>CM023359.1:52111162-52230649 GCA_013282895.1 Eriosoma lanigerum
AAATGCGTTTAGGATTAAGAGCGCGCATAAAGACGATTTTCATTTGGGATTTCTTGAATCTCGTACTATTTCTTTTTCAAACGGCCGACGATTTAGTTCGGATAATATTTTTGCGCGCGAATCGCCCAAATTGTCGGGAACATAATATTATATTATCAGTATTTAACCATTTATTATAGTATTTTTAACTAGAATACGTATACGTACATTTAAAAATTAATATATTTTGAAAAGGATCATTTTGTTCACGATCTTATTGTTTTTTTATACATTTAACTTGTTATCGATAACGTAGTTGCAAACGTATCATATTATTTTGATTTCACATGCATGATAATTATATAATTTTTATCGCCGATAGAATCTAATTACAAATAATACATTTTATATATTATAGTATATTATAATATTATCGGCTTTGTTTCGTACCTTGCCTGAATTTTATTATTGCATACGCAATACGTCGTTCCTACACCTGTATATTGTTTTTTTTTTTTTAATTTAAATTTAAATCAACAACATTTTATTATATTTGTTATCTGTATTTTGCTGTATATTATAATCTCGAATAATTGTTAATACGTTTTAAAACTAAAAATACGATCGATAGATAATATCGTTTCCGCTAAAGTATAATACTATCACGAGAAAACGAAATATATACGTGTAAAATATTAATATTATTTGCAATTAATTGTGTATTCGGCTTATTTTTATGAACATTAATCAAATATTTTTCAAGTACGTTCGTTCGTATCACTTTCGATCTGAACGTCATCGTATTGCTTATATTAGGTTTATAGTGTTTGTACTGATAAATTTGGAGCCGGTTTTACAGCTTCTTTACATTCCACGAATGCATGTCTGTTGAATATGAACATTTGGATTTTGATAATGTCCGTTATAATAATAATATTAGTTTATTATCTAAATCCCTTTGTGTAATTCAAGCCCCCATTTCTTGCAAATTAAAAAAAAATGAGTGTTTGAAAATATTTCATGGCACAGTTTGTTAATATTGTTAGTATTATTGTAATACAATATTATAGTAATACTAACCTAACCTAACGGCTCGAAATTGACCATCATTATATAAAAAGATTTTCATGGGGGATCACGTGCTAACTTTAACTGTGCCCCGGATTATTTGCACACGTTTTCAAAATAATTTTATAAAATATCAATATAGTTCATTTTCTTGGGATTCGAGTTAAATACAATTTCATTTAGAAGTAAACGTTTCTAATTGCATAGAAAAAACACGATCTGTTGTACTTTAATATAGATATTTCCGTTTATGTACTATATTTAAGTATTGATTTTTTAGATTTATATAATTAAAATAGAGTAGCAAACAAAATAACGAGTCTATCGGTTTATATTGTTGGTATGAGTAAAAGTAGTATATTACAAATTAAGGAAATAATATCGAGGAAAAAACCGTTTAAATAGTGACTGAATGAGAATTGGATGGAGTAGGCGAAGATTAAATAAAAGGAAAAGTGTAATATGGGAATCAAAGTTAAAGAAGTGTGTAGACTTGTATGAAAGACTGGAAACAAGAGAGAGAAAGGAATGGAAATGTATAACTTGGACAAGATTCAAGGAAACGCGTCCAGAGACTTTTAGAATGTGTGGTGTATAAAAAGAAGTTATGATACTGGTAAAATAATATAGAATAGATATTTGGAAAGACTATTAAATAAAGAATTTTTAAAAGAAAAATAGAGCAAGAGTCGAGGAGCTTAGGGTTTAGTAGACTTAATCTAAAAGAAGTTTGGAGTGCGGTTAAAAAGATGAGAAGAAGAAAGCTTTTAAACCTGATTGGATACCAGTAGATATTTTAAGGTATTGGGAAACTTTGGCATAAAGTGGTTTATTTAATAAGATGTTAGTGGAATGAAAAATGCTGGAGGAATGGAGAAAAAGATTTTTGGTACCCATTTTTAAGGGTAACGGAGAATATCTAAGGAGTCAGTTAGACTACGGTATCAAGAAATCAGTTTGAGTTTATGCCAAGAAAATGAACAATGGAACCGATGTTTTGTATAAAGCAGATTGTTGAGAAATATAGGTAGTAAGAAGAAAATGAAACTGTTTATGGTATTTATAGATTTAAAAAACACTACGAGTTTCAAGAGAGGGTTTAAGAGTGGACATTAAGGAAAAATCGAGTACTGAGGAAGTATATTATATTAGTAATAGAGGTCATGTAAGAAGGGACAATGTCAATAGTAAAAAGTGCACCAAGGTTTAGCTTTAAGCCAGCCCTTACCTGTTCTCTTTGGTAATAGACAAGACAACAAAAGATATATAGGGCGAGGTGCTATAGTGCATGATGTTTTTAGATGATATAGTAATAGTGAAAGAGAAAGTTCGGAAGAAGTGATGAAGGGTTTGGTAGAGGCTTGAACAGTGGAGAACAGTTAACCTAACCTAACCTGAAGAGGACATGAAATATAGGATAAATTGTGGAGGGAAGTATCATCGAGTATTTTGTATGAGAAGAGGATGCCAATAATATTGAAAGGTATGATAGATATGATGATATGCGAGGCAGTAGTGATGCCCACAATGTTATATGTATCCGAATGTTGGGAAATGAAACATAAATGGAACAGAGACACGAATATGTGTGTAGCAGAGATGAGAATGTTTAGATGGACGTTGAAGTGACTAGAAAAGATAAAATAAGAAATGAATACATCAGGGGAAGTACAGGAGTTATATTATTAGTATTGTCATGTTATGAACAAATGAATACTTATGCTGGGTTGTATAAACAATCGATAAAAACAGTTTGATATGTTATGTTTGTTATCGGTTCAATAAAAAATCCGATAAACATCATTATGGAATCAATTAATTAGTGGACTGTTGCACAAACATTCATAAATACATATATTATATATTTAGTAAACATGGCTACTATCATTTAGCTATGATAATAATTAGGACATTAACCATGGTTACGTTACCTAAGGCAACAAATAAGTTGATATTATTCAGATTTTCATTGTCAATTTATGAAAAAAAAATTGTAATTATTCATTATCATTATGATTTCCGTTAAAAAGTACGCAGTAGAAATGTGTCTGATGTGGATTAAAACAATCACGAAATAATTTTGGTCTTGGCAAATTAATTAATACTTCTACTACATAACGTTCTTTGTTAGAATCATTAGGTGATGAGGATGTCGAATTTAGTAGATACAGACATTTTTTAATACAGTTAAATTATATAAAAACTTGAATAAAATTCACATTTTTATTTCACCGTTTCACACATACACACAACATACTACATCTTGTACTATACGACACACGTTTATTTTATAATCACACATATTAATAAATTATACACGATGTTATCAATACAATAAAATCATTGGACTCTTTGAAATAGTTATCGTACCTACAATTTATCGAACTGATAACAACATATTTATCGAATCTATAAAATATATATATCAATTGTGCAACAGACCAATATTTTATCAATCAGATTTTTAAGTTATCGGTACGATTACTAGGTAGTTATTTGTCTTTTGTGCAATCTTGCATTAATATTAGGGTTGATATATTATCAACAGTAACATAAGTTACGTAAGATAGCTGGTGTGAATGGATGAGATGTAGGTCATCAAAGTCTATGGTGGTGTAGGACTAGTAGGGTGATGGACCTCATATAGTAGAGGAGGTAAAGCGAAGAAGAATAAGATAATTATATGATGTCTAGTTGATGAAACACTTCCATAGTATAAATTTGTATCCAATAGTAATTTGTGGACATTACAGGAGAAATCGTTATACGATCATATATGAAATTGTCGAGAAAATTATTTTGTGATTCTTCGTACGTTGTTTTATATTATATTTAATTTTATTATTAATAGTGTGGATGAACTATAAGTGCACGCTTATCATCGAGTAATTTTACGCTTTCTGTTATGCGTTTTTTTTTTTTGTATTTTTCCCCGATCACGACGATAGCTAAATGAACTACCGTCGGCATGTCTACTAGTGAGCCAGTAGTCAGCACTACATACGCAGCGTCGTCAATATCGAAGTTAAAATATTATTACAGACAGTATGATCATTTTTTCATACCGCGCTGAACCACGTGATAAACATGTAGATAAAGTTTATATTTTAATATGTTAAAAACAACAATCCTAATTTATAATCCCATGTTATATGTTCATCAGTATATTATATTATAAGAAATAAACCGAATTTTATATACTTTTAAAATTATGGCGTAGTAAAAACGAATATTAAATATTACTTTTAAAAATAAAACCTAATACGTTAAATGGTCATGCCATAATTAGATTTAAATACAAAATGCATTGATTTCCAAGCTCGTAATTAATTTCATACATTAAACAATTTAAAATTGAAACTTTTATTTTGCATTCAGCGGCGGATAGATTAAAAATTTCGGCCCGGGAATTTACGGTAAAGTCGGCCCATGTGTATTTTTTTTATTTGACATAATATTGTGTATATTAATTAATTATTATAAATAATACAATAATTATGATACTAAATTTAACTTTTAAGTTAATATTAATACTTACTTATAATTTACCAACTTTTTTTATAAAATATTGCTATATTTGACAATAGGATATAATGATTTTTAAATAATATGAAAAAAAATGGTAATATAAACTTGTAAAATACAACGCGTATTAAACGTCAATAATAATAATATGAACATTTTTAAAATATAAGTATTATATATTAATATTATATTATATTATACACCATGAGTGGTGACGACATGGGGGTTCCTATGAAGCATTTTCTTCATCATAAAAAGGAGTGGATGGATGGTGAGGTTTAGTCATTATTTGGCAAAACTACGACTCAAAATTAATCACATTTTTTATTTGTAATTAGTATTTAATATCATATAAGTAGCTAATGTCTTGAATTAATGAAGAAAATAACATTGTTCAATCAAGTTAATATTTTGAAAAATTTTGATGGAAATTTGTTTTGAGAATAGTAAAGGCAACAATATTACTGCTATAACTATATCCAAAACGTTTTGTCGGGGAGGGCCAGGCTGGGGCCACTGATTTGGAGGGATTGCCAGTGGCGTAACAAAAATCGCTAACAACGATACTTTGAAATCATATAGGGTGGGCCGCGGCCTATCCTGAACCACTCCTAGCGCCGGATCTATTATGTATAATATAAAATATATTTCATTCTGTGACAGGCTGTGGCTGTAGCCGACTAAAGTAGAAAATAATTGTTATTCGATTGAATGTTCTAACCACACTTAATACTTATTATGTTAGCTATATCGATAATATTGATAATATTATTAATTTTAAAAATAAACCAAGTTCAATTATTATTTACAATTTGTTTTATAATTTATGTAAAAAAAAAAAAATTATGGAATATTTTAGTACATTTTTCAAATATTTGTAATATTTTAAGAACATTAAACTATGTTATGTTTTTTTGAGGAATTTATCTTGTTTTTTAGTGCATTTAAATCCGCGTTTTAGTCATAATATATAACACGGCTAATATGGTATATGTCACATATATCTAATGTAAAGTAATTGAATTGTTGTCTTACATGTCGTATAAGTATACGAAGTTACTTTCCCGCGGTAAACGTACTTAAAATTCATAAATGGACTGTGTTGTGGATACATGAAAATTGAATTATTTTGCATAACGGTGTTTTTGTGTTTCATTTTTTTAAACATTGTTATTTTTATATTCGATTTTAATTTTTTATAATTCGATGCTATTTTATTTTGTTTTATATCACTTAAACATACAACTTTATTAGAATTGTAAGTTGTTAAAAATATAAAATATATCTCGTGAATTACAAACCAATTAATGTAAGTTGTGGTAGATATATTATGTATCACGCACATAGTTTTTTTCGTTATCGTTGGCAAGTGCCGTCGAAGAATAAACACAATTAAATTTCGAATAGCACCGACCGCTGTCGAACAGCAATAATTTTCGGGGTCACCCCTCTCTCTTTTGGCAGCCAAGTAGTGGAGTGACCCTATTTTTTATTATATCAAATTCAATTTTGTATTATAAAATGTACAAACGTTTCTATATTAGGTATCTGTTTTATAAAATGTCATATCTATACTTCATAACGTCATAACAATTAAAAAAAACAATAGTCAATTATATAATTAATATACGATTTAGTATCATATTCAGTACTTAAAATTGGAGGGTACTCGGGGGGAATTGAGTACCTCAACTTATTTTTCAGAAATTTTACTGTACCACTACTATTTTTACGTCATAATAAATTTTAAAAAATGAGGACATTTTTTCTTGAAAGATAAGAAAGTACCAAGTTTTTTTCAATTTGATCACTAATCAAATTCTCGTTTTCGTTTTCCTTATACTGCTGATTAATTATTTTGTTAATAAATAATACACAATTATTTTATTCAAGTAGAAATTCAACAATAATAATTGTAATAAAAATTGTTTTTTATGCAATGTATATGTGTATTTAGATACCTATGTATCATGAATATCGATTTACGTAATATTTTTTAATTTTATGTTTTCTTTTTATTGTATTAATTTTATTCGTGTTAAAGTATTATAATTTAAAGAATAATTCGTTTATATGAGTAATGACGCCCAAACTATATTTTTATGTGTACCAATATGCCATTTTTATAACTTTTCACAACACGCACCTATAGCATTTTCATCCCTGTAAAACACTTTTTATTTATACACTATCTTATTTTTTATTTTAAGACTATACAGTATTTAATTAACATCTTACACTAAATCTGATTCAGTGACCGCCCACCCAAAACAATGTGTAGCAATCACATAAAGTATAGTTTGGGCGCCATGGTAAATAAGTATTTGAGGAAAATATTATGACGAGACAAGACTATTATATTGTGTTATTTATGGTATTGTTTATGACATATAAGCATCATGTAATAAATTTAATTAATTAATTAAAATGTAAAAATAATATTAATTGGTTTTATTATATTGGGGTAACATATCATGATGGTTTTGATGTTGAATGTTGAGCTTTATAATTTAAATTACAGCGCTTTTATCCAAAGAATTGTTTTATGCGTTTTTTCAAATTAAATTATATTATAATTACCTGTACAAAAATATTAGTTTCTTATTATGTATCAATAAAATTATATTATTTATAGTATTTAGACACAATAATTTAATATAGCTTCTCTTCTTTTTTTAGAATTTCTTTAATACTATAATAATTATTAATAATTGTATGATTTTCACTGTAGGTTCTCAACAAAAATACTTCAAATTTTTATTTTTATATTAACTAAATTTTTTTTAATATTTTATAATACATAATTTTTTTTAGACTCTTAATATTTATTATAGTTGTTGGGCATGTGTTATTAATTAAATTGATTAAAAGTTGTAAATTCTATAATAAATTCGTATTATTAAAATTATTGTTCTTTCGTAGCAATAGTAATTATTGAATTAATTTTATTATAATATATTTTGTTCAGATTACACAATATTTATAATTTATTAATGTTTTATCTCGATATTTCTTCAATCGGTATTCTAAAAGCGTGCCCCCCACTTCGTACGCCTTGGTACGGTCTCCTAGCCACAGCAACTAACGCAGTTTTTTATATGTATTTTTCATTTTGTATTCCATATTTGTTTCCTATATGTATCTGTAGCCGCGTGACTCGTCTTTATACTAATGTAATTATCGAATTTGTTTCCTATAGAATTTTATTGAAGGCATAAATTATCAGGATTAATTAATTTCTTTCATATGATAATATATATATAAGATACATTTTTCTATCTATAGTAATACATGGTGATAATTAAATTAATTGATATTTTTTTCCTAGAAAGTAGATACAATTATAGGAATATAATATATTAAGTATTAAGTTCCTCTTCGTCCTCGTATTATATATTTAAAATTATATTATTACTATTATTTAAAATAAAAAATCGACTAAGACTTATGTTAACATCTTGATGTTTTAAATTAAACTGTTAATTAAATTACTAAAAATGTATAATTTAATTTTCATCAAATTGTGCGATCAAGACGATCTGGTTGTTATGTCGTTTATAATAATCATTAATCGTATATAAAGATGGTTCAGTTGAATTATTCATCATTAAGTGATAAAATTTTATAATTTGTAATTATTTGTTTATAATTTAAAATAATTAAATATACCTATATATTGAAATGTATCTATACTCGGTACCATGTAAGAAAGGTACTGTTTCGCGCATGTAGACCAACAGAAAAATCGCAGCAGAGTCGACAATTCGATTCACGCACCCGAACAATACAGACATATTATACGACTGAAAAGGACTTTTTCCAAGTTAGCTGTTATATCGTCAACTATAGTATACACCGCGCTCGCATATTAATTACTATAAAAATATAATTAGTTTTTTATATACATTACTACCGACGACGCACAATATTATGCTCACGTTAATTTACGTAATACAAATACATATTATGTTTAATTAATATTATATTATTATTATTATTATACATAATATTATAATATATAACCTAACCGCGTCGCACGTTACATATAAACAGATCTGCATGCATAGGTTACTGCTATTGTTGTCGTCAGCCGTATAATTACATCTTTCTGTGGTATGGAAGGGGAACTAATTATGATGCGGTGTGGAAATGCGCTAAACCGACCAATTTTCGTCCAACAGCGGGACTTTTCTTAAATGGAATTGAGTTTAGGACAATTTTATAATTAATCATATCCAAGCAACATGAATAGTAAATTAGTAACTATTATTTAAATAGTGATAACAGTTTATAAGAAAATCGTTATTTGGCCTATCAGTTTAGCAAAAGCATGGCATGGCATAGCAAAGAGGATATTTGAAAGTAGTTAGTACTAACCTAACCTAAAGAGATTTTAAAGATGGTCGTCTCTGAGTTTTTTAAAGGGTGGTCGGGTTCTTAAATCTGGGTGTCTAATAATTTTGTATATTAAAATGAAAATAGAAAACACAATTTATGAATATTTTATGATGAAAGTACTTGTAAGGTAAAAATAACACGACTATAATAAGTAATGACATTTCCTGTTAATTTAATTCTATGTAAATGCTTGTTTTAATGTTGTATAAACATTTGTAATGAATTGGTAGGTCGTTAGGAATTTGCGGAAGTTTGTGACTTGCTTCTGGCAAATTATAAGTTCATCATGCTACTACGAATTAGGTAATCCCTAAATTCGTATCATTCATATCTTTAATGCTTACCGACAACCATCAGGAGGACGGCCTGCGACAGTTTAGACCGATCTACTATTGAGTTAAAATTGTGTATTTATGGCCTCTTGTCCACATTAAAAATGTTGAAGCCAAAAGGATAATATTCTATTACCATTGATAATCAATGCTAATATCTACTTGGAATGTTTGTATGGTTTAATATCATGATTATAGTTATAATTATTTTATTAAATATTTCATGTAAGATAGGATCTTTTGTCTGACAGAAAATTTTCAATTTTTTATATGACGTTAAGGGTATGTTGTATAAAAATTAATTGTCTGTAAATAAGTTACGGATTCTATAACTTATAAATAACTTACTAATATAGGATTATGATTACAAATAACAATGATAATATAGAATGATTAGTGAATATATACACGAATTGTGTACTTTTATAATAAAATCATTACCTATTTCTAGATGAATCAAATAAAGGCATTAAATCGTTATATATGTTAAGGCGTTTTTAATTTATTAATTACAAATTTTACAATGTTCATCTATTTATGTACATATTTAAAAATGTAGATAGTTGTTTAATGACCATAAATCATATTCCTTATCATCATATTAATTATTAACCAATCTATAAAAAGTTACAGAACTAAAATCGGACCTGTATTTTACAGATCCAATAACCAATAATTTACATACAAAGCTGTTAAATTTATCCAATGTTTAAGCAACACTTTATTTAATTTGCCGAGTGCATTAAACGTTCTGTACATAACTATTGAACACAACCCACCCTATGACTTTAAATTAAATTTTTTTTCGAATTCACTCATACATCTTTATAAATATTCCAAATCTAGTAGTATTTTGTATTCGCAAACTATTGATATATAAATTTGTATTTTATCTTATATAATTCTAATTATAAATAGGTACACATTTTTGTTACTGGTAAATACATTCACGTTTATAAAATAATAATAATAAAATATAATTGAATTGTACTAAAATAACTTTATTATTATCGTTTACAGAGAACACGTAAAGAAAAGAAAACATATTCTGAAGATTGGACGTTTGGTGATGAAGAAGAAATAGAAGGTGTACGATCTTTTAGTTTACAAGATAAACTAGACTCAACACGTTACACACATTCTGATTTTGTTAAGCAGATGGATGGAAAAGGTATTCTATAGTGTAAAATAATATTTGTGTATAATAATATTTTATGTTTTTTTTGCTTTTAGATTTTACAGTTTCGTACTTACAAAAACATGGGTTTACAATACCATTATTATTTAAAGACAAAACTGGTCTCGGATTACATGTTCCTAGTCAAAATTTTTCGGTAAATGATGTCCGTACATGTGTCGGTAAGTAAAACAATTATAAAAATCTGTGATAAATTATATATGTTAGTACAGTAATGCTGTTTGTACAAATGAGGTAGAAAATAGTAAAATATATATTTAATTAAATTTACCTATTTAGTATTTATGATACCTAATTTTTTTTAAATTTAAAGTGGAGATTGTACAAACATAATCAAAAACACATAGCTCTAAGTGGGATTTGAATTTAATTCATAAATTTTTTTTTTAGATTCGACGTAGCATATATGTATAGATTTTATATCTATGTACTAACACTACATATATTATTTAAAAAAAAAAAAGAACTTTATTAAAGTTTTTTTAAGCATAATATAGACTAATTATAACATTCTACTAATACAGTTCATACACTAGCTACTGCTATGCTATCATGTGATGAAATCTTTAACTATCCTAACCATTTTACTCTATTATAAGAATTGTTGAATTGTTAAAATTTACAATAAGATGATAGTTTAATCCATAGAAACTTTCTCTATAATATAATCGTTTATGTTGTGTTCCAAATAAATAATAAAATAAAATGTTAATTTTTTTTTTAGGTTTCATAAATCTATATTTATAATTTATATAACTCAATTATTATAGGTCTATTATAGTAGGGTTGCAAAAACATAACTTTGCCCCATAAAAAAATATGAGTTATCAATTGCTACCTACTATCGGTGTCAATGTGTTAGTATATAGGTACTATGTATTATGTAATTAATTATCTATATCACATTTAGGATTGTTCATTTTGTTATAATTTACTACTATTCAAATATTATTAAAAAATACATATAAATAAATTAACCTTAATTATATGTTTTTATATACAATGTCATCCCATTTTGTAGGTACCAGCTGGATGATATCAGATTCTAAAGCAATTTATTGGAATAGATTTTGGGTAACAAGATACACATTTTGGAAGTAATTTAAAGTTTGTAATCCTTTTGGTGTACACATGCATAATTAAATTTCAATTTTTTTTAAATGACAACCTACCATTTTGATCATGAATTATTTTTCTTTGATTTTATCTTATTTTTAGAAGTACAATTAACTTCATAATTTAAGATTAACTAAGTTAGAACAAATTGAATATTTTAAATTACAAACACATTTTAACTAATAATACACATGATATATAATTATGATTAAACACAAATATTTAAAAATTGTATTTTAGTTTATAGAAAATGCTATTTTGTTTTAATACCTTTTGAAATTTGAATTAGCTGTATTTCAGTCCATATTAGGTTAATATACTTATAAAGTCAAAAACAGGGCTGCTATTTAAAAGAAATATGTAGTTGTGTGCATGCATGCAAAAGGATTACAAATTTTAAATTAAGTCCAAAATGTTTATCTTGTTATCCTAAATTTATTCCAATAAACTGTTTTAGAATCTGACATCATCAGTCTAAGATATTTACTGGTACCTACAAAACAGGACACGCTGTATACAATGTAATCATAATTTCATGTTACTTGGTAGGAATTGTAAACTTTTTCATTATTTTTTGAATACAATATTTTAATTCCATTTTTATTTGTATGTTTTATATATTATAAAATATTTGTAGTTTTATGGATTTACATTCTATTAATTATTCGTATAATAAATTGAATATGAGTTATAAATTTAGATATACATATTTTATTTGGTTTAGGGTCAAGAAGAATGTTAGATGTAATGGATGTGAATACACAGAAAAACTTTGAAATGACAATGAAAGAATGGACTAAATACTATGAAGAACCATCAAAAGACAAGCTGTTAAATGTCATTTCTCTTGAGTTCAGTCACACAAAATTAGAAAATTATATCAAACGACCAAATATTGTATGTTTTTTTTATATTAGCTAATACTTATAAGTTATAAACAATATTATTACTAAGACTAGGTTAAAAAGAAAAAAATGAGATTGTCATTATTCCATTAATATAATAAAATTAAATACTATATTTCCAACCATAATTTAAATATAATTCAGAATGTAAACTGACATTTGCAATTTTCTTTAACAATTTGTAATTTAAATAAATTACTTTATTTTTACACCATTTATCAAAAACTAAATTTTGGCTTTCTCTGTTAAGAATTATTTTCAGTTCTTCATTCTTAACGTTTCCCAAATTATCTCCAATGAGAGATAGTAGTGCTGCTGTCTTGTCAACATTTATTGTCCATTTCAAAAATATTCATCAAACTTAACCAGTTCATTTTAGATTTTGCTTTATTTTCCATTGATCATATAAATATTATTTATTAAATTTTCTAAGATTTAAAAGTTATACAAATTTTATACTCACAGTTTAATATTTTGATATATTTCTTTATGTAGGTACGTGAATTGGATTGGGTCGATTGTGTTTGGCCTAAACATTTAAAAGAAAGTCAAACAGAGTCAACAAATGTAATAGATGATATGATGTATCCAAAAGTACAAAAATATTGTTTAATGTCTGTTAAAGGGTGTTACACAGATTTTCACATTGATTTTGGTGGTACATCTGTATGGTATCATATTCTAAGAGGAAGCAAAGTAAAGCATATTTTTTTTATTTGTTTATTGGAATATGTGTTAAATTATATTTTATTTAGGTATTTTGGTTGATACCTCCAACTGAACAAAACATTAAACTTTATGAACAATGGATATTATCTGGAAAACAGGGCGACATATTTTTTGGAGATACAGTTGAAGAATGTGGTCGTGTATCATTAAATGCTGGAGATACATTTTTCATACCTACTGGTTGGATTCATGCTGTTTACACTCCTAAAGATTCATTGGTCTTTGGAGGAAATTTTTTGCATTCTTTTGGTATTGAAAAACAACTTCGTATAGCAGAAGTTGAAGAATCTACTAAGGTTAGTTAAGTTTAATATAAATTTGGTTATAAAATACTAATTATAAATTTTTTATTAGGTTCCTCAGAAGTTTAGGTATCCATTTTTTACTGAAATGTTGTGGTATGTTTTGGAGCGATATGTATACTGTGATTTGGGTAAATCTCATTTAACGGAAGGAGCTGAAAGTTCCCCTGCACCAATTGAACATATTCATTTCACAAAACAGGTAAAATTTTGAATTTTAAATAAAGTGATTAATATAAATAATTGTATACCTATTTTGTTTATATACAGGAGCTTCATGGAATTAAAGCAATAGTAAGATATTTACATGTTTTGCCATCAAATAAAAAAAATGTTCCTCCACTGATAAATGATGCTATTGAGTTGATTAGAAATGTATCTATTTTGATAAATAAACATAAAAATGACAGACCAGATGATGCTATAAGTGGTAAACCAATTCTTAAGATTCAAGGAGACAAAGTATGTTATTATTTTTCATGTAATAATAATTATAATATTAATAATTTTAAATTTATTTAAAAGGAACGAGAGAGGCGATTTTATAAAACTGCTGGAGACATGAATGCCAAAGTAAAGACATCTAGGAAAACAGGAAATGCAGCTTCTACTACTGGAGGTCCAAGACGTAGACGCACAAGGTGTAAAAAATGTGAAGCATGTAAACAGGCAGACTGTGGAGAATGTTCTTTTTGCAAAGATATGGTCAAATTTGGTGGACCTGGTCGAGCAAAACAAACTTGTGTCATGCGACAGTGTTTACAGGTACATAATATTTTTTTTAAAAATAATTGTTAAAAATGTCTACATACATGATAACTAATCTATATCATTTATAGCCCATGTTACCAATCACTGCAGCTTGTGGAATTTGTTCATTAGATGGCTGGGGTCAACAAATTGTTATACCCATACAAAAAGCTGCTAAAGATACACCTAGCAATCTTATGGAATGTAGTGTGTGTTTTGAAATAGTCCACCCAGATTGCTTATTAAAACAAGTAAATACTTATAAAAATAGTTATAACTATTGCCTTAATTTGTCAATATCTAAAAGTATTATATATATATATATATATATATATATATTTAGTTGATTATTGTATATCTTTGTGAATTTGGAATTTTGAACCGAACATACTAAACTTCTTATAATATAGGTATTCTAATTAATTCATAATTATGCATAATTTTTTCAGCCTGTATTTACTAACAATGGTACTTACAATGAAGATTTACCTAATAGTTGGGAATGTCCTAAATGTTGTAAAGAAGGGAAAAATTTGGAAAGCAAAGTGAGTTATTTAATAAATAATTTTAAATGTTGTTATTTAAAGTTATGTTATGTTATTATATTATATTAAATGTTTAATTAATGTAAATTGTTATATATTAACAGCCACGGCATTTTCGTGCTAGACAGAAATCATCAGATATTCGTCGGACTTCTGTCAGTAGTAATGACACTAATTCACAAAAGCGTTCCAAAGTAAGTAATTAATCTTTAAACAACTATATTTTTTAAAAAACAAAAATATTTTTAGGAAGATGAAGAATATTCCGATACAAATTCTGAAAGTGACTTGGACAATGGTACTAATAAAAGACTGAAAATTGAAAAAAAAGAAAATGTATCCACAGAACGTTCACCGCCACATACATTACCATTATCGGTAAATATATTTATAATCATTTTTTACTATTTACTTAGTTATTTTGTTAAACAGATATTTGTATTGGTTTTATTTTAAATCATGTTGTGATAAAAAGATATGAAAAATAGGGCAGTATAATAAGTTTTCTAAATAAAAGTGAAATATAATAATATTTAAAATCATAAATTATGGGATTTTATGTATTATGTTATTCTACAACAATAGTAATATATTATTTATTAGGTAATATTAAATTTTTTATTTTAAAATTTGAAATTTTAGATAAAATTTTGGACAGTACAACCTTAAATTGGAAACAATGGGTATGCTATATAGATACTTAAAATTTCCTTTAACTGTTTTGTTTGTTTTAAAAATATGTTTCAATAAATAAAATTTAAAATTATATACTATAATATTATATTTTATTATTGATTCATAATAACCCATAAAATAATAATAAAAAAATTTCATAAATACATTATAATCCTTTTGAAGTTCAGGCCTAAATTTAGTTTTTCAGATGAATAATTGCATTAATAATATATTTACTATCTGTATAAGTAATAATTAATATATAATATAAATTGTATAGTAAATTGGGATAACTTATTCTTTAAATAGTACTTATTATATAATTAATTTCTATGCAAATATTAGTATTATTATTATTTCTAAACAGTATATCATGCAAGTGTTACAAGTTGCATTTAATAAATAAATATAATAAAATAGTGCAATTACAAAAAAGTAAAGTTGAATAATTTGAATGTGGTACATGAAATAACTATTGGAAAAATATAATACTATCATATAATTTTTCATAGTTGAAAGTTAAGGGCATTTAACCATTTGGTAATTTCATCAATGCATTTTTAAGGAATTTTCACTGGATGATAAACAAATGTTTTATGAATGGGAGGGGGCGTAACTACTATACTATATTAGTGTATTGTAATAATGAGCCGACTATAAGGGAGTAGGCTACCTCTTTTAGTCCCCTTTAGTTTCACACCTGATGATAAAAATATTTCACACTCGCCCCTCATAATTATTATACATGCAATACACTAAATTGTTATTAGAAACTATTTTTACACATCTTGTAATATTACGCTTATCATTATAAATATATAACAATAGTATCATTATAACTTATTTTCTCATATTTTACAATAATAAATTAATTTTGTATTTAATAATATGACATTATTATGTACAAATTAATCCATCATTTCATTACCTAATAATACCTATATAGGCTATAATTGTATATATATATTTGTACATAATTTAAACATTTATCTTAAGACAATAAATTGTGTGTCGCCCAAATACAATAAATATAAATAAATAAATACAATCTTTATAAATACAATCAATTAGGCGACAAAATTTTTACACTGGGTGACCTATGTGTTGCCTAGTTTACTAGTTTCAAAAAATGCATTGAGCTTCAATGGTAATAAATTAAGTTCTTATATAAAACAACTGAATGCACAATAAGGATAGGATGTGAGATATTGACTGCTTTTTATGGTTACAATAGCAGAATAAACAATTTTTCTAATATTAAAAAAAAATAATTTATATAATATTAATTAAGTATTTTTAATTAATTAATAATATATTGAGAAAAGGTTATCAACGTTGGATCATGCTTTCTAACATGCAATATAGCAGGGTTAAATAACTTAACAAATATGACTTAAATTGTAGCGTTTACATTATGTTTGTTCCAACACGCGGTCAAACTATCATAGAACTGGCAGAAGCATGCGCAGTAGAATTTTTCCGTTCCAACACGCCCGAAACGCAAACTCAAACTATCAGACGGTTGTTCCAACGCGTCATAATACGAGTTTTAGGATTGGTTGTTGACAGTCAAAACGATCCGCTGATTCTATACGGGGACTATTAGTCTGAGGAACTGTTACCATATTAATTAATCATATCAATATTTCAGTAATTTCTATGCGTTTAAATTTTTATGTAACGTTTATAAACAATTTTTTATTTATTATAAACCTAATAAATCAGCAAGTCCGTTAGAATTTACTTACCTAAGACGTTTTCGTTTCTTATTTAAGGGATATTAATTAACTCTAATTCGTCGTCAGACGAGGAACTAGACATACAATAGTCATCGGAATATTCAATATCGCTCATTTTGTTTAAACAAAGTTGTTTATTTAACAAGTCGCAGAAATATAAAAACAAATTACACAAGAAACATCTTTTATCTATATTTTACAATCATTGAAAGTCCGAAAAGCGTTCCAACAAAAAATAGAATCAGTGATTAATCCTCGATAACGCATGCGCAGTAAATCAATCACGAATCAGTCTGCAACTAATCCCAAATTCCGTGTTGGAACAAACCTATTAATTTTAAACCCAGTGGTGCTGAACTCTATATGATGGTCAGGTGACTGCCTTGACCAATATTTTAGAATCAGAGTTTAGGGCCAGAAAATATTCACATACCTCAGTTTTATGTCATTGATCAATGTTTAAATTTCAATGTTTGATGAGATTTTAAATTTTAGATTTGCCCAGTAACTTTTTAACTTCAGTGTCACTTTAAACACTTCAATATAATGCTAGGTATAATGTTTTATCTCTATTTATGTAAAATATTGTCATGTAAATAAATTAAATGTATGTATTAAGAATTTATAAAATGCTGAGAATCCTTTTTTAAAATTTAATTATAGATGTTTGTATACTTAAAGTAAACATGACAAATTAAACAATTTTGTTTTTATCAGATAGATGTATAATATCATTTATTACGAACTAAAATTCTCTTAATAAAGAGTTGATGATTATTACAGTTAAAGTTAATATATAATATAAAACAATGTCTACATAATCGTTATTTTTTAATACATGTGTTTTTATAATTCTTATAATTTTGTCAATAATATCAATAACTGATATTATAAATTTCTATAATTATATTATTAAATACTATTTTTATACAACCACATTTTTAAATTTTTCTTTTCTTGTGTACATATTTTAATGAGATGGAAAATTATATATAGTAACTTTATAAATTGTATATTGAATAAGTATTAAATTAACTTGTAAATTATATAAAACTATTATCATACTTATATTTTTAATAAATTACAATATTAATGATAAAAATAAAAAATTCTTTGAATTTTTATAATAAGTATACAATTAAATATAATATCTTTCAATTCCGTCCTTTGGCATAGAAACATATTTGATACTTCTATTCAAATTGTAACTGCTTAAAAATTGTTGATACTAAGATTTAAAATTTTTTTAATTGATGCAAGACTGAATTTTGAGTCCAATTTGGAAATTGAAGAAGTTAAAAAAGGAAATTAACCAGTATATATGGTAATATGGTAGCTAGAAATTGTAGAGATTTGTTAGACAAAAAGAAAAATGATGAATTTCAGTTATAACTATAAGACAAAAATTGTTATCGTGGTTCAAACATTTAACTAACTAATTTTCTATATATCCAACCTTGTTTCAAAAAATCAAAATATTCCTATGTTATATTAAGGAAAGTATTAAACAAGTGGCTGAATATGAAGATGGCGAAAATGAAGAAAATGATTATTGTACACCTGAAGAAATTATAACTATTATAAATATTGATTCTGTTTATCTAAGCATTACTACTAATCAAACATTAAGAATAAATATGAATTGCATAGCCAAATTGTTGCTATTAGTGCTTCTGAAGATGACAAAAATAAAACTATCATAAATAATTATTCTATTAATCTAAACAATACTACTAATCAAACATTAAACAAAAACAAAAATGTTAGATTTATAAAGAAATTTACACAAATCGAGAATCGTATGAATGAAGAATATTATATTATCAATGAGGGATCAGAGAAACAGGAACGTGACCAGAGTTCACTGTATGGTGAATTATTAGCCAAGAAATGAAGAAATTTTGATGAAACGCTCGAGAATATGCCATGTTTGAAATTGACCATATGCTATACCAATTAAAACAAAATCAGAAAGGTCGATTCTAGACGTTCCTTCTTTGTCCCTTTGGTCTTTGGGGAAATTAGTCGTTTATTATAATTAAGATTTGAATGAAAAGATATTGCATTAGGAAATATGATTCTGAGAGAAATTCAATATAATACAATATATATTATACTGATAAGTTGTTCCAAAAGTTTTCCACATATGTAAACTACCTATGAGAATATTAAAAAAAATTCAAGTACCTATGTTCAAAATCATGAAAAATCTAAAACAATTTCAAACCAAACATCAATGTAAAATGTTAAAGTTTAAAGACATATAGAAAATAAAATTGGTTTTCAATTTTTAAAATATTTTGTAAATAAATTGAGTATTAATGAGTTGGGTTTTATAAAATTATCAAACTATTAAACCCAAAATTACAAGTAATATTAAACATTTTTGGAAATAATTACAAAGCTATATATTTAAAGAATCAATCAATCGTTTCCAAATTTGTTTTTAAATGTAGAACATCTATATGAATACTCAAAAAACATTTTCTAATTCCTACGATCAAAACTTAATTATAGTTAATATGAAATAAAACAATTTTAAATAAAGAAAACTGTAATTTTGTCTATTTTCCACCATTTTTTGGTAGTTTTTCTTCTCTTAAGGAAAAACTTGAGAAATTCGAAAATTGAGATAAATAAAGTACCAACTACATGCAATTTGTAACCGAATGCATACCCTACTTGTGATAATTAGATCATTATTTCTACCTGAAAAAATTTTTTCAGACTTTTAAAAACACATAAATCAAGCATCAATGTAAAATTGTGACTTAGAACTTTTAAAATTGTTTACATGATTATTCAAAGGTATGTTATAAACACATATCATATTTTCAGCTTAAAATATGTATACGTTAAAACATAAAATAAAATAATAAGAAATATAATATTTAATTCTACAAAATATTCAAACTTTAGAAGCTTATAAAAAAAATTATGACTTAAGTTTTTAAAGTATTTTGTAAATAGGTTAAGTAGTGTATAATTGTTTTTATACAATTTTCAAACCATTAAACCAAAAATTTTAGAAAATATTAAATATTTTTGTATAAATTTCAAATCTCTTTATTAGTCAAAAAATCCACCAATCCATTCCAAAATGTTTTCTCGTATTATGTAGAATACCTATGTGAATACACAAAAAAAATTTCAAATCTACGTTCTAAACCGAATTAGTTTTTAAAAAATATGTAAATTCAAATTAACAGAAACTGTAATTTTGTCAATTTTCTATAATTTTTTTGGTAGTTCTTATTATCTAAAAGAAAATTTTTTGAGAAATTCGAAAAATGAGCTAAATAAAGTACATAGTACATAAAATTCAATTTACAACCAAAAGAGTATACTCTCCTATTGTAATAATAGGACCATTATTTCTACCCAAAAAAATGTTTTCATACATAAAAAAAAAATTCAAATGAATAGTTATTGCTTTCCTTAGAATCTAAAAATAAAAACAAAATTTTCATTTTAAACTATTTGTATAATAATGTAGCAATGTTTTAATGTTTGTGTGTTTATATCATGTATTTCTTAACAACTTATATCAACATTATTTTTATTTTTGTTAATTAAAAACATACTTTTTAAGTATTTCTAAAACGTACATATATTTCAATAGATAAAACAATATAAAAAGTATAGCTATATTTTTGTATAATTACCTAGCATGCTGCAGCACAACCTGATAATTATCATCATTATTTATTTATTTTTTTTTTTTGTTAATATTCAAAAATTTCTTCTGCAATATTATTTGACCCAGAAAAGTAGTTTTATAAAGTAGTAGCTGCACTTCAAGTCTATCTATGTGCACCATGGTACGTACCTTAGCGTGTACTGTTGGATTGGTCGCAAATTTATGACGAGTAACGTGCCATGGGAATTGACCTTAAGACTATAATAATAAAACTTAGTTGGTATGTTGACTGTTAATTATCCTTCTAATTTGATTAATTTCATGTTATCAGTATACAAAATCATAGAATTATTATTTAGCCCGCTAAAATATAAAATTGTGTATTAATTTTTATTAGGCAACTAAAATAATAAATTTTTATTATATTTTATTACAAGTATACAATTTGTAAATATAATTTACATTAATATCTTTCATTTTACTTTCTTTGTACATTGTACATTATGTTTTATAATATATTTAACATTTGATAGTAATTAAGTGTCTGTAACTATACATTTATCTGTTTGTCACATGTAACACATGCATCATCATGCTATTAATATTCTAGTAATTTTTTTAATATGTTTATTGCATTATACTAAATAAAAGTATAATCAATTATATTTTCAATTAATCTTTCCTTGGTTTTGTACTCTAATTAATTGAATTTGAGTCAATAAATTTACTAAATTAATGCACATCGTTTTGACTGAAATTGTATTCTTATATTTACACTATTAGGTAAGAATTAAACTTACCGACTGGCGTTCTACTGGCTGTACAGAATTTTTTTAAACCTAACGCTTTTATAATTTCACACCATTGTTATATAATCATTTTTTTTGTCATACTAGTTTTCATTGCTTGTGTTGTAATAATAACTTATCTATAAGATTTTTATTGCTTAGTATTTTTTTATTTTTACACAAAAATTTGTAACAATTTACTATTTCAACTGTTTATTTTTAATTTTTAATTTTACATTTATTTTGTAATTAAAATTGTTATATTGTACCACAGTACTAATTATTTTACATTTATTAATTATTAAATGGTAATGAATAAAGTTGTAAATCATTTTTAAAGTATTTCAGTATAATTTAAATTTATTTTGTTTTCTATGTAATGTAGTTAGTAAAATGATTATGATTTATTTTTATATACGTATTTTTACGTTTTAATTAATTTGATTGGCATTATATTTAAAATATGTTTTGCAGAACATTCAACTCATTTTTTTAATTATTTATTTTATTGTTAGTACTACAAATTAGAAAATACATATTATTTCGATACTTGAAATTTGTTTTTATTGTGGCTTACTTGATTCAATGACACATTGAGAAAGTAATACTTATCATAAAGTAACTATTCCTTACATCTATCTATCTAGATATTCTATCTATAATTACACTAATAAAACACCTCTGCATGATAAATCGCTTTATTCGGAATGCTTAAATAATTGTATTTTACCCCCAAGTATATATATATATAAAACAGTAATGTATTTAATATACCATTTAATGATAAAATGTAAATAATTAATTATTTATAATTTGTTATTATAAATAATAACAAAATATTTAATTATACTATTTTATTATTTATTCAGTTTATGTAAAAATTTAAAAATTATGTAAATATTCACATTTAGTTAAATTATGTCATTGAAAAATGGGCAAAAACAAGTAAGTTTGCTTGCGCTATCAGTCACTTATTCAAATAAGAAACCAGCGCGGTGTAATGAAATAATTGTTATCAAGTTCAGTGCGTTAACGTTGCGTATAATTGTATTTTTTTTTAAAAGTGTATACAGTTTAAAATATGAAACTACAGGAGGTATTGTTGTACGTTGACTTGTGTTTTGAATTTTGTGTCTTTTCCAGTTTTGTTTGTTTAAATTTAAAATATTCATCATATTTATACAAACCCCGTTTTTCAATGAAACATTTTACTTTCTTATTAAACTAAAAAGGTCGTTATTGTTTTATTTCTTTTTCCATATAATATTTATCATAATAAAATTTTAGCACCACATATTATATACAGCGCGCATAATTTCATAAAAACATTCTTTTATATTCCCAACGTATATGTATATTATATATGAGTGGTTGACAGAAATCAAATTTTAAGGAGTTCTTATTATAGTAAAAAACAATTTAAAGTAAACACAATATTTCGTTTGATATTTTTATAGAGATGGATGGAAGAGCATTCTATGAAAATGTTAAATCGTTCTGTCAATGTCGAGGAGGCCCACATGTCAACGTACAACAACGCCACCCCGTCCATAGCAGAGTTGCCACTTCTACCGCCGCCACCACCACCGCGAAAAATTGATTTACGAAAACAACTGGCTAGTCAACTGTCAGGTGGTTCAGGAAAACACTGCAATGTTTTAAAGAAACAATCATATGTATCAAAAACAGTTAAAGGAAGTAATCCAAAATTAATATGTGGTAATGGAAGCAACCAGTCTCAGAGCATCGGTAACGGAACTGTCAATGGTCATCATCACAATCATCATAATTACTACACAGAAACAGCGTGCATGATTCCAGTATTCAAGTATTTGATGCCAGGGGAACTAGCACGGTGTGCTTTAGTGTGTCGCAGCTGGGCTGCTATGTCTATGGACCCTTCACTGTGGCGTAAGTTAGATGTGACCGGAAAACGGTTAACTGCCTCGTGTCTGGCTGGCGTAGTCAAGCGGCAACCAGAAGTTTTGTTGATGGATTGGACAGCAATTGCAAAAAGACAGCTAGAGTGGATGATTGCTAAACTGACCCGGCTTAAAGTGCTCTCTCTGCAGGGTTGTTCATGGAGTGGCGTAACCGCGTTGCGCAGCAGTAATGTGGTCCCACCCTCACTCATATCGTTGGACCTAAGCTATGTGACAGGCATGAGTGACTCGTCTCTTCGGGATGTATTGTCACCACCATCCGACTCTCGGTCATCATCCAATGACAACACCAATCGAGCCAGATTTCGAAATCTTAAAATACTAAAACTGGCAGGTGTTGATATTGGGGATGTGTCCTTACGATATGTGGTTCAGTACGTACCAAGCTTAGTTGAACTAGACCTATCCCAGAATTATCGGGTTACGGATGCTGGGATTGCGCAGCTAACCACGCCTGTAGCTAATGCTGTCTCCACACTTGAATTGCTTGATTTATCGGGTTGTGTGTCTATTACCGATTCATCGCTAGATCATTTATTGAAATGTTCGGCACTCCGTCGGTTAGATATGAAGCAAACACCCAAAGTAACCACTGCAGCTATCAACAAGTTCCTTCTGGCTAATAACCGGTTTTCAGCTACCGAAACCAGACTGTTGATTAGATCTTCGTCACCACCTCCGACTAGACGTGATTCGACGAGCAGTAGTAGTTAGTGCCTCTACTAAAAACTTGCATAACAAATATAGTAATAGTTATATTATTTATAATAGTCTATTGTTACATTGCACGCTTCCAATTAGATAAATTAACAGTGTGTAAAATCAGGCTAATCGCGTGATTTATCTCTCAAATAAACATGAAAATGTATATTTAATATAGTTTTGGACCCACAAATATAATAATTATTAGTTTTTCTACATTTAATAATGGGTTTTGTTTGTTTTGTTTTTTTATTATATTATTATAAAAGTTGTTTTCCATATGTGTGTAAATTTTTGCAGTACATTATAATCCAATATAGGAAATATGTTTAAATGATTAATTGATTAGTGGTTAATTGTTGTAATTCGAAAATGTGAATGCATTGCGACATATTATAATTATTGACGAAAACCACAATTACAAAAAACATAAAATTAGAGTGTATTTTTTCATTAATTTATTATAATTTTTAACGATTTTGCCACTCGAATCATTTAAATGTCTATTGCTAAATTATAAATAAAATTTAAATTAAAAAATAAGACTGAAGTTTTGTTTGTATTACCGTTAGTTGTAAGTATTATATTAGGCAATCAAATTTATGTAATTTTGACCTTTGGATGTTTGTCAATCAATTTGAATCAATTAAATATCATCTTGAAAATAAAACTATGTAATCAATATAAAACATATTTTATACTGGTGTATAAATGAATGCCTTAATTTTTTTTTTATATGAGCTGTGTATTTTTTTTTATTATTATTGTATTGTAAATAAATAATTTACATGTATAAAATCTTTTACTCTATTTATAGTTATTTGTTATATTTAATTTCTAGTTACATTATATTTTGATTAATTTCCTCATTTCATACGGCTTGAATTCACTTGAAAATAGATCAATTATATTATGTAACTTAATATTATTGATCAAATACAGAGCGATTTTTATTTTATTATGATACAATAAGTATCTCTGAAAATATATTTTTTTATGGAAATTTATATGATTTTTATAATAAACCTATAATATATTGAATAGAAATGTAAACAAATTTAACAATTACTTATTTTCAGAAACAGCTTAAACATTGTAAAAAGATCACTCTATAAATTATAATATTAACTATGATTGAGTAAAATAATCTTAATTTATTTTTTGTAGCTAGAACTTATTTGTAGTTAAACATATAATAGTAGAAATAGACAATAGTTATATATTTATAATCATAATAACATAACAATGGAATGTATCTTCATTCCGCAAGAGGCGTAGTTTTGCCCAATTGGCTTTTAGATTTTATTTCAAATAATTTTATATTGACAAGACAATTTTTCTTAAAGTATACTATTATAATAGCCATCTAACCTTAAATTTATAAACATTTGTGGCCTTGTGAGATCTTTAAAACACGAATGGATCATTGCAGGAAAAAACATTTAGGTCCTCATTGTTATCCTTTTTATATGCTTATTAATAAAAAAACTCTCCAGACATCCAGCTCCACAGAATATAAATCTTAAATATATAATCTATAATATAAAATTATAAATGTGTTTGTAATAAATATAAATAGGTAAATTATTTAAACATTTAAAAACGTCGTCATTTGAGACAGTATAAAAAAAACGAATAGCAGCGTATAATAAAATATAAGAAATCAATATTTTTAAAATTAATGTTATAGTAATCAGGAATTTACAAATAGGCTTAGCACATCCCAAGGAATTAGGGTGACTTGAATCGCATTAATTCTTCGTATATATATTAATTTAGACATTTTTTAAAATACATTTAAATAATGGGGGGACTTAGAATTTTTTTGGGAACTATTGTTCCCAAATCTCCCTGTCTTACTACGTCTATAAATTTACAATAAATCTATGTTATATTATACTATATTGGGTCGACCACCCTAGCCTTACACCTCTATAAATTGCACATCCGAAACGGGACAAACTGTCTTATGTTCTGAATACCTGTAGGTTATGAATTATGATAATAAATTAACTGAACCAATATCGATATCTTATCTGTAGGCTATAACTTTATTAAATGAATTATATCCTAGTTGTACTTAGATATATCACGTTTTGAGAAAAATATGAATTTGCCGCCAGTGTCAACTAAAGACCTGCAGCTATGCGTTGTTCCTTTATTTGAAAAAGTAAACATTATTATAAGACTTATTTTGTTTTCTTTAAGTTGTTATTGTTGTTATAATCCGTTTACCTCTTGTAAATCCAATAGTAATTTATCAATATTATGATTGAATTTTATAAATTATAATAATATATATATCAAAACAATTACAATAAGTTATAAGTCATAGTCATTGGCTTTACATAGGTATGTAAATCCTTTGGGCCCAAAAATCGTAAGTTTATATAAATATTAAACAAAATTAATTAAATTGATTATACCTAATACATATAATACAAATTTGAAATACCTACTAGAAAAAGTTTGTTCAGGGTTTAAGGATCCTCCATGTATTTTGGAAAGCATAAAATTCAATAAGACAAAAACAAATGTACTGTTAAGTATATTAATGTATATAATAGATATTTAACTCGTATATTCCATATTCATATTATATAAAGGAATTCATTTAGAATAACTATTAATAAGTTTATGACTCTGAAAGAAGTGTTTAAGATTTAACATTATTAAATATATAAAATATTCTGTTGGCTTATACGGATAATTATTCATATGTTTTCTACAACCGTCTATAAAACAATAATATGTGCTCCCGTAAAATTTTGGCGCTATATAATTTATTATTATAATATAATATATATGACGTGGTCATAGGCGCAACTAAACTTAAAATTTTGGGGGGTGCTATAATTTTAAAATGGTTGTAGACCATCATACACATCAGTATACATTAAGTTTGTTAAAAACAAAATTAGTGTGGCTAAACAATGTTTTGGGGGTTCTAAGCACCCTCTAGCAGCCCTACCTAATTGCGCATATTAACGTAGTTGGTGCGGTCAGAACGCCGCCGTGGAAATATGGAATTCAGTATCTATTGAGCGTTGTATTCGTTTCATATTTGGTGTTGCAGCCTCTTAACACGAATTTTCGTTGTTTAATTTTGAAATGTTCAATTTTATTATCGGGCGGATTATAGAATGAGAACGACAACGATACTGCGTTATGTCTCCTCTCGTTTCCAATTATACTTATGGCGAGCAATAATTTATTTCGTGTGAGTGAGAAAGCACTCAAATAATAAATAAATAAATTGAACCCCTTCTCAAACTATTGTTATAATAATAATATACCGTGTTCCTACTTTACCAATGAAAACATATTACTTGTATTCTATATAAATAAAATTATTCAATTGTTTAATAAATTAGATTTGTTTGCGTTGTCCATAGACATAGGTAATTAGGAGGGGGGTGTTTGTCCCCCAAAATCATTAGTTTCTTTATTACATAATACTTTTCAAATCATATAATACTTATTTTAGCCCCCTATCCCTAAAATTTAATCAGATCTCCGGCGTGTCTACCATGGATATCGTTTTAGTCGTGATTTCCGAGGACGATTTTGTGTTAAAATTATCTACTACATTTTTACGTTTTAATTCGTTTGAATAATTATGTATTGTTTAGGTATACGTACCTAAATGTAATAACGAAATTTATTTTGATTAGTTCTGGTCACTAGTAGGCCGTATTTTACTGCTATACAGGAATATGTAACAATATGCAACAAGTATGCAGTTCTTTAGTCCTTAAAATAAAAACAATTATACTATTGTAATATATATATATATATTAATATATACTGTAAAGTATAAACGATAATTTTAACATTTGGAAAAGTGGTGGTTCACTTTTGGAAAGTGAAAATTCTAAACGATTTCTGCGCGACTCGTGACATTTTTTTGACAATACGTTAATCGTTTTCGAAGGACACTAATGTTTACACACTTTATATCCCATGTCATGTGTGAAACTCGAGTATATTCAATATAAGATTATAAAAGTTTAGCATATTATCGTACGTTAAAATACCTAGTCTTTACAAGTATTTTTATTATTATTAATTATTATAATTAAGTCGTTAACACGTGTGTCGTATATACGATATACATATACCATATACGTGTTACCTGCACTCTTATAATATAGATATTATAATATTTGTTTTTAAAAAACGATGTTTCCCCTCCATATACGGTATCGAAAACTTCTCGTCACCGCACGAAAGACATTCGCGTTCAAACGATAATCGTGGCACTACGGTGTTTGTTGTACGTGCATGTTTTCGTTTTCCAGGAGCTAACACCGCCCAAAGACCAACAACCAGCTATCGCCATCCCCGCGGGCGAAACCGACAAGTCTGAATTCGAAAACAAAACTCCTCATAAGAAATTCGTAAGTACAAACCTATCACATTAGTGTGTTATTTATACTGGACGCTTATGCCGTACTTAAGGTCCACGTGTGTTAATATTTAAACAATAAGCGTTTTTGTTTTTGTTTATTTTGTCGTTTTTTTTTTTTTCATTTTGCTTGGCCGCCAACGTAGAGACGAAATTTAACTGAAGAGAAGAGACCGGTAAAATCTGAACCGAGCACCAGTGGCGGTGGTACGCCTTTGGTGGCAACCGCTGCCGTGGCACCGGCCCCGGGAATATCGTCAAACAATGATGGGTCAAAACGATTGACTCAACCGGCTGACGAGGTGAGTGTAGTGAATTGTATACGTATACCTTATATCAGGGATGGTAAATTAGTGGCCAAAACATCTTTAGAAAAATCATAGCTATCGGAATTATCCGCATTATAAAAATACTTAGGTATAATATGACATATTCTTTACTTAAAATATTTTACATAATTTTATGGCAAGCGAGGAATAAAAAAAAAAATTGTTACTTTTCGGAAGCAAGGTAAGAATAATTTGCGATCCCTGTCTTATATGGTTTTTAGACCATTAAATAAACGGGTATAATGGGCATTTTATATTTATTTAGCCTGCCGAAATGAACGTGATGGAAGCTTTCAACCAGTGTATTGCCAAACAGGATTCTTCGTCAACGACAATAAAGATGGAGGCAGCTGAAAGACCTTTCGAGTCCGCAAACACAGTTGCTGATTCCGGCGTTATCGTTAAAAGGGAAAAACTGTCGCCCATTCGCATAGTGAGTATATTTTTATACTTACTAGTTATAATAATATATAGATCATATTATATAATATTAATTATTAAGTAGGACTAGATACTTCATGCCCTAAAAAACTTTAAAATATGCATGTATTTATGCCTTAAAAAATCACTGAATATGCTATTAAAATATGCATAAAAAAATATTATTTTATATAATTTGATTAACTAGATAATATTATTTCTTAATTATTATTTAATATTATTTATAATAATAAAAAAATTGTAGTACCTAATATAGTAAAATAGTTTTATTCTCCACCTTGTTTTCTTATTTTTTCAAACAATGCAAGTGATCGATAAAGAAAACACAAACGCTAATTTTATAAATTAATTTCATATAAATAAAACCATTAAACTAATATCTTAGGACTAGAAAATCTATTTATAATTATGTTTTTTGTAAATTATTCATAAAACTTAAACTTTAAAAAACTTAAAAACTTTACACTCAAAAATATTCAAATAATCACAGAAATGGTAAAATATGCAAAATATGCAACAAACAATTTTAAGTATAGATTTGTATTGCTATGAAACAAATTTCTATATTACTTAGCTATGTTTTGAATGATTATTGAAAAACACGCAAACTTCTAGAAGTCCCTAGCCCTAGTAATAAGTATGCGAAATTTACTCACCGGTATTCGGTATTTCAAAAATATGATTCTGAGCGAAACTCAATCAGGCATACAATATATTATACTGATAATCCGTTCTAAAATTTTACCACGCAAATTACCTATGAGATTACTCAAAAATTTTAAGTTCTTACGATCAAAATAGAATTAGTTATCATAAAATATTTAAGATAAAATAAAATTATCGGAAATCGTAGTTTGCCTATGATTAAAACTTAAAAACTTCTTCGTGGTAATCGAATCATTATTTATACCCGAAAAATGTTTTCTGACTATATTAAAAATACATATAATGTCATGGTTTTCAAAATATATTGTAAATAGATAAAGAAGTAATACTTCCGAGGAAAAATTTGTAAGAAATACAAAAAATGAGCTAAATAAAGTACTAAGTAGATGCAATTTTCAGCCGAAAACATATTTGTGCTAATTAAACCTACGAGAAAAAATGTTTTCAGACATAAAAAAAAACATCTTTGTAAAACCAACACACTCCTTGCTTCGCCCAGAATCTAAAATGTACAATAAAATACATAATTTTTATTTACAAGTTTATCTTTATTGCTTTGATTGCAAAAAATTCATCATATAAAATAATAAACTGATAAATTAAAATAATAGTAGTAATAGTACCTACAACAATTTAAAAAATTGCATATAAATTTGCACGTGTATTAAGGTTTCCTAGACGCGGCGACTATCGCTAAATGACTGTTACTATGGTTTCCTACACGCGACTCAACATTAGTCGCCGCGGCTGAAATCTATACTGCTTTGAGAGCAGTGTATCGCGACAGTCGCGACGCGACTCGTTATTATACTATTGTAAATCATCAAATTTGTATACTATTGAATTTTATTGAAGGAGTCAAAATATCTGGATTAATTAATTTCTTAATATTATTAGATACATTTTGCTACCTACTGTAATCCAATTTTTAGACTAGATGATAATTAGAGGGATTGATATTTTTCTAGCACACAGTAGATACAATTCTACAAACTGTACAGTAAATAAAATAATCTATTGGTTCAATCAATTGTTTTGTACGAAACATTTACATTTTATAACATTTCTAAATTTAAGAATTATAATATTATATTTTTCTATACATATTTCGCACTATTATCTGTAATATATGGAGTAGCCAATAAAAATAAAATTATCTTATGACCGAAAAGTTAACAGTAAAAGCTTTGATTTATATTTATTAGTGATACAATATTATGTTATTAATTTTTCATTAAAATTATATTATTATTAATTAAAACACAAAATTCGGCCATGACTTGTCAACGTCCCGACGTTTCAAATCAAACTGTTTAGTTTTTACACATTATAAACGAATCAATGTATAATTTTTTGGAAAGCCGCCGCTTCCAGTCGCGCCTAGGAAACCAGCTCAATCGTTGGGATCAATCGTCGCGGCGATTAGCCGCGTCTAAGAAACCATATCTTTAGGTACGTTTTCGACAGTAGGTGCACTATACAATACTACCTACACTAATTAGAAATTTATCACAATATATTGTTTATATCCAGTCACCCACATAATAATTAGATAAATGATTTAATTTTTTTTTTAATTAAATAATTAGTATTATATTTGTAATTGTAAGTGTTATATATAAAGAACATCTATATTATAAATTATTAAATAAATTAGAAATAAATCGTACATATACAATTTGAAAATAAATATGTTTGTTGTATATTATTATTTTAGGCCAAAGCGATTTAAACAAAAAATTTGATCATTTACGTAGTTTGATACAATTTTAAAATTATTTTATTAACGCCTAATAATTTTTAAGTTTTTTGGTAAACATTTTACCTGCTTCAAATTGCGCATAATAAATGTCAGAATCAGATTAAATTTTCCGAAGATTTGAAATAAATGTCCATAATATCAGATGACTTACACTTATTTAAGTTTTTAATTTAAAAGTTTATTATTATTATTATTATTTACTTATTAATTATTAAATTATGATTACTTTAATTCTATTGAAGCTTCGGTATAATTTATTATTAGATAATTTACAATAAAATATAGTTGATAATAATATAATTTCAGCATATTTTATTATATTGTCATTATTGTATAGACATTATATTAATTGTATTAAGTAATCAAGTATAAAAATAAGAAAAAAAAATTAACGTTTAAGTATATCGAAACGGCCATGGCGAAATAGTCTAGCGGCAAAACGACCACGTTGATTTGTCCTAGATCGCGCAATAACATAGTCGTTACTATGTCACTCGTCCGGCATGTGTGTTTACATGCAACTGTTACAAATTGTTAGATTTAGATAGTTGGAACACCTTATTTTCGAATTAGTAAATATACTACTAAATATTTACATTCCTTGAATAATATAAATATATAATTAAAATACGATTAGTGATGTACAATACTTATTTTTGATTAATTTTGCGCAGTCTTATGATTGCCGACCTTGACGTAAGTATAGTTCGCCATATACCTTTACCCGGGTCGTATTTAGAATTTTGGCGCCGCGGGGCATTTTTTTAATTCAGCATCTTTTTTTTGGAAGACTTAGGTTTTATAAGTAGCTATCAATATTATTACCAAATACCAATTATTGAACTATTGTTATTTATTTAATCACATACCAATAACAAATTTGTTAAATATTTACCATTTTAATATTATAATAAAAAAATTACTTACCTTAATTGAAAACTTTTTCAAGCATTATACAACTACAAAATACTGAATAATATTAAATAATACTTATTAGGCACACATATTAAGTTGATTGAAATAACCCATAAATGTATCACGTTTTCGTTATACAACCATCACATATTTATACATGTTAAAAACATTTTACTCAATTATTATTCATAAATCATAATTATTAAATAATACCTAAACACAAAAAATAATTTTATAAAAATTTACCGCCTCCAACGTTCCACCAGAAGGAGCAATTTCTCACTCTGCCCCCCCCCCCCCCCCTCATAAATATGGGCCTGGCCTGGCCCTTACAACGATAACTCTGATAATTATATTATGAGATAAGATGTTTGAAATGGTGAGTAGGTATGCATATAGTAAACAAAATAGAACTACCCGTGTCCGCGTGAGACTGAAAAAAATAAAAACACTTGTTGGATTTCACTGATATTGTATCATGTTAAAAACCCGTGATAGAGCTATATATTGTAGCTGTATTTACTGGTAGATTTTTGTAGAATAGTACATGCATAACATTCGGGCGAAGGCTTACTTTCGTCTTTCATCGCATAAAATATATAAATAATAAATAAGTAATAATAATAACAATATAATATAATTATTTGATTCATAAACTAAATTAAAAATTCGTTTTCTCAGTATGCCGGTAGCCTAAGATATTACCGGTGCCTTACCGGTATCTATACAGGAAATACTTCCCCATTAACATTAAAATATTTATTTTTTTTTATTACTTACTAAAATTTTTTAAATGTATTCCAATAAACAATGTATATGTTTGTAGTCTGAATACATACCAGAAACTAAGGAGCCGGTTGCTACAGTGTCGGGTAGTGTGAAAATCGAAGAAGAGATTCGTACCAATGAACCAATCGCTAATAACGTGGACTTACCCATTGATGAGATATTGTCCAATTCGAAAAAATGCAACCACATGCCTAAATATGTGATTCGACCAGTTCCAAAATTAGATTCAAATGATCAGAATAAAGAGTTGCGGAAACGATGTTCTACATTAGTGCCCATATTTAAGTTTCTGTCCACAGAAGACCTGAAGAATTGTTCTTTAGTGTGTAAAGACTGGTACTCAGCCACTATCAATCCAGTATTATGGAACCGTATGGATCTCAGCCAAACCACAATCACTTCAAAACTGGTTAAGTGTAAGTATACTACTATAGTTATAATATTTTATGTGTGATAACTATTTTGTATTTAATAAAAGTAAAAAAAAAAATAATAATAATGAAATGTTACTGTAAGCTCCATCGTAATACATATTAAATACATATCTAATACATATTACCTTCTATACATTTTAAATTCTGAGCAGAGCGAGGAATGTATTGATTCTACAAAGATGTTTTTTTTTTTTTTTTTTTTTTTTTTTAATGTATGAAAACATTTTTTTGGGTAAAAATAATGGTCCGATTATCACGCATAGCATATGCTTCGCTTGCAAATGATGTCTACTTGGTACTTTATTAAGCTCATTTTTTAAATTTCTCAAAAGTTTTTCCTTAAAAAGCGTAAAATTAGCAATTTTTTATACACTTTTTATTATATTTTTTTTTCGTGATTTCTTATTAAGTTTTAATAGTAGGGACTTGAAAATTTTTTTGAATACTAACATAGCTTATTTACAAGCGTAGTAAAATTTTGGAACGGAAAAATTATTATTTGGAAAAATATAGAGCTTTGAACGTTTTCCTAAAAAGAATTAATATTACCTACAATTTTAGGATTATCTGTTTGAAAATTTTATTTAAGTCCAATACTATATTACTTAATTTTTTTACAAAATATTTTGAAAATCTAAACAGGCAAACTTTTTTTGTAGGTTTTTTATTATATATTTTTTTTCTGATGTATGAAAACATTTTTATAGGTAGAAATAATGGTCCGATTACCACAAACAGGGTACCCTCTGTATAACAAATTTAATCAAGTTGGTACTTTATTTAGCTCAATTTTTGAATTTCCCATAAGTTTTTCCTTGAAAAGGAATAATAACTCCTTGAATATTGATCGTAGGGATTTGAAATTTATTTTGCATATTTACATATGTAATTTATATTCGTGGTAAATTTTGAAATGGATTATTAGTATAATATATTGCAATATATTTAGATACGCTTAGAATCGTATTTTCTAATGCAATTTCATTGCATTCAAATCTCAATATTTATAATGAACCACTAATTTCTCCGAGGACCGAAGGGACGAAGGAGGAATGTCTACAATCGGCCTTCCCACATTTTTTATTTTCGCTGATAAAATATATAATATATAATATTCTCATTTTACTTTTATATATTATAAAAAATATATTGGATAAAATGGGAAACATGAGTTTAAAATTTGTTTGATGTACTAATTGGTATTTTTATCCCCCAGACGTGATGATCAGACAACCCAAAGTGTTAATTTTGGACTGGTGCAAAATCAGTAAGGAACAGCTCTCGTGGCTGTTAGTTCGATTACCACAAAGCAAGGCATTATCATTACAAGGTTGCTCATGGTCTACAGTATCATGCCTACGGTCGTGCGTATGCCCAATGCTAACTTCACTAAACCTGAGCTTTGTACCTACCATGGATGATGCAGCCCTACAGCACATTCTATCACCACCTCTAGATCATAGGCCTGGTCTAGTAGACCTAACTTGTCGGCTGTCTAACCTTAAATCATTGAAGTTAGCTGGTAGTTGTATTACTGACAAAGGCATCCAGATTATTGTTCAAGTATTACCCACGCTGTCCATGCTTGATTTAACACAGTGCTACCCGATCACTGATGCTGGCGTAGAGTTGCTGACTCAGATCAATGGTCTGTCTACATTACAGTTATCTGGCTGCACGGGCATTAGCGGACAGTCTTTAAAACATCTGGGAAAATGCAAGAATCTAAGATATCTCGACATGAGACACACAAAAATTACGAAAACAGCAGTCAGCAAATTTGCTGCTAGTCGGGAAGGATTCAAGGTTTACGAGGAGAAGCTGGTAGTCTTGAAGTTATCCTGATATAGGCTTGACCCTCCCGAGCATTTTGACTTTGGATTTTAACCGCATATATTAATTCGGAGGTGACGGTTTTTGTAAATTATATACATATTTTAATATTTACACTTATATTAACAGTAAACGAAAAGTAATATTATTTTATGTTTAATTTTTATTATATGAGTGTATATATAATAAGACGTTATGGTTACCTACTATATATTAATAAAATAATAATGATTAGTAAGGTTAGATGATGTAGTCGTCATTGATGTAGAATAGTACTAAATTTATTTGTATATGTCCATATGGAATATAATTTTTACTATTGTTTCTTATAATATTAAGTAGAAAAAAATGGTAACTTATACCTAGACAATATTCTTATCACAATTGTAAGTTTATATCATATTTATAATTGATATTAATTATATTGGGACGATTAGTCCAAACAGTAGTTCTTGCAGTCAATATAGGTTTTAGGCGTGTTATGTATTATGAACGTATTTTTTTTAAAAATTCTAATTTATTTTATAACATAACATATTTAAACATTTAAAGAGAATTAATAATAAATAATGAATCAGTGACAAAAAATTATGTGTTGTGTGATTATTTTTTTTCCTTCTGCTCATTAATTGGCAATTGCATCATAACAGATACAGATAATGAATGAGTATGTGAACTGAACAATACAATAGGATTAATCATTATAATATAATATTATAACAACTAGATAATTATTTTTCCTATTTGCTCATACAATGGTTCAAAACTCAATAAAATTTCTGGCAGTATCAGTAATTTTCATGATATGTTGGATTCAATGTAATCTGAATGTACGACGTTTGCGTCCACATCCGAAGATGATTGAGTAACTTCGTTTACATATTTTCGTTCGTATCTTTTCATGAACGCAATCAGATCGTCGTAAACAATGTTTTTAAGGTCGCTTGCCCAAAGGAAGTCTAAGTGATTGAATTCTGGAAAAGGCATGACTTTCTTCTCTACCACGTTCGGTAACCTCTGGGCTAGAACATCGACGTCCTGCAATGTACACGAAAAACAATTACGATGAAAATGTTTTATTATAAACGTAGTTGGGTGTTTTAAAATACATAAGTATGTAACATTTTTGGTTATTAAAATTTTAATATTATATTACCTCCATCGATGATAGCCAATCATTTTCTGCGTGGTAGAGAGCCACGGGTACGGTGATCCTGGTCAAGTCATAGGCTGGGGGATCAGCTTGTCCGTACTTTTCGATATTCTTCTGTCTATTGTAGTTGTACTGTCCGAACCATTGGTCTTTAAACATTTTATAATATACGTTTGAACAATTTGTAAAAAATGTTTATAAATTAACTGTAGTACAAAGCATTTCCTAACAATGATACAAATCAGCTATTAAATTATAATATATTATACTTTACCGCGTTTCATGAGCTGTGCAAAATGAGTGAGTTGTCGGGCTGACGCTCCAGCTGGAGTGTGTGCTAAAATGACAGGTAAAAGATTCTGAAACGAATATTACGATGTGTCGATGTATAGTCATGTAGAAAATATTTATGTATATTTTATTATTCCAGTCGAATGTGGACCATATTAAAGTAATTTCCTGTCAGACATAATGTTTTCAGATAAAGAAAGAACTTATGAAAATAAAAAAATCCCTTTGTCTTAATGTTATAAAATATGATGTTATATAATAAATTAATAAGAAATAAATTTTAAAATAAGGGGCTGAAGTGAAGACCCATCGACCATATACCCATTATTACTACAATAAGCTATACAAATATAAGAAACATATTTAGAAATACTAATTATATTGAATAAAAAAAAAACAAATAAATCTATAAAACTGAAAAACAAATTAAAAATCGAGCATTCAATCAAACATCAGTTAATTTTAAAATATTGGAGTATTTTCAACTCCCTTTAATTTGTGCCCAATGTAATGATTTCATACGTTAACTTGTCACATTTTAGTGTAATATAATAGATGAATACGTACTTTGATTAGACGTTTCGAATCGAATCCGGCGTACAAGAACAGTAAGTTATCACAAATGCCTTCAGACACTGAGTTGGCTTCGCACAACGTTTTGCCCGAAAACAACAGAATCTTGCCGTTGGGTCTGAATTCGTAGTATCCCAAACTGTTGCACAACCACTGTACGATTTAATTGCAAAGCGTTAGTATGTCAATAATTACTTACCTGGTTATAAGATATAATCGGGTATACCTACCACGATGAGCGCCCATTGGATGGTAAGGGGAGGGGACATACAACTCTCTAAAAAATATCCAAATTGGGACTTCAAAAGGAAAATTTACAATTTGTCCCATTCATAAAATAATTGTAAAAAATTTAAATTTTTAATACATTAATACGCATTAATAATGTACCTAGGTATTGTAGTTCATAAAATTATAAGTGTTAAAGTGTAGATATATCTATAATATGATTGATCAAGATACTCCGCGCACTTTGATTCTGTCAACTATTCTATTCATCACGGAGACTCCCATTTTTGTTATTATAGATTTTAAACAGGAAATAATTAATAAAATCCTCCTACACTTTTTAAACTAATTAAATGAGAAATATAATTGGAAAAAAAGGAAAAAATAATAATAGATAAAAAATTTATACTCGTTTTTCGTTTATTTTAATCAAAAATGATTTATTTTAGCATGTTAGCCACTAAATCGTATTTATAGGATCAATACAATATGTCATAGCTTGTATAGAGTATAATAATAATAATTATTCTTTACAACACATGGGAATACAAATAGTTTTTAAGTTTATTAGTTAAAATACTTCTTAGTACGGGTGTTTGTAAGGGGGAATTTTTAAGTTTAAAATAGTAAGTACATATTTTTTTTCCTCCCTAACATAATGTTTTATTATACGGACATTCTGGAATAGGAAACGGGACCTGTGTAGCTGACAGCTGAATTAGAGACATAACATGGAAAAAGACTAGGGACTGCTGTACCGCCATCGGACGTATATATTGTAAAGTCGCAGAAACGATTCTGCAGTACATCAGTCTTCCCTTAGCGTTGCAATCAGTGCCGCTCTGACAGACTTGTGAAACGCGTGTTTGAGAGTCGTAATTTAAGAGCGTAATTTTTTCTATCTTTCTTTTTATTATAAAGTTATTCTTAATTTTATCGGTGTTCAATTATTTTATACAATTGTTGTTAATACATACAACTAATACGCAATAAATCGCTATCAATATTAATATTATTAATTATTATTCGTTGGTTCATTGGTTGGTAACATATTAGTTTATTTCACTATATTTGTAACGAAGAGTTTTATCATTTAAATGTTTATCTACAGAATGTGAATATTTCCCACGCATAGACTTAGATAAACATATTATTAATAATGTGGTAAACTCTAAATTCTATATATATATATATATATATATATTTATTGTTTTTCACTAAGTACCAGTGGCGGATTTTGGGATTTGAAGAATGATTAATCTCCACTCTCCAGAACATCAAATATACACCATCAATTGGATAGATTTCAAAAAGTAACTAAAGTTTATACTTTACAGAAAAGATAAAACTACCTATAATTTCCCGTGGGCGCTCTTGTTGAATAGTTACGTATTTTTTTTTCGTTTATTTTATACTTACAGCCAAAGGATCGGCTATGGCCGCCAAGAACGTCATGATGGGACTTTTGACGTGGTTGAGGTAGGCGATCGGCGCCATGGCCGCCATTGACCGGACCTTCACCTGGTACTCGGGTCTTTCTGAACACAAGACATAAAATATAGCCGTGCCCATCGAGTGTCCCACATAACTCAAGTCTGGTTCGCCCGTTTTGTCCAGAATGTAATCTATCGTATTTGGCAAGTCGATCGTTCCCATCTCGTGCCAGCTATTTTTAGAATATAGAGTATGATTATAATATTATAATTTTTAATAATATCGCGATCGAAGAGAAAGTTTACCTGAAATCCCAAAACTTTTCCGAATCTCTAGCAGGATCCAGAGTTATGTGGTGTCTGGAGTACGTGTTTCCACGGGAATTTGTCAGCCACACGTCGTAGCCCGCGTCCGCAAGTACAAATGCTGAACAAATAGATACAATTTAATGTTAGTCTGCAAATATTGCTATTTCGGTAGTCGTTCTTTCTTTTAAATTTGTATTTATATAGTTCTTTTTTATTTTTTTTAAACGCATTCGGTTTCTACGGGGCAACTTTCGTATTAATATAAGTGTAATATTTTATCGAGAAGTGTAACTCTCTATATTCGTTTTAAACTACTTACCCAAACTGTTGTTTGGTCCTGCAATCACCCAATCTGTCGAACTGCATAATATGCCGTGTTGTACCAGTACAGCAGGTTTTCTCGTGACGGCTAATGGATCTTCATTTTTGCTGTACGGTATCCTGTGTAGCGTTAAATTGTAACCGTCGGTCGTGATCACTGTATGCCTTTCTACTGGATATCCTTCCCGTCTGATGATATCGTCCTAAAAAAATTTAAATAATAATATTTACTGTTTAGTTATATAAATAATACATATAACTACAATATTATATAATATAGGTACTTATAATTGATAGAAGTTATAGAGATTGGAATCCTAAAACCAATAATTTACAGGATACCTAGCTATGTATATAACCTACAAATAATAAATTATCGTCTACTGTTCGTAACTATACCATAAGCGTATAATAAACATCAATAACTTTTATATTCTAAGCGAAGCAAAGCTTTGCTTTACAAAGATTTTTTTTATGTCTGACAATACTTTTTCAGTAAAAAAAAATAATCCGATAACTACAATATGGGTATGATTTCGATAGAAAGTTGAACCTAGTTGGAATTTTATTCAGCTCATTTTACGAATTTCTCAAAAGTTTTTCTTTCGGGTAAATAAAATTATCGAAAAGTGGCTGAAAAACTGCGAAATTCATGGAAACTGTGATTTTGACGAGTTTTTTTTAAACATTTTATGATAACTAATGCAATTTTAAATGTGGTAATTTGAAATTATTTTGGGTATTCTCATGGGTATAGTCTACATACATGGTAAAATTATGGAATGGATTATCAGTATAATATATTGTACATCTGACTGAGTTTCGCTTAGAATCCTATTTTTGAATACAATATTATTGCATTCAAATCTTAATTATAATAAACCACTAATTTTATATTATATATAGATAGATAAGTCGTAAGTGAATAAACTTTCACTGATAAATGTATTGTTTCCTTTGTTACAGTAAATACGTTATCTGTAGGAATTTCAAATTGATGGTTCTTTTAAATTATTAGGTTCTAGGTTTCAACAATCGATTCGTTTTGTGTAAATAGGAATGAGTAGGTATAAAGTATTTTACACAATAACAATATGATCATAAATATATATTATAGTATATCTATATCAAGAAAATCGCAGCTGTGAAAAAAATTATAAATTCGACAAGGCAAGCCTAAGAAAAATAAATCAATAAATAGATAGGTATATTGCAATAATAATTGTGCAAAATCGTAATGCTTATGAATATATATTTACATAACACAATGTTTGGTTGAATACTTATTAATTTATTTAATTGACGCCAATCGGCAATTACATGGTTTTAGTATATACAAATGAACTTTTAAACATTCATAAATAATACTCAATTGTTAATTATATACAGCGATAACAAATAATAACAAAAAAACTGCAATAAGAGAGGTAGCGTTAAGTAAAATACTTGAAATAATGGTTTTAGGTAGAGTTAAGGGGCGAAACATTCTGTGTATAGGATGGTTGTGATTGTGGTTCGTACGGTGAGAAGGGACGTATAAGCAATGGTTTCAGACAGTTAGATAGACAGGAATACGAAAAGAAATAGAAGAAATAAGAAAGAATACTTGAATGTATACTATTTCATGTTTCATGTAAGATTTTTAAATTTATATATGTAAAACTTTAAAACAGTAAAATAAATGTTTCATTAACATAATAATATTATATATTATATAATGTCTATTATACTGGCGTGCGATTTCCATTCGGATAATATAATTATAATTTAGTCGCTGTCATTGCCCTCTTAATAGCGTTCAGAATTCAATTTAAAGAGGTCGTGTAACATGTTATACTCCATTACTATCATACGCGTTTATACGCCAATTAAAATTATTATTCATACAAATCTTACGTTAAATACCTAGTTTATAGATGAAAAAAAATTATTAATTATCATCAACTTTTAAAACAAAAATAAAATAATGAAACGAATTTTAATTTATTATTATTACCCGTGTAATTAGAATTTCCTAAATTTGAAGATGACGGCGTATATAATCATTAATAATTGAACGATAATAATAGGTGATATTACAGTGCTTGAATTGGATTGACGTTTGGAGAGTACTTCTTCTTTTTAAATTTTTTTTGACATAGGTACTCCTAATTTTTTGAAGTATAGGTTTGGTTGAATTAAATTGTTACAAAGGATCGGGAGGCAAATTTTGTTTAGTCTCATAGTCCCCCTCCTATTATTTTTCTAATTCAATCACTGATTATTATAACTTATAGTAATTATTATACCCATCTACCTGTATAATTATTAAAATCTTGCATTCTCGCAATAATTTTAATAACAATGATCGTTCAATCAAACTTGCATGTTGACCCAAGTAATCATTCTAGAAAAACTACAATAATATACGCAGTGCTTGTGTATCGATTTTGTCGTTTGTTGATGTCCTTCAGCGCTACTCCGCACATTTAAATTATTAAACAAACATTATAAATTTATAATAATAATTTATATTAATATGATGAGACCTCAACATTATTTTGTTTAATTGTTTTTGTAAATTGGATCTTGACCCTTTTAATATAATATTATGTCGAATAGTCGGAGTAAAAGCCGGCAAAAAAAAACGTTGATGTACATAATATTACTATTCACACAAAGACCGTCAGAAATCCGATAGCGTGCATCTAATCCAATGTCGTATCAGAGAGAGGTTTAATGGAATCTGTATATATTAGGTACCCGAAATTTATTCAACTACTTATATGGATTTATTTTATGCAAGAATGGAAAAATTATCAAATTAATTTTAAACCCTCTTAAAAAAAATCTATATATGGCCTTGGTTTGACCTAAATATGTATATTAATATATTATATTTAATGTACTTACCTAAAATAGAACAAGGTCCTGCAAGGTCTACAGGTCGTAAGAACTAAGAAATTCGTATTTTAGCTCGTGAATTGTACATTTTATACTTTTATACAAGATTATATACACGATGTATCTATAATATAATTGACCTTTAACCTCATCGTGACGAGAATTACGTAAAGTTTGTACATTATACGTATAGAATTTAGTATTAAATACTTATATACTATAATATATGAGGTGCAAAAGAAGGAGGTTTTGGGGACATAGTCCTCCTAAAATGCTTAATGTGTAAGTATTTAGTAGACTTTTAACAAATATCTTAGGAAAAAAGGAAAATTAATCGCTTTAAAATAACTATAATCAATGGGAAAGTTTAAAAATAAATATTTTTTATTGTGTAATAAATATATGATCTTTAAAAATCACATCATTTCTACTTTTTAGAGTTTTAAACTAGTTTTATTATATTATACGAAACACTAATGTTTATATTATTGTGAATAGTTGTTTTGAACTAGGCTTCTGCCAGCTTCCCAAGCTCAATCCACCAAATATCAAACCCTATTTGCACCTTCGAACTGTCCATAATGATTTGGTTTTATAAAAAATTGAACTTCATAAATTATATTTAAACGTATTAATATTAATTTATTTAATTTTCTATCGTTAAATCATACTAATATATATATTTATCTGATTTTTCTTAAACATCGAAATCCATCACGATAATATTAAATTATTAAATATGTTCTGACATAATATAAATATATCGTATACTTATACCTATATAAATCACAAGGTTTTTACATAATATATAACATAAGACTTTATCGCTATTATGGTTCTTCAACTTTATTACGTGCTTTTTATACGCCGAATGAGAATATATTAAAATTGTGACCGTGAGCAGCATAAATGTAACCTAAGCCGTTAAAAAATTTAATTTCAATAAATTAATAACAAATAAAACGTGCAACTGTATACGCATTTATATTTTATTTTAATATAATAGGTAATACATTTTAGATCATTATTATAATATACAGTATAACTTTATTACGAGTGAATAATTATAATTTATATAATTTTATCGACTAATACATTATTTATATGTAAATCTTTGTCCGATAACACAGTACCTATAAATTTTGTGGTGTATTTCTTCGTTATTATTCGACTGGACACCAGAAGTCTTAATACGATTTGTGAAGTAACTGTGTGACCCCGTTACATACGGTAGATAATAATTTAATGTTTTAATCGTTTTGAACATATCAATTAATTTGACGCAGAACACACAAGAGTGTAAAATTAAGAAATTTCAAATTTCATAACTAATCGCTATATTAACAATTAATTATCATAACTATGTATATTATAACTAATTACCTAACCTATGATGGGCATGTCATATAAAATACCTATTACGTTGTAATAAAATACAACGAAAATTGATCGAGACGAACTCTCAATAAATAGATTAGTAAATATTATTTAGTATTTAGCTTCCAGAACTAAGAATGGTTTTACTAACTATATTTACTGGAAAACATGAAATTATGTCTTCATGTGAGAATAATATAATTTTGGTCTCACGAGATTTCGTTTTATAATATATAGTAAATCGAAATAGTCTTTGTTGAATGCAATTAATAATATTACATTATTACTGTGTAAATGTGTTCCATAAATATCTAATAAATACATGACAAATCGATCGAGAGATTTCGGAACATTATATTTGTATAGTATAATATTAGTTATTAATATTATTTTAATAGCATCGTCTGGATCGTAAGTCAAATTGAAACTTGGAAGGTTACTATAATATTATCGATATATAGTTTTTCTTCTTCACCATTACCTAACTAAACCATTACATGATTTATATAATAATTATTAATTTAATACTATAGTGAAGTCAGTACTATTATAAATAATGAGGTATAATTTTTATATGGATCCACAAACCTATACTTACATCTACGACCTACTACATCTTCAGGTTTACCAAAAATTGAAAAATATGTTCAATAATTTACCTACTTTCCTCGAAATAATTTATACAATATTTTTGAATATTTAAAAGTATAAATTATTATTTGTTATAAATAAATAATAAAAATTTGTCTTTAATACAATGGCCTTCGACATGATGGTTCGGCACATTGGGACTAAGATATTAATCCGCGTCATCACTGGGTAAAATGGTATTACGCGGTAATATCAGATCAAACTAGTGATGCGAGTTCAGTCAATTTATCAATCATTCCTTATATTTTAGTTATCAATATTAATCATGAAATATTGCATGTACGCGTTTAGTTGATAGTTCAGAAATAGTAGTTATATATACAGTTATACAGTCCAGTAATATTAAATACTAAGTACTTATAAGTACTTAATGTATTTTTTATGTTTTAATAAATTGATCTATAACGCCTAAACTATTACGTAACATTTTTGAGGACCCGTGCGTTGTATATTATATTATACAGACTATAAAATATAATAAATTCTTTATTATATATTCGAAGTTGTAAGAATATTTTAAAATTTTAAATGCTAAAAAAATAATGATACTTTTCCAAGAAATGTCTCGTTTATAATATTTTTTAATTGCATGGCTGATAGCACTACCATTTGAGTATCTGTTTAGAATATACGAGTAGAATATATTAGTATACATGATTCAACAGTCGTAATTAATAATAAAATGTATTACAGGTAGGTAAGCATTAAGCGTAAAATTGGATAGAATTTTCAGGATTTAAATAAGATAATAATTGTATTCTAGATAAGTCACAAATAATATTGTTTATTGACTTATATAATATAATATTAATAAAAATTTGTAACGAAAATAACTTAATGAGTACAATTAATATAAAAACAGTGTACCTAACGGATGTATCCCAAGAAGAATATACTGGTAAGTGGTAACTACTCAAATACCATAAATACTATATACTGACAGAAAAAGGATGCCATTTATAATAATAGTACTATATAATTATCTCACAGTATTACTTAAGTTTTAACGCCACAGCGCTTGTGTGTAACTATTATTTTCGTTTCAGGCATAGCCGCGAACGTTCGTATCGCAATAACTCGTGCGAAAAACCGTAACGCCGGTCGCGTTTCACACACATGAGATGAGAAAAAAGGACGAATCAAATAAAAAATATTAATATTTATATATATTTAATTTTAAAATATTATATTATTCAATTCGTATAGGTACGCGCGAATGCATCTCTCCGACAATACAATAATTATATTATACGAATATGTTTAAGCCCAATATCATATTTTATACTTTCGATTATATCATATAGATTTGGCAATCTGGTAGGTAATCAATATTTGATAACATGATAGATAATAACATCATAGTCGTTATAATAGCGGTACTTATAATATTAAATTGTCTATTACAAGTACAACATCACATTGTGTCAAGGTTGTCGGGTGATAATGACCAGTTATATCGCGGCGGCGGCGTAATACAGGTATAATTTATAACTATATTTATATAAATATAGAATAATAATCACAATTTCGTATTACAGAAATAATGAAAATAATATTTAAAACGTTTATAGGCGATTCCCACTATTTTTTGTAACACATAGTTTAAATCACCCTGTAGGTATATTGGTAATTGGTTATAGGTTATGTACGTACCTAAACCTGTATGCTGTATGTATAGGTACCTAAGTAATAATATCACCACGTAAATATGTTCTATTGGTAATGTAAAGTATAATAAACACTTAAATGAAAGTCGCAAAAAATACGAATCGATTAAAATAAACAAAATAACAATATAATAATACTATTACAATAGGTATATTAAACGAAATCATCATAACCCAAATAATAACAAATCAGATAATTTGTAATTGGCATAATTATTTTCAATGGAGCCCTCTGAACGGGCCGTGAACTATATTGTTTTTAAATTTTAAGTGTATAATATAAGCATAAATAGTGATATTTATTAGGAAAAAGTTGGACATAATTTTTTTTTTTAATTGCCTCTAAGTAAAAAAAAAGCGGAAAGGCTGATTGTGGACGTTCCTCCTTCGCCCATTCGGTTTTCGGAGAAATTAGTGGTTTATTATAATTATTAAGATTTGAATGCAATGATATTGCATTCAAAAATACGATTCTGAGCGAATCTCAATATATTGCAATATATTATACTGATAATCCATTTCAAAATTTACCACGTATGTAAATTACATATGTAAATATGCAAAATAAATTTCAAATCTTTACGAATAATATTCAAAGAGTTATCATGTCATGATAAAAATTGTCAATCACGATTATCAAAATATTTTGTAAATAGATTAAATAGTATAAAGTAGGCTTCTACAAAGGCTTTCCAAAATTTTACCACACTTGTATATTGCCAATGTTAGTACTCAAAATAATTAACAAGTACCTGCGATCAAAACTTAATTAGTTATCATGAAATAAAAAATAAAAAATTACGAAAATCGTAATTTTGCTGATTTTTTGCCTTTTCTTCTCTTAAGAAAAAACTTTGAAGAAATTCGAAAAATGAGCTTAATAAAGTACCAAGAGGACATGATTTTCTAACGAAAACATATCCCACTTGTGATAATCGGACAATTATTTCTATCCGAAAAAAATAAATATTAAAGGTATAGTTTAAGATCAGAGGATTCTAGCAGACCAGTTGAACGTAGTTATTATATTATAGTAATTGTATTATTATACAATAATATTGACATTGATCAATTTGGTATATTGCCTCTGTTCTTATTTTATACATAGGTATTTATAATGATCATTAAATTCGTATACTGAAATAGTTTGTATAAATTATGTAAACAATAATTGAGGAAATTAATGAAAATTTATTGACGGTAAATGGAACATTTTCCATTCGTGTCTTCATCCTAAAAACCCCACTCTTAGAAATATTCGTATAAGAAAAAAAACGTATCTGCAATAAACGTAATTGTATAATTGATATCAAGACAGAAGAAGTTAAAATTGAAATAATACAATATTCCTTTAATTCATCATTGATTCCATAATATATGTATATTTATTGTCTTTAATCTCTATAGTATATTTACTTTTTGATTTTTTTTAATTGATAATAACACAAATTAATAGCTATAAATATACACTTCACGCACATGTTTAACTTAATTTTCAAGCTTGTCCAACTGACAGTCAAGTGATTTATCTTTTATAAATTTAAAAAAGTATCGATTTTTCATTTTTACCCATCAAATTTAACTGCCAACTTTTTATCTTATCAAATATCAGCTGCATTTTATTGAATTACATATTATTTGAAACTTACGAAAATCAATATTTGTACTTAGGAACGCGTTACAATAACCAGTTGCGGTATGATTGAAATAACGGGTATTCAAAATATGAACTGGATTGTTTTGTAAATATAATAAAAAAATGCAGGTCTCAATCGATAAGTGTAGTAGGTATCTATATGATTACAGGTTCAATATAGGTATGTTGTTTTGAGGAACGAGAATATCTCCTTTTAATTAATTTTCTTAATGTAACAAGACATACCTATTATTTACTTAACTTGTATAGATATGTACGTTATAATTGCGTACATATTATATTTTACTACGACATCGAACATTTATGAGTTACATTTTTTATTTTAATACACATACAGTTAAGTATTATTTATGTAATCATTTTACTACGATAAATCATGATTATTTATGCATAAATAAGGTACCTATTTTAAAACTATGAAAACAAAAAAAACGATCGTCTTGAAAGTGTATAAATTTATAATAAAACATTATAAAATTAACTAAGTTGTTTACTAAAATAATTTATAGATAATAACGTTTTTAATTTCTTACATCAATAAATGAACAACTTTATAAACTATTTAATTGGTCGTGAAAAAAATGTAATAACTTTTTAATAGGTTTTTATTTTATAACAGGAAAAAAAACATTTTTGCATTAGTAATAAGTTACAGGGCGAATTTATGAATATTTCATGAGGGCCAATCTTACCTAACACACAAGAAGACTAAAATAAGTATAATAATCTATTATTATATGTGGATAATTTGATATTTGTATACGTTTTCATAATATATACCGATTGGCCGAAAGATTTGATATACTTAAAACCAAACAATTAGGAATTAAAATATTACTATTGAACATCAGAAAAAAGCCAAAAATACGTCACTGCCAAGTGGCAAGAAGTATTGCTGTGCTAAACGTGTCACAATATAATAGGCAACAAGAATAACGTAGATATAAATAACGATGATTTATTTTGGAAAAAAAAAAAAAAAAAAACATATTATCGTACCGTGGTGGACAGTAGTGCATCATAGTTGGAGTATTTGGCCGTACCCGGCCACATGGTCTGGACTTGCAACTTGTCGTGCAGGGCTCTCCAGTGGCCCAATACCGGGCTTATAGTGGTCGTTAGGAAGTGACGTTGCCTGCGATCGAGCACGTACTCGCCGACGTGGCCACCGGCCCTGACTTTTCGCCATTGTCTGCGCGGCAAAACTCCCGTACCACCGTTGGCCAACAGGCGGTAGTGCGGATGGTCGCCGGCACCGTCGCCGTTAGCCGTCCGTCGCCACTGCGAACGGCGGACGATGAAAGCCGGGTCTCGTTCTGCAGCCGCGGCGTCGGTTGGCCGCAGTTCCGTCGCCGCGAACGCGGCCAACGTCACGAGTGCGACCGCGGCGAGTAAGTACATGGCACCGTGTAAATACGAACGTATATCTCTCGCGGAACGGCCGAAAATCAAAATATCAATATAGTAATATGTACCACTGAGGAGACGTAGTGATGGGCGACGATTTACAATCGAACGGTTGAGCGGGTAAAAAAAAAAATTTAAAAAAAAAAAAAAAATATATAAAAAAATGCACGTTTATCGGCTGATATCGTGGCTGATTGCGGCGGTGGCGGTGGCGGCGGTAGTTGCGGCGTTGTCCACGTTGTGGTCCATTTTCGAATTTGTGTTTCGTTTTTTATTATTGTTATTATTATTATTATTTACGCCCGCGCCCGGATGAGTCGACGACGCGCGGCGAACTGTTCAGACCCGGCGTGTAAATCTAACGCAACAATATCGCGTTCTTGTAAGAAAATCATTATATATAAAACTATAATAGCGCGCGTTTCGCATTATTTTTTTTTTTTTTTTTTTTTTTTTTCTACCGGCGATATATTGTAAGTAGTGGTTTTTACTCTCTTCTGGACCCGACCGCGGTGTGTTCGGTCTCCGGCCTGCGACCTTGCGACCCATCGTCCCACCATAATTTAATAACATAACCGTCGCGTTTAAACGTATCTACTTCTACGATTCGACAATATATTTATTTAATAATATCGTATGTTATTGTAACGCATATTGTGATAAAGTTGCAAAGCAGCCACCATGTCCCCGCCAACGGTGCTCATCCTTTCACTTCAATCGGTCAGTCGCCGCCGCCGCCGCCGTTACCGTGCTTGCAAAATATATATTTGAGCAACCATTCTCCCCATCTATCTGCCGCGCATTTTACCTGGCACATTTCTCAATGTTATACATTTATATACATATAGATATTATGTTGTCTTCGTGTTTATATTATAGATTTATAGATATTCGCATAAATAATGTACGGGAGACATTGGATTTTTTTTTTATTTTATCATTTTAATGAGTATTGGTCAGGGTAATTGGTAATAAACCAAAATAATAACAGTATGTAGGATTTCGTCCATGATAAGTTCATCATAAACCATAATATTATAATGTCAGCACAATAATAACATTGTTTAACAAATATATTACAACACAGTCTAGTTAAGTTATTTATATTTATTTTAAATTTTAAACGAAAATCGAAATATAAGTAGGTAAGTAAAAAGTCACAATTAACTCGATTTAAAATTTTATATTTTGTTAATAATAATTATTATTATTATTATATCTATAATGTTAAATTAACTTTTTTACATTTGACTATATAATGCTAATTTTTTTGTTATTTTAAAACACAATTCATATTGCACGTTAGTGAATAAAAATGTCAATTATTATATTATTTAAGTCAGGGGCATATTTTATTTAGACACTGAGCAGAGAGCAAGGAATATATTGTTTTTACGAAGATTTTTTTTTTTATGTATGAAAACATTTTTTCGGGTAGAAAAAATGATCCGACTACCACAAATAGAGTATGCTTTCCGTAGAAAATTGCATCTAGTTGGTACTTTATAAAATTCATTTCTCAAAAGTTTTTCCTTAGGAATAGAAAGTAAATTTATATCGGGCCGCGATATAAATTATGATAGGTCACCATAAACCATATTATCATTTTATCATTTTGGACTAGTTTAACGGTTATTTTTGTTGGTTTATCTTTTGAAATACGCCCCTGAATTAGGTACAGTTAGCCAAAAATTAGTAATTAATTACAATAACTATATTACACGCATTTAAACTTTTAAATTCACATTTCTAGCAACCTGGAGTATTGTATAGTGTAGTGAAGGTAGTATAGTAGTATTATTGTAAATACTATATTGTATAACAAATATTAACAATAGGAAAGCATTTTTTTTTCTCAAGTTAAAAAGTAATTTTATATTTTTATATAGATAAATAACACGAACATTAGAATATATTTAACAAAAGTTAATTAGTGACTTTGATTTATAATTCGACTAGGTAGAAATGTACTATGTAGGATAGTTAAATTTTGGAATATATATCTATTTTTAATGTATTATAGTACCTATATCTATAAGAAATCAGAATTTCATGTTACGACTTATAAAAATAATGAAAATAACATTAAATTAATTAAAAACGTTATTAAGATTTGATGGCAATGATAAACCATTATTCTTTAATCGTATTTAAAAAGACGATTCTGAATATGATGTCTTTAATTTTCTAAATTTTATACTTTGATTAAAAATAATAAGAAACGTTTCAAAATTTAATCACGTTTGTAAAATACCTGAATATACGTAAATATCCAAAAATTGTTTTTTGAGTTATCAAAATTAAAATAAGTAATACATATTTGCGTTATTATTTCTTTTTTAATTGTTTTTCTTACGATTTAGAAATCTGCAGAACAATTTTTTTTTAAAAAATGAGCTAAATAAAGTATATAATAAATTAGATAAAATGTTTTTAATTTTCATTATATTTTTTACGAAATATTTTAATCAATTGTAATTAAAGATACTAAAAGAGTCTCAATCACTATTTATTTATATAAAAAAAAGGATGTTAACATGTTATTACATATTTATCTAAATAATATATTTTTCGTGACAGTATTACATAAACGCACCAATCTAATTAATATATAATTAATGATGTAGTATAACTGTTGTGTTCTTTAGGTATTTTTGAAACTACTCATAAATATTTTTAAAGTGTCTACTTATATGTTTATTCTATCAGATAATTTTTTGACCTAAAATAAAAATTATTTGGGAAACTTGCTTTTTAAAAAAAAAATTAAGTTTACATTTTAAATTAATTCTAACATAATATACATATATATATACAGGCGTTATGTTACAATAAAAACCGGGATAATACAATATGTATAGTAAAAAATCAAGTGCACGTTGAGCCAAAAGGACTTGTATTATTAATAACCAGATTTAAATAGGTAACTATTACAGAGTTATATAAGAAAATTAGAGAATTCATATAGAATAATTGTGGTCTATTTCTTAAGTTCAAATGTTTAATTATAATGATATAATGAGGTATTATTGATATTTAGTAACCATTTGATACGTATAAATATTTTATTATATTGAAAAAAAATTAGTAATATTATAATTTAAATTAATTAATATTAACATAACTCGAATTCGAATAAACAACAGAATCTACATATAAAATAAGTAGTGCACTAAAAACACAATCAATTTAATAGTAAATAATACAAGTAAATTAGTTTTAATTTTATTTCTATTAATAAAAAAGCGGACAGTCACTTATATCGAACGCTTCTCCTTCGTCTCTTCGGTCCAAAGTGAAAAGTTATAATTAAGATTTTAATGCAATAGTATTATATTCGAGAAACTCAGTTAGATGTATAATATAAATACTGATAAAATTTATTTTTATTTATTAAATAACGTGCAACAGAAAAATTGGTAGTTTTCCTTATTCCAAAGAACAGCTTTTGAGGAATTCGAAAAATAAGCTAAAAAAAGTAACAATTATAACAACTATAGATAAAATTATCTATTTAAAGCATACCTCATTAATTGTGGTAATATAAGAGAATATCTTATATTTAAAAAGTGTCTTTAGGCTTTTAAAAATACCAAAATAAAATATCATCAATGTAAAATCTTAAAATTTTTCAGGCATGTAAAATAAATTGTACCTTTCGATTTCAAAATATTTTATATGTATATTCAGGAGTATATCATAATAAACTCATAAAATACATCAAATTTTCAGTTTCGCGTAGTTAAAATTCATATATTTATTTCATATAACATACAAAAATCTACATAAAACTATCATATTTGTTCCGATTTCACTCAAAATGTCAATATCAAATACTTATTTAAAAAATGACGGGGCCGGGAAAATGGACCTACTAGTTTGTTGTGTAAAGAATATTTTACAAGTATTAATATACTGTTAAAATGACCTTCTTTTACTAATCTACAAAATATAATATTTATGTTTACATACATTTATATCACCAATAATAAACAATAGTTATTGTATACAATATAATATAATATTATATTATATTTACAATGATCATTTTAGTTTTTTATGTACCTATTCTTGATAATTATAATTTACATTAATATTGTGCCATTGAATGATGTGTTAATTTTGTCATAGGTATTAACCTACTAAATTATTTGTTTATTTATAATTTAGATCATAAGGACAAAAGTACAGTAACTATCTACGTTCTATAATAATTTTACTATAATATTTAATAATATATCTGTACTGATAAAATATTTTATGCACAAATTTATGTCTTGTAAATTATAATATGACGTTACAACATAATACTTCGAATACATTATTATATGTTTATTATAAAGTAGGGGTTTAAAAAAATATGTTTGTCAACATAAGTACCCAAGTACATAATATGTAAACTTGCTTTAATTTGAAATTACCTATATGTATTCCAGTAAAAAAATTTAAGTTTCCAATATAGTATATATATTTTATATACTTGTATAAGACTATATGACTTAGTATAGACTTTATGGTTATATTATGTTTATAGTAATATAATCAACAATTGCACAACTACTACTTCTAAATATATTTTTTTTCTTTATTATTATTCTCTTCAGATTAATATTAAGTATAAGAAGGTCTACTGGATTTTGACGAGGTTAACATACGATAGTTAATTTATAAATTAAGTACTTATATATTTTAAAATTTTAAATCACGTGTATTATGTGTATACTATTTATATGTAAATGCAATTTTATGACGTAGCACGTAGGTAGGTATTGATAATATCATTGTGTTTATGTAAAACTAAAAATCTTGAATTATGTTGTAAGTTAGCGTTTATAATTTTATAGATAAAATTGAAATTAAAAAAAGGTTTTTTATAAATTGTACTTAATTACTTAATGGTTAATAAGTTTTTAATAATTTCTTCTACGGTTAGTAATTTATTAATTTACACTATACTATATAAACTATAGATGTAAAAAAGTAAAGTTAAGCGGGAATGTCGATTGTGGACGTTCCTCCTTCATCCCTTCGGTCCTCGGAGAAATTAGTAATTTATTATACTTAAGATTTGAATGCAATGATATTGCATTAGAAAATACGAATCTGATCGAAACTCAATATATTACAATATGCTATACTGATAATCCATTCCAAAATTTTACCACATATGTAAATTACGAATGTAAATATTTTAAATAAATTTCAAGTTCCTACGATCTAAACTTATTTAGTTATCAAGAAATAAAATAATGAAACCGTAATTTTGTCGATTTTCAAGAACTTTTATTTTAAAAGCTTATGAAAAAAATTGTCAGTCACGATTATCAAAATATTTTGTAAAAACATTAAATCGTATATGTCTAGACTTCGATAAAATTTTCAAACCAATGAACTAAAAACTGCAGGAAATATTAAACATTATTGAAAAAAAAGCCAAAACTTAGTTAGAAAATCAACCATTCGTTTCTAAATATTCTTATAATGAAGTTCACCTAAGTAAATACTCAAAAAAATTTTCAAGACACTGTGATTAAAACTCAATTATTCATCACGAAATGAAAAAAAATTTAAATTTTAGAAACGTTATTTTGCCCATTTTCCGCCAATTTTTAGTAGTTTTTCTTCTACAAGGAAAAGCTTTTGAGAATTTGGAAAAATGAGCTAAATAAAGTACCAACTAGATGCAATTTGTTACCAAAAATATAACTTACTTGTGGTGATCGGACTATCATTTCTACCAGAAAAAATGTCTTCATACATAAAAAAAAATATCATAATATTTATTACTACTAAAATTATTCAAATTTTAGAAGCTTATAAAATGAAGTTGCAACTTACTATTTTCAAAATATTTTGTAAAATGATTATGTAGTATATGATTAGACTTCGATCAAATTTTCAAAGTGATAAATCAAAAATTTCCGGAAATATTAAACATTTTTGGATAAAAGTTTAAAAGCTCAATATTTAGTCAGAAATTGAACCAATCGTTTCAAAATTTTTTCTACAATGTAGAACACTTATGTTGACATTCAAAACAAGTTTCAAGTCCCTACAATCAAAATTCAGTTATCACGAAATTAAAAAATTTTAAATAATGAAACCGTTATTTTGCCGATTTTCTGGAATTTTAATTTTAAAAGCTTATAATAAAAAACTGTCCAAGTCAAATGAAAATATGGAATGTAGTAACATAAGTACCTACTTATCTAAGTAGGATATAATTATAATTTTAAATAAGAAAACTTTTTCTAAATACAATGTAACTAATAAATAATATTTTATTATTCTTTAGTTTTGCATTCAAATAAATGTTAAGACCTTAAGGGAAATCGATAAATTATTTTAAATTTTATTTGTATTATTTTGTCAGAATAAAATGCTACAACATACTCTATTACAAAAATTATCATAATTTATTATTATTATTATTATTATAATAATTGATTGAATTATTATCTTTTTGGATTTTATGTGTAAGCAAAAAAAAAAAAAATGTCTAATGGACTTTTTACTCATATTACTCATATTACCTTTTGAATATATGACCTACGTACTATACTTATAAAATACGCTAGTGATGAGCAATTCAACAATAAAAAATATTGATATAATCGGTTATCACTTAATCTAAGGAAAATAATTTTCATGGTTATAATATTTTAATTGTTTATTTAAATATATTTGTATATTAAATTTATTTAATGAGTGATGAAAATATAAAATTGTAACTGAATTTTTAAGACGGTCTTAGAGTCTTGTCAAATTCAAATTCTACGTACCCATTGATTGAAGTTAGTTAACGTTTTTAATTTTTATCTTAAACCTATTTTTTTTTTTTTTTTTGTTTCGTTTAAAATGATTGATTAAGTTTTATGATTGAGTATATATAAATTGCATAACCTAAATTTGTATTTATATACTTTTAATAACTAGTGTTTTGAATATAGGTACAGTGTATGTACTTTAATTAAATTTCCAACAATAAATTATACATTTGAATAGTTAAACATATAAATAGGTATAACTTGTGTTTGATATCATACTTGTTTCTGTAAAGATGCACGAACAATAATCAAATAATACGTTATATTATATTTAGAGTTTTGAACCATTTCATGATATTCTACCTTGATTTGTGGATAATACAGTAGTTTGACCTTCACCCAAAAACCCGTATAAGTACACTAAACATCAGTCAACCTGGTTAATTTTTGTAATTATTTATGTTCCATTGCTGCCGAATTATTTATCCACAATAAGTATTATATATATATATATATATAAAAAATAGATATACTTAATAATACAATATCGCATCTGTTTAGTTAGCTGGATAGATGAACTACTGATATTAAAAATAGTTTATTCTGCGTATATAATATAATATGTAACTATATCCTTCTTAATCGTAACTTTTTTAACCATAATCATAATATTATTATATAGTAAAGATACATTTTTCGATTAGTAAAATTATCATATATAAAACGTATAATTTAATAATTATTTTTGGCAAACTACGATTGATAGCATCGCACTGATGTTACATAAATCATTTTTAATGGTGTTATAATATATGTTATTAATAATAAAATATCGAAGGATATAAAAGTCGTTTAGTAATTTTATGTTTTTATATTGTTTATTTATCTCAAATAAACAAAGTATGTATAATTAAAACAAGAATTATTAAAAATTATTTTAATATGTCAAGAATGAAAATTGAACAACAAAATAAATCACGTGCGATAAAGTTAATATTTACGAATTACGAATAGGTACATATTATAATAATGTTATTTATATTATTATAATATAATATTATAATCAACAATAATAGGTAATTAAACATATATATAATTTTAGATTCTGAGCGGAGCGAGGAATGTACATATTGGTTTTACGTGTACAATGATATTTTTATTTTTTTATGTTTGAAAACATTATTTCGGGTAAAAATAATCGTCAGATTACCACGAATGGTGGTATGCTTTTAATCATCGGCAAAATTAAGATTTCCGTTAATTATATTTAAAATATTTTGTGATAACTGATAACTAATTCTGTTTTGATCGTAGGCTCTTAAAATTATTTTTGAGTAATCTCATAGGTAATTTATATGCGTAGTAAAATTTTGGAACGGATTATCAGAATAATATATTGTACATCTAACTCAGTTTCGCTCAGATTCGTATTTTCAATTGCAATATCATTGTATTCAAATCTTTATTATAATAAACCACTAATTTCTCCCAGAACCGAAGGGACGAAGGAGGAACGTCCAGAATCGACCTTCCCACTTTTTTGTTTTTAAATTTTGTACATATAATGATTGATGAGGTATTAAATTTAATATTGTTAAATAATAATGTTTTAGTTAATAGTGCAGATTACTTATAAGGCATTTCCTTTGACCAGTAGCACCGAATATATAATGTTTGTAGTTAAACAGAAAACAGTTCAATTGAACCGGTGGTAATGACAAGTTGTTAAATTAAACAAAACAATTATAATATCATTTGAATCTACTCTCTGCTATAGAAATAAAAGTTGTATCTTAACAAACAAATTAAAGGTTAAAGATGTAATAGTAATTATTAAAAATTATATTTGCCATAAGTAATCCGAAACTGCCTTTAAATAATAAACTAAAACTATAGACGTTAATGTTCATACTTCCATATAGTAATATAACGGAGGAATATTTTATGATACAAATTTTCTACATAATTCTACTTGAGTTGTGGTGTATGTATTATAAATTCTAGTGTAAAATTTCTAAAAGGTAAAACTGTTTTAGTATAAAAAGACTGCCAATAATACGAGCCATCAGAAAATCGTGATGCTGATATAAATAAATCGCTCAGGTTTTTGACTTATACGTTAATTTTTTAATATCGTTAGAATTAAAATAATTAATAATTATAAAGTTATACTCTTATTATTTCAATGTTATCAAACGTAAATCAGGTTTTGGTTCTGAGCTTTGAACTATTTCAGCTGTTTGTCGACTTATTATAATTACCCATCATCAGGTTGGCGACGAGCACATACATCTCTCTTGCCATTCGCGGGCAAAAAAATTACTTTGTCCACTGTGGGTATATTAGGTACAAATTACCATACTCTCTTTTCAAAAAAAAAAAAAAAAATTTCACACAAAGCACAAATTAACAGTATTTTGTACTAAAAATAGCTGAAATTACATTATAATAATTTAAATTGCATTATAATTGTTCACATTAAATATTTGGTGTACACCTACTAATCAAATATCTCACAGTCATAACTGTAACAATACTGTAGTATAATAATATACTCATTATATCTAATCTTTTGTTATTGAAATATTAATTTATTATTGTTGCGATTATAATTAACAAATTTACATTTTATAATTTCAATACATATCGACATTTTATTTAAATATAATCAATAGATAATCATTTATTGCATATTGAATCTAAAATAACAATAGATATAATAAATTTATTATTATTTATTTCGTTTTGTCATCGATTATAGTAGGTATTTTATCTTTAAAATTATTATAGAACAGTTGTAGTCTCGACTTTAGAGTTTAGAGTTGATTTTTATAGTTTTATAAATATATACTCTTTGAATTTCAGTAATATTATAACAAAATGTGAAAATGTTGTATCTTGTATGCAATATAAAATAATAATGCATTTTAATATGGATTTATAAATGTTACCAACACATAAAAGTATAATTTATAATAATATACATATTTATTAAAATTGCTTTGATTAAATAAGATATAATCAGTAGGTTTTAAATTAAATTTTCGTTTAAAAATTGAATTTTATGTAACTAAGCAAAATAAAAAAAGTACAATTAGCATGATATGGCACATATTAGTGGCGCCGAAAGCCATGTGTAAGTCGGGCGAATGCCCTACCAAATTTTTAGGTGGTGGTGGTATACTACTAAAAATATAATGCATTAATTATAAAGATCAAACTATAATAATATGATAATTAATTAATATAATTATTAATAATAATAGTATTGGTATAATTGTATACGAGTATACTTTAAACAGATAATAGGAAACAAGTTGTACACTGTACCTATTCAGTATTCACTAAAATAATAATTAAAATATTTTGGGTGGGTGGGTGGTTATTTAAATTATTATTATTTTGCCCTAGTATTTTAAAAGTATTTCGGCGCCACTGGCACATATAGGCTACATGACACCATAGGATTTAATTGTTCAATTTATGGAATTTCATTGTCTAGGTCCAAATAGACATATTTTTTACTTATATAGTTAAATGATTAGTTGCCGATTGATAAATATGGTTTATACGCAATTGTATAAACAACAACGTTAATGTCTAATAATTATTTTTAATTTATTTATTTTATATTATAAATGTTTTTATTTGTAATCTTATAGAAGGTACTTTAACTACGTATGTATTTAAAATTACTAAAAAAATAATAATAAACGTTTTTGATGAATATAAAGTAATGTAATCAGATGTTCAGATACGTATTTATGAGGGGGCCAGAGTGAACAATTGCCCCTCCAGGCGGAACGTTGAGGGTGGTAAATTTTTATAAACTTATTTTTTGTGTTTAGGTATAATTTAATAATTATGATTTATAAATAATAATAAAGTAAAATGTTTTTTGTCATAATATATATATATAAATATTTTATAGTTGGTTCATAGTTGTAACACGAAAACGTGATACATTTATGGATTATTTCACTCAACTTAATATGTGTGCCTAATATGCATTATTTAATATTATTGAGTATACTGTAGTTTTATAATGCGCGAAAAAGTTTTCAATTAAAGTAAATGATTTTTTTATTATAAAATATTTAATATTAAAATGGTAAATATTTTAAAAAATTGTTATTGGTATTTGATTAAATAACAATAATTCAATAATTGGTATTTGGTAATAATAATGATTCCTACTTATAAAAACTAAGTGTTCCAAAAAAAAAGGTTAGGTTAAAAAATTAAAAAGAAGTTAAAAAAATGCCCCGGGGCGTCAAAATTCTAAATACGACCCTGCAGATGTTAATCATATTACTTTTAAGTTTTTATTTGATGTTAAAAATGGTTACATAATTTGTTTATCTAAATTACTATATAAATTGCATATGTGTATATACAGTAAATTACTTTAAAATAAATTTCAATTTTTAGGCTTTAATAGCATTATATAATTATATTAAAATTATATTGAAATAATCCAAAACAACAGATTAAACACCAAAGCCAACAATGTTGCTTACAAAAAACGGATACATTTAGGACATTTATGCATCTTAACGGTATCTTTACCAACAAAAAATAATGGCGAGAAATCTATAACTATATCCAGTATTTCCTCATCATATCGTTCTTGGAACTCGAAAGTTCAGCCGATTAGTTAGGTGACACTGAAAATTATTTACGTAAGTGCGTATGCTGTATAATAAGGCTCTATATTTTAAATATCATGACTGATTCCACAATAAGATTTTTTAAATTAAAACACTTGTTAAATATATGTATTAAAGTTATATAATTTACTGACAATGAATACGACGCCGTGCATGGCGAATTCCGACAGCAACACCTACATCAAAATACACATACATTGTTGACATCTGATACAATTTTGGAATTTTAAGTAAAACTTTGATTTATTTGTTGTATTTTAGATTCTGAGCGAAGCGAAGAATGTATTGGTTTTACAAAGATGTTTTTTTTTTATATATATATATGAAGACACTTTTTCGGGAAGAAATAATGGTCTGATAATCACAAGTAGGGTATGCTTTCGATAGAAAATCACGTCTAGTTGGTACTTTATTTAGCTCATTTTTCGAATTTCTCAAGTTTTTCCGTAGGAGGGGAAAACTAAAAAAAAATGGTGAAAAATCGGCAAAATTACAGTTTCTGTTATTTAAATTTTTTTAATATCGTGATAACTAATTGAGTTTTGATGAAGGAACTTGAAAATTTTTTTTAAGTATCAACATAGATAATATACAAGTGTGGTATAATTTTAGAACGGATCGGTTGATTATTTGGGTAAGTACAAAACTTTGAACTTTTTTCCAAAAATGTTTAATATTTCCGGCAATTTTTGGTTTATCGCTTTAAAAATTTTTTTAAAGTATAATCATATACTGTTTAATCTTTTTACAAAATATTTTGAAAATTGTGATTGACAATTTTTTTTATATGCTTTTAAAGTTAAAATTCCTGAAAATCGGCAAAATAACGGTTTCATTATTTTAAATTTTTTAATTTCGTGATAACTGAATTTTGATTGTAGGGACTTGAAACTTGTTTTGAATGTCAACATAAGTGTTCTACATTGTAGAAAAAATTTTGAAACGATTGATTCAATTTCTGACTAAGTATTGAGCTTTTAAATTTTATCCAAAAATGTTCAATATTTCCGGAAATTTTTGATTTATCGCTTTGAAAATTTGATCGAAGTCTAATCATATACTACATAATCATTTTACAAAATATTTTGAAAATAGTAAGTGGCAACTTCATTTTATAAGCTTCTAAAATTTGAATAATTTTAGTAGTAATGAATATTATGATATTTTTTTTTATGTATTAAGACATCTTTTCGGGTAGAAATAATAGTCCGATTACCACAAGTAAGTTATGTTTTTAGTAACAAATTGCATCTAGTTGGTACTTTATTTAGCTCATTTTTCCAAATTCTCAAAAGCTTTTCCTTGTAGAAGAAAAAGTACTAAAAATTGGCGGAAAATGGGCAAAATAACGTTTCTGAAATTTAAATTTTTTTCATTTCGTGATAATAATAATTGAGTTTTAATCATAATGTCTTGAAAATTTTTTTGAGTATTTACTTAGGTGAACTTCATTATAAGAAAAAATTTAGAAATGATTAATTGATTTTCTGACTATGTATAGAATTTTAGCTTTTTTTTTAATAATGTTTAATATTTCCTGCAGTTTTTATTTTATTGGTTTGAAAATGTTATCGATGTCTAGACATATACGACTTAATGTTTTTACAAAATATTTTGATAATCGTGACTGACAATTTTTTTCATAAGCTTTTAAAGTAAAAGTTCTTGAAAATCGGCCAAATTACGGTTTCATTATTTTATTTCTTGATTACTAAATAAGTTTAGATTGTAGGAACTTGAAATTTATTTAAAATATTTACATTTGTAATTTACACACATGGTAAAATTTTGGAATGGATTATCAGTATAGCATATTGTAATATATTGAGTTTCGATCAGAATCGTATTTTCTAATGCAATATCATTGCATTCAAATCTTAAGTATAATAAATTACTAATTTCTCCGAGGACTGAAGGAACGTCTACAATAGGCATTCCCACTTTTTATCTTTTTTAGTTTCATTGTTTACTTACATTTATCATTTTTGAATAAAGGGCATGGTATTTTAAAGTCGATCTCGTGTTAGACATGAAAACTACCGGTGCGAGACTTATTTGAGATCGAATTTTTGGCTGATATTCAGGCTTTTCCGAAGCCATGATAAAAAACACACAAGTAACCATTGAATAACCTACGTAATGGAGTTGCTGTCTATTAGTATTTCCTAGAATATAATCAATGTCGTACGTTCCGATTTCGTGTAAACTGTAAACGTAAATTAAAATTAAAAGTAAAACTTTACGTGTTGAGTAATTGATTATTTTTAATTATTCACAGTGTTTAAATTTGAAATTGTAATTATTTAATATTTATTATTTTGTGTGATTAACTACTTGAATGTATGTTACATGTGTATTATATTTATTATTATTATTATTAGTTTTAAAAGTAAAATAATCTATAATAATACATATACAATAATATAGTTTTTATTTAATTTAAGTAGTATTCTCTAAAGGAGGAAAACATCGTCAAAATAATTCTAAGACAGAAAACAAAACTGTCTAATAATTGTCAAAAAATGTATATAAACGTCAACATAAAATTATTTTACCTTAAATTCCAAAAAGCCTTTTGCTTGTACGACATCGTCACGTGCTATCTGCTGTATGTGTTTCCGCGACAATTCGCCAACCATACATCGTATCCTTCATCGGCAAATTGCATAGCTATAATATAACATTCATAAAATGTTTTTATTTTATCAATATAGCATATTGTATAGTATGTATGTATAGTTTCGCTCAGAATCGTATTTTCTAATGCAATATCATTGCATTCAAATCTTAAGTATAATAAATCACTAATTTCTCCGAGGACTGAAGGGACGAAGGAGGAACGTCCACAATCGATATTCCCGCTTAACTTTACTTTTTTACATCTATAGTTTATACAGTATCGTGTAAATTAATAAATTATTACTTATTTTATTTTTAAGTCTTATGATGTTCAATGGACAATTGTCAAGTTTCCATTTAAATTTAGATATATTTGAGTGACGATCATAGTACCTATTCTATTATTTTTAATTAAGTATAATTTAACACCTATATTATGAACTTATATGGCTCATGCCTCCTAAAGAGAATATAATTCTCGTATAATTCGATCACTGATCGAAATCGATTTTCTTCTAAGTCCACCTGTAGTCAAAAGAAAAAAAAATTACATTTCATCACAATTTATTTCATAAGAAATATGAATAAAATATTTATCATTTATTATTAATAAATAGTTACTGCAGATGTATTTTAATTGTTATTTTACTAATTCACTGTTTCTGTACTTGTTAAATTAATGTGGATATTAAACACGTCTAATGTAATATACCTATAGGTTACTAGATAATTATACTCATTTAATATACTGCAATTAGGTACAAAAAAATTTAAATTATACTATTATAATATTATAATATGATTCTGTTGTGTGTGAATAAAATACTTATAACTAGATCGATTCACAATTAGTTTGTAAATTTTGTATTATTAGCTCATACCGATTATAAAACGTCATGTATTAGGTTTAGGCAGAGATGTTCCCATTAATTTCTATGAGAATATACTAATTAAACGAGTGCTGTGATATACAAATACAATGGTGTAGGAGGTGTTATTCAATAATAATAAAATAAATGATAGATATTTAGTTTATAATTTTTCTAGTATATTTTCTATCTCTTATATTACCAAACTACATCAAATTTCTGTGAATGACAACTATAATGTACAATCGTAATACAGAAGTACAAGTACAAGTCACCAAACACTAATAATTACTGTATAAAAATATAACGATGTAGAATTCCATGCGAGTAACTAATACATAAATATTATTTTTCGTTATGTGATTTGCTTGAGAGTATACGCCGTATATGGACTATGGACTATTTAATCTCTTTTCTATGATATAGCCCAGGGGTCGGCAACCTGCGACTCGCGAGCCATATGTGGCTCTTTCGGTCTAAAGTTGCGGCTCTCTAGCTACACACACAAAAATTAATATTTTATGTTCAAAAACAATATTTTATAATATAAAAAAAAGTATATTATTTTTGTTGCTTTTGGAAATATGAAATAATACATAACAAAAACAATTTGATAGTGCCCGCATGGAGTACAGTCGATCGTTGTAAAATGTTTATTATAAATATAATATAATTATTAATATAATCGCGACACTATCTACAACTAATTAATCATACGCTGTCAAGCATTTGGAGTGCTGGCAATTTTTGGGTCAACATATTCGTGTGAGCAAGCGTTTTCTTACATGAATACAATAAAAAATAAAGTAAGAAGCCAACTAACAAATAAAAATTTAGAGTCGTGCTTGAAACTTAAAACAACAAGTTATGAGCCAAATTTAAAAGAACTTTCAAAAGACATGCAAAGCCAATGCTCCCATTGATGTATTTCCCTATTATTAAAAACTGTTTTTTTTTTATTATAAATTTATTATATTATTATAATCAATTTTATTATTATTATGTCTATTAAAATTTAAAAATAAAATTATATTTAAAAAATTACGAAAATTTTTAATGGCTCTTTAAAATTTGGAAAATTTTGTATATTGTAACTTTTGGCTCTTCCGTCAAAAAAGGTTGCCGACCCCTGGTATAGCCCATGGGAACACTACTGCGTATAGGTATATTTACTTCTTGGATGAAGTAATTGGGAACCAGTCCCCTCCGGGTTGTCAGTTAAAACAAATACAAATAAACAACAGTTACAATATATAATACCTTAAATAAATATTAAATCGATTTTCTATAGCTTGTGTTAAATAATTGGTACACCGTACACTACAAATATATAAAATAATATTAATATTTTTTTTTTTTATATTTTGCAGTACAAAATTTAATATTTTCAGAAATAATAAAGCGTGTATTATGCTAAACAGTGTGACCACTTTGTTACATATTATATATTATATATTTAGTTTTATAGTCATGCAGTTGCAATAATAAATAATAAGTTTATTTCAAAAACTAAGATACTAACATTGATTATATATACTATAGTATATTAAGTTTTAAGTATCTTAGTCCATGGTTATTTTATACAATTTTCATAGTATAAATCTTTATTCTCATCTCCTATTTAAACCTTATTTTACATGGAAAATACTTTTAATATGTATTTAGTTAATTAAAATAATTTTACCGATAATGATAAATTAAAATAATAAAAAACATAGTCTAATGATAGAGGGGGGAAAGATAAACATATGGCTCCTCACCAGATATTTTACCAGACACTATATTCAACATTCAGCTGTACACTGTTTTGTGATTAGTAATAATTAAATTAATTAACTTTTAATTAATATTTTAACTCTTTCTCTAGTCTAATTAGTCTAATACGAATAGGTATTTTTAAAAAAATATTGATACCTTGATCGCCTCATTTGACAATTTTGAATACCCATAGTTATTGGAAAATATAGTAAGTTTGGTTTTATTGTTGTTTATTACTTATAAATTATAGGTACATACGAATAATATATTTTATTTAAATATAACTTTTCTAACTATTATAAGTTTTATTTCTTATACAATATACTTTCTAATGTATCTATTCTGTTAATTTTATGTAAATTAATTTAAATACCTATTCATACATCATTCAAATGACCTTGGAGTCGAAAAAAAATTAATTTGCATGAATAATTAAAAGAGACTAAAACTAAATAATTTTAGTGTTATTATTAATTTTATACAAACACAAAATTAAAATATTAACATCAGTAATGTCATGTGATATTGTGATATCTCATTGTCTCGTTATCAATATTATTTTTATTGTAAAAATACAATCATAAATATTATTGTTTATATTAAAGTTTGCAGGAAAGTCTGAGGTTTACAATGAAAAACCTCCTTGTGAGAAATTTACTATTTTGAGATTTTGGTATCATTGGTTAAAAAAAAAAATTAACTTTCATATAATAGTGTGATAAGTAAAACCTAACCTTCGGTTATAGATAACCGTAATATATAATCGTGTCCTAACCATTGTAGATAATACATAGATAAAACTGATTAGATTTAAAAAATCGTAATCACATAAGAGGTATTGCGTTGGAACAGTAGGTGTAGATATGTAGTGTCGTATTGTCGTATTTTTACTATACACATAGTAAAATCTAGGTGTTATTTCTTTATCTGTGAAGACGTAAATATTATTAGATTATAATGTATAAAATATAATTATTTAAAAATATATATATAATTAATAAAAACAACACTTAATACATTCAGGTCGTGTTTAATAGTTAATAGTATAATTGCAAAATAATTTTAAAAAAAAAGTTCGAGATGGGGATATGATATCCTCATCCCATCCCCCGTGAGCAAGCCCCTGCCATCAAATACAATTTATATTTTAATAATTTAAGGAAGCAAATTTTGACAGACACTAAGCCTGTAAATACGCCCCTGGGTATGTGTGTCAATTAAGTTGCCGTTATACCTATTTTTTTTGTCACGATTAAAATGTAGAAAATAAATGTTTCTTTGAACTCTAAAAGAAATACGTGAGAGAAGATCAGGAGCATCTAGGGATTCATCAAGGAGGGAATTAAATAACTTAAGGTCAAGAACGACAAGACGGGATTCCAGCGAAGGGATATTTAAAAAGTTACGCAAGAGCAAATGATCGTATTCAGGAATAGGTAGTCAAAGACAGAACGCGGCAAACGTAAAAAAATTATTTTGGACTCTTTCAAGTCGTAACAAATCCTTAGTCAAATATAGATGCCAAACTACAACACAATATTCCAGGAGGGAACGGACCAAGGCAAAATATAGAGTACGTAGACAAGAAACAGATTTAAAGCCTGCTGTATTGCGTCTGATAAAGGAAAGGACTTTAAGAGAGTTACTTATAGAAATATCAATATATAATATAATAGGTACATAATACCTAATATACATTATAAATGATTACCAATAAATTGTATTGTTATTCTTTTAAAAAACTTAATTTTTTAATACATTTCATCACGAATTTTTAGTATTCGATAGATATTCTATCTAACTATTTATTGTACTTGTAAAGTTGTAAACCCAAACTGATTTCTCGATACCGTTGTCTCATTCCTTATTTTATTTTCTATTATCTTTTATCAAACCTTCATACTATGCCTCATAAGTTGTATACCTCTATAATTTTCACTCTAATGTACATCTCACTTTGACTTTAAAAATGGGTATCAATAAACTAGAATAAAAAAAAAAAAAAAATGTATACATTTTATTAGTAAATTAGTAATAAACTGAAATAATTTAGTCAGATTAATTTACTTTTAATTTTATAAATAAAATTTCTACGTATATTAAAATCTAAAAATAATATAAATTTAAGGGTGGACTTGGACTGATCGTCGTCTAGTTATGAACTTATATTTATATAACTTAAATATTCAATATATAATATTATATAATTTATAATATAAATTAATATTTAATATAATATTAATATAATGCATATATATTTTAAAACTTTCATATTATTATTAACGTTTAATACGCATTTCATGGGTCAATTTTACCGTAAATTTCCGAGCCGAAATTTTTAATCTATCCGCCGCTGCATATTTATATAATATAATACTGGCAAATATACTATTATCAGCAAAATGATTAAGTGGTAAATGAAAATCAAAAATAATTTACATAAATAATATATAATTAATACAGATTATTTTAGAATAATAAAATGATCTAATCTTAACTTTCGCATATAAATGGATCATTTCCGTAATTTGTTTTTTTAAATTTTATTGTACATTTTCTAGATAGTACTAGTCACAGCACGTATTAGTCATACCTTTTGATTAGATTTAATTGCGTATAATAATGGTATTTTATTTAACAATTTCAGACATTTATTTACATATCATAATATCATAACATAATATAATATAGATATCGATAATTAAAATATAAATTATGATTTGTATGTATATTGTATAAGTGTATTATGCAATGTATATATATACACGTCTCAAAAACTTCCACAGTCGTTGTGTTCTATTGTAAATGTATAATAATATTAATATTTAGCGGTGACTCACTTTGATTACGAAAAATTAACAATAATAGATATTGATGTGTACAGTCTGCTCGAATTGACGTAGGTGCGCATTATTTTGTTGTGCATCGGATGTAAAAATCAATCTAGTATAAGTATAACGAGATTACCACTATTGGTTCAGTAATACGGTAGGAGTCTCGACAAGGAAACCGTAAAATTACTATAAAAAACTGTTCGTTGTTGTTTTTAATGTTGTTTGGGTAATTGTTTAAATCGTAAACTCATGTATATATTATATATTGGTTAGTTTAACTTCAAATTTTGACATGAAGTATATAAAAAAACCACTTTCGTTTCTCAGGTTAGGATTACTTCAACAATTGTTTATCAATCTAGTACTGCCGATCGTTACGACAACATCGAATACACCAATATCGTTCACAGCGAATATGTTTGAAAATATCAGCTTGCCCACGGTGAGTATTTATATAGTTGTAATATACGCACTATTGTTTAAAATAACTTATAATATAATTAATGAATTTTAAAATAAATATTCTAATATGAATAGGTCCACGATCCAATAGGTATCATTATTTATTTTAAAATTAAAATTAAAAAAAAAAGAAATGCAAATTTGTAATAACTAAGTAATTTAATTTTAATTTATAAAATTTGCAATTTCTTTAAATATGATTACACGTATTATGATATAAAAACCCAAGTTTAAATATTTGATAACATTATTAAATTTGTATTATTGGATGAGTATTGTTATTTTGATGTCGAGTCGAATTGAATGTAAAGTTGATTACTCCAAAATTGACAAATGGCAAGTACTCAACAATTATTAAGTTATTTGGAACTTCTAGATTTTTTTAACCCGTATGAGTAGAATATTTTCAGAGAACACTGAAATTGTAGGGTTTAATTATTAAATATTTACATTTACAAATATATTTGATTATTATATTATTTAGTAAGTTGGATTATTATTTTTTTATCGATATATTTATAGTTTTTATATTAAATATTTTCAATAATACAGTCGAATAAACTCAAGTACTCGATACAAGCCAATTATTCGATTCAAGTTGATTACTTGTGTTTACGAGTACATAAACCCCCTAAGTAGTAGAGTAGAAGTAGAGTAGAACTTGAATCGAAATTTTTTACAAAAGTCAAGTACTCGCCTAATACTACAAATTTGTAATGATTAAAATTCCTAATTAATTTTTATAAATTTATATTATTATCTTTGTAATTCAGTTTGTATATATCCGGGATGGCCAACTGACTCTCATCATAGGTAGATGCAGCTCTCGACTTATTTATATAAGACTTAACTTTTTACTAATTTAATGAAATTCGTATTTATCACAATTTATAAAAAAAAATAATAATAATATACGTAGTTATAAATAATAATACAATTTTGAAATTATGATATTTAAATATTTGTTTTGTTATTTATACGTAAATAGTTGATAAATTAAATTTAAATTAAGAATAAAATCTTCAATTTTTTTTTGCTTTTACATGTTTTGCAATTTCTGATATTGATCACAATTCTCCCCTTGTTAGCCACCCCAATGGTATATTTTATTTATATTAGTATATAATACTATATAATATTTAACATATAATCGGGCATTTATAGTCGTCTTTAACCTAGGTTATATATATATAGGTTATATAACCTAGGTACCTACTATAATAATAGATCGGATAAAAAATTAAATTTCAAATGGTTTTTTATTTTTAAGAGTAAAAATATATCAGATTAATTAATCATTTATATTTTAGCATAATATAATAATTATTATCTAACAAAAAATCATACCTATCTCTATAGTTTTTTTTTTTTTAAATAAATAGATAAATATCAAAGATCAATCTCGTATTATATATTTTTTTCTTTATTGTTTACTATAAATGTTCTAAATTGTAAAACATAATAATTGTTTCATAATCTATATATGAATATATTAAATAATTATAAATTATATATTAACGCATTAAATAGTATACAACAAGACGCTTGTTTTAAACGTAAATCAATTATTATTTATTTACAATATTTATATAAATAAGTAGGTTCATTAGTTCAAACATTTACATTAAAAATAGACTTTGTTATAACATAAAAAATTGTTAAATATAGCTTGTATTTTTCTTTTTTCGATTTAACTTTATACAAAATAATTTATACATAAATTATAAAATATTAGTTACCTAGTAGGTATAATATTATTACAAATATTTTTGCTTAAATTTTCTCCGAAAAAACACAGATGTTAATAATATAATTCATTACTCATTCATTTATAAGGCAGAAGGTTATCAAATTTTCATGGTTTTTCGCCTTTAATTTATATCTAACAAAGTTAAAAATTCGTTTAATGATCGATCCCATGGGTTTACATATAATAATTTTGCTTATTGCTTATCAATAACTATTTGTAAATATTATTTATAAAATTTAAAAATTTAAAAATTTATTTTACTTAGGTAAGTATAAGTAGTAAATTATTATCTAAACACAATAAAAAATGAGATATGCGGACAGTAAAATATACCAATATATAATAAATATCACAGATTAAAGGTACCACTAGGTAGTCATTTTTAATGTATATTCGAAAATCATCCGACGATGTGTTTGTACTATGTTGTATTGTGTCATTGATAAAATATATTTTTTCAAAATAATAAAAAGATTATAAAATATACCAAAAATACAATATAGTAGACGATAGTTGTAGTTCTATTTTAGGCTTTGAACGAAGCGAGGAATGTATTGTAATGTAATGTTTTACAATGATGAAGAAGAAATAATGATTAACACAATTAATATGGTATGCTTTTGATAGAGAGAATCGCATTTAGTTAATATTTTATTTAGGTCATTTTTTGAATATGACAAAAGTTTTTCTTTTTCTTTCTTCTGGGATAAGGAAAACTATACTTAAAATGGTTAAAAAAACTGCAAAATTCACGGAAACTATAATTTTGACGAACTTGATTTTAAATATTTTATAATAACTAATACAATTTAAAATGTAAGGATTTGAACATTTTTTTATAAAGTATTTTATAGAGTATTGACATAATAAGTAGTTTACATATGAAAAACAATTTTGGAACTGTTACATTGATATTATGTTTAAATATAGAAATCTGAAAGTTTTCCAAAAATGTATAATATAATTTGCAATTTTGAGTTTTACGGTTTGAAAATGTAATAGAAACATAACCATATACTTCTATTTTAACCAAATGATAAAAACTGCATAATCGACAGTCCTAATTTTTTTTAATAAGCATTTCAAATTGTTATTTTGAGGGTAAATAAAGAAATACGTAATTTATATGGATTTTAGTTATATTGTTAGTACAGAGATATATTTGCATATATCATTTATTATAATAATTAGGTATATTATAAATATACAATTTTACAACAAGTAAATTAACTTGTATAATAATTCTGTTTAATATACTTCACAGTACATATAAACACAATCCATAATTAAATAATTATAATATAATATAATATAACGTAAGTACATGAATATGTGTTTACTGTTTAATAATATGATATAAATATATAATATAATATTACGTATCAGTGGTTATTACACATATCGCACTCCTGATTAAAAAGTGACACAACTGAAAAAATTTGATTCATCAATAAAGTTAATTGAAAACTTATTGTAGCAATAAAATGTTACATTATCAAAGTGATATTTGCGCCATCTGTTAATGAAAAATCGGAATAGACTTCTGACGTTTTTGTACAATACAAATATGATATTTTTCTTAATCTATAGTATGATAAGATGAAAAAAAATGGTGGTTTAAAATATTTATAATATTAGTAACGTATTTAATTGATATTCAGTCTGAAACATATTATATACAAATAAGGAGTAATAACCGTTATTACAAAAATAGAAAAATTGTCGAAAACGAAAAAGATATTTCAGAAAAAATTGATTATTGAATAAATTGGAATGTATCAAAAATAATTCCTTTAAATTATTATCAGTTTAATATTAATTATTAATATACCATTAATAATATTTCTTATATATACCTAGACTGAAAATAACAAAGACGTATTGTTTGTTAATAATAATAAATCAAATAAACAAATACATATTTTTTGGTAAAATATGAAATAGGTATGTGATTCACCAACCACTAAATTAAATTGGCAATGCAATACTCCTAACGCTGTAATAGTACATTTAAAAGTTGAAACACCTAGTTCTCATTAAAATATTTGCAACAATTTATATTTATATTGGGAAACATCTTATTTATTTATTAAATATTAATCTTGTACAATTTAATAAATGTAATATTTAATCATTATGATATAGACTTGAATCGCATAATAAATGGACTATAGTACTATTCTATAATAATACTTTAAACAATTATTTTCATTAATCACAATATATATATATATATTTATATATATGACTTATATATATGATATATATGATATATATTGATATATGTATATCAATTAGTTTTACTAATGTCAGAGCTCAAATTTTTAATTAGGTTGAAATAATTCGAAATAATGGATATGCAGTCGAAGTGCACAATGTTATTACAAACGACGGTTACATTTTAGAACTGCATCGTATCCCAAAGAGTAAGAACGGTCAGAAACCCACCAAAAACCATCCGGTGTTCATCCATCATGGAATTCTTGGGAGTTCAGCTGATTGGGTACTCGGTGGAGCTAATATTTCTTTACGTAAAGTGCTTTTATACGATTCATATTATACAATAGTTAATAAAATAAAGACATTTTGTGAATGTAATATTATAGCTATGCAACTTGCCGATGATGGATACGATGTGTGGTTGGCTAATTGTCGCGGAAACACATACAGCAGAAAGCACGTGACGATGTCGTACAAGCAAAGGGCTTTTTGGAATTTTAGGTAAAATTATTTTATGTTGACGTTTATATACATTTTTTGACAATTATTAGATGGTTTTGTTTTTTGTCTTAGAATTATTTTGACGATGTTTTCCTCCTTTAGAGAATACAACTTAAATTAAATAAAAACTATATTATTGTATATGTATTATTATAGATTATTTTACTTTTAAAACTAATAATAATAATAATAAATATAATAAACATGTAACATACATTCAAGTAGTTTATCACAGAAAATAATAAATATTAAATAATTACAATTTCAAATTTAAACACTGTGAATAATTTAAAATAATTACTCGACACGTAAAGTTTTACTTTTAATTTAAATTTACGTTTACAGTTTACACGAAATCGGAACGTACGACTTGCCAGCTGCCATTGATTATATTCTAGGAAATACTAATAGACAGCAACTCCACTACGTAGGTTATTCAATGGGTACTTGTGTGTTTTTTATTATGGCTTCGGAAAAGCCTGAATATCAGCCAAAAATTCGATCTCAAATAAGTCTCGCACCGGTGGTTTTCATGTCTAACACGAGATCGACTCTAAAATACCTTGCTCCTTATTCAAAAATGATAAATGTAAGTAAACAATGAAACTAAAAAAGATAAAAAGTGGGAAGGCCTATTGTAGACGTCCCTTCGGTCCTCGGAAACATTAGTAATTTATTATACTTAAGATTTGAATGCAATGATATTGCATTAGAAAATACGATTCTGAGCAAAACTCAATATATTATAATATGCTATACTGATAATCGATTCCAAAATTTTACCACGTATGTAAATTACGAATGTAAATATTTAAAATAAATTTCATGTTCCTACGATTTAAACTTATTTAGTTATCAAGAAAAAAAATAATGAAACCGTAATTTTGCCAATTTTCAAGAACTTTTACTTTAAAAGCTTATGAAAAAAAATTGTCAGTGACGATTATCAAAATATTTTGTAAAAAGATTAAGTAGTATATGTCTAGACTTCGATAAAATTGTCAAACCAATAAACCAAAAATTGCAGAAAATATTAAACATTTTTGAAAAATATGTCAAACTCTATATTTAATCAGAAAATCAACCTTCGTTTCTAAATTTTTTCTTGTAATGAAATTGACCTAAGAAATTAATCAAAAAAATTTTCAAGATACTGTGATTAAAACTCAATTAGTTATCACGCAATTAAAAAATTTTAAATTTCAGAAACGTTATTTTGCCTATTTTTTGCAATTTTTTGGTAGTTTTTCCCCTCTTAAGGAAAAACTTTTGAAACAAAAAAAAAAAAAAATGAGCTAAATAAAGTACCAACTAGACATGATTTGTTAATGAAAGCATACTACTTGCGGTAATCGGACCATTATCTCTATCCGTAAAAATGTCATACATAAAAAAAAAAAATCATCTTTGTAAAACCAATAAATTTTTCACTTCGCTCAGAATTTAAAACTTAATATTCTAAAAACCGTAATCTTTATGACTGTATAGTGTGTTATCGCTATATAAGAGTTTTAATCTAAATAATTAACCTGTTAGTATAATAAAATTAGATTTTTGAAAAATATGAAAATAATTATTAAAACGCTGTATATTCGAAATTACTTATTGAATGATTCATAGTTTTTTAATTGAAACATAAGATATATACATAAGAACAACTATATTGAGTACTTCGTTTTAATTAGTTTAATTAATTAATAACTAATAATTAATTTATTATAATATTATTCGATAGATTTTTAAAATTATTTTTTCTATTTTATATAATATTACTTTGTTTTAATATTAAATGAAGAATAGTAATTTATTATAATATTTTACAACATTGTAATGTATTGGTTGTTAAAAATATTCAAATAATATATTGTGTAGAATGGTTTTGTGCATTACAAGTATATGATATTAGATGTTGTTAATTTAATGTAGAAAATACTATTACAGATTTACTTTGTACAAAAAATTAAATACTATAATATATATCATTAAGTAAAAATATCTTTGACTAGAACACATTTACGTATATTATCTATAATTTATCAATATTTATTTTAATTTAGATGGTGTATCAAAGGATGATGAATGGAATGTTAATGCCACAAACAAAGCTACAAACATTTTTAGCCTCTACCGTATGCAGCGAAAGAATAACACAAAAATTGATATGTGAAAAATATATTATATTCTCTGTGTGTGGAAGCGATCCACATTATTTCGATAGTGTAATTCTTTTTCTATGAGACTATAACATTTCATTATCCTCATAATTAATAGGTAGTATTTGTTTTATTTATAGAATTTGATTCCACTCATTATGGGACACTTCCCGGCGGGAACGTCGTCTAAGCTCGTTACGCATTTCGCACAGTTCATATTGAAAGGTAAATACTGTCACATTGACTGAAATACATCAATATTTATTATTTTATTATATTATGCCTTGTGAATTATACAATGAGTGAATAATAATAATACTTTTTTTTATTTTATTATTTGGTTTAAATATAGACAGATTCTGTCAATTCGATTACGGTTCAGTAAATAATTTGCGGTATTACAATTCTACTGAACCTCCGAACTATAATTTGAAATCAATCAAAGTTCCCGTAACATTAATCTACGGGGAGAATGACATATTGTCCGAAATTACGGTTAGTTTGTTTGTTATATTTATTTTATAAATACATATTATTTTATGAAACTTCAATTGTCTAAAATATGATCGTCGTGTAGGACGTCATGAAATTGAAAGATCAACTACCCAATGTGATGGAAGTTATTCCCGCAAGCAGTCCGTATTGCAACCACGTGGACTTTTTATGGGGTTTGAACGTGACAGAAGAAATAAACGTACCGGTCAGGAAAATACTACACATGACGGATGATCCGAATTGGAAATACACAGGACCCAATTCTGTCACGGTCGACGAAAGCCGGAAAAAGACGACCGAAGTGCTTCCCGCCAACAAGCCGTTGAATCCGATTCAAAACCTGAAGTTCGTGCCGGGTTTGGATTTCGTTATCGACAACTTGGACGCGATTATTTCGAACGCCATGCCGAAGCCTGTGGACGAATGCGACGCGGCAGTGTTCGAACGGGAACGGGACATACAAAAGGCCCTGTTCGGCAGCCTGATCAAATTAATTAAATCGACCGAGAAGAAGTACGGCCAGCACGTAGATTTTACAAACGACGTACACGTCGTGCAGTCATGTGCATACAAATTTAATTATTATCTAAATAGGTACTTATAAAAGACAAGAGATGTATTTATTTTTATTTTTTTTTTTTCAATAATTGTTTTTGTACACTCGTTTTATTATACCCTACGCAGTACGCTCACAATATTTAATTATTTAAATATCTATGTAATTATATTACACCACATACATATGTGTTTTATAATCTTACATTTATTTTTTATTTTCTTAGTTATTTTTTTAAATATATTCTTTTACTTAGACTATGTTTGATCGGTATGTGTTTTTTTATTAACATGAAATAAAAATAATAATTTTAACATTTAGATTATATTTCTGTTGGTAATTGACAGTGTGTTTAGGCATAGGAGTGTGCAAGGAGGATACCAAATATGCCAAGGCATCCCCTGTGGTCTGTGGAGTCAGTTAATTTTTTGTTGTTTATAATTATATTTTTAATTTAACACAATATTGTCTATTGTTTTGTGAACTTTGTAGTTCTGTAAAAAAATATAATGTACCTATCAGAGACGCAAAAACTATTTATTTTTTGTGTGGGTGGGGCAAAAATTTAAGAAAAATGATGAAAAATAGTATATTAAAATAAAATACAAAAAGTGGGAAGGCTGATTGTGGACGTTCCTCCTTCGTCCCTTCAATCCTCGGAGAAATTATTGGTTTATTTAGATTTGAATGCAATGCGTAAATACGCAAAATACATTTCAAATCCCTATGAACAATATTTAAGGAGTTATGATTTCATGATAAAAAATGTCAATCACGATTTTCAAAATATTTTGTAAATAAATTAAATAGTATATGAGTAGGCTTCTATGAAAAATTCATAACTAATGAAATTAGTAAACTAGTAATAAAATAGTAACTACATGAAATTTGGTACGGAAAGGGTACCCTATTTGTGGTAATCGGACCATTATTTCTATCCAAAAAAGGTTTTCATACATGAGAAAAAAAATAAAAAGTCTATAAAAAAAATTGTCAGTCACGATTTTCAAAAAATTTTGTAAAATGATTAAGTAGTATATTATTAGACTTCTGTAAAATTTTCAAATCGATAAACCCAAAATTAAAGGTATCATTAATTTTTTTTGTCAAAAAGTTCATAGCTCTATATTGTGCGAAGTAATCAACTAATCTGTTCCAAAATTTTACCACACTTGTATATTACCAATGTTAGTACTCAAAAATATTTTCAAGTCTCTACGATCAAAACTCAATTAGTTATCACGAAATAAAAAATAAAAAATGACGAAAATCGTAATTTTGTCAATGTTTTAGTAGTTTTTCTTCTCCTAGGAAAAAACTTTAAATAAATTCAAAAAACGATCTTAAAAAGTATCAAGAGGACATGATTTTCTATCGAAAACATAACCCACTTGTGATAATCGGACAATTATTTCTATCCAAAAAATGTTTTCATACATAAAAAAAAAAAAAAAACATCTTTTGTAGAAACAATACATTCTTCGCTCCGCTCAGAATCTAATACTTATTAATTTTTATAAAATAAATTTAACTACTATTTTGTAGATTAAACTAATAGTCTTATTTATCTAATCTAATTTTGAATATAAAATTAAAAATAATTTTAATGTTTTACATTTTTCAAAATTCATTTTATTACATGTTATATTATATAAATATTAAAAATAATAAAAATGTAATTTAAATATAAACCATAACTCTAAAATGTTTAAGTATTAAGTGTATAACTACGATGACAAATTTTCGGAGGGGGCAAAATTATAATTTGCTTCCCGATATATTTAACGGGGATCGAATGCCCCCTCTGCCCCCCCCCCCCCCAAGCAGTAGCGCCACGGGTACCTGCTGAAATTTCAGAACGTAGATTTTCTATATGATATTTTTATACGTATATGTAAGTTGGAGACAACAATCATAGTGTCCTCATTATATTTTCTACTTTTCTGGGCACATTATTTTTCTATCTTCTGTAATTATTTTCTATAAAAAATAATGATGCATTTAGAAATTGGTAGACTTAATTAGTTTTAAAGTTATAGCAAGATGGTTTTGTACAACAAATCTGAGTTAATTTCCGATTAGCGGAGTGAAGCCAAACCTGCGCAACCTACTCCAAACCAAATGTTAAAAACATTTAAAATAAAAGGTTTGAACCTGGGATATTTGGCTACAAGATAACGCATTAGGCCAATAAATCACGACATTGAAACATATTAATTTACAAAAATAATTTATTTAAATCCTTCCAAATATGCAAATTTAAAATAGCATTAACTCAATATCTAATTAATTGCGTCAATTTTACGGCAATATTTATTATATTTTACCTAGATTAAAAAGTACGTTAATTTAGGAAAGTGCTCTAAAAATATATTGGTATTGGTAGATGATACATGAGTATATATATATGTGTGTAGGTATACCTATTATAGGTATATTTATCATTTATAGTCGGCACACCTTTAAAAACTCAACACACCCCTCTTGTTTTATAATAGGGATAGCCCTGATGGTATTAACTACTAATATATTTATATACCCATAGTTATAAATTTATACTTTATAAAATATTTGTAGAGGTATAAATATTAGTAGGTAGGCTAAAATTTCAAATCATTTTTTAAATGTATCTAATATTTTTCCTTGGAAGAAAAAAAACTACCAAAAAATGACGGAAAAGCGTAAAAATTAACGTAAATCGAAATTTTGATCAAATTGTTTTAGGTTATTCATGTTAACTAATGCAATTTTACTTTAAATTTTTTTTAAGTTTTCTCATAGGTAGAACACGATATAGGTAGAACAATAGGTTTACACACGTGGTAAAATTATGGAATTACCTATCAGTATAATATGTTGTATTATATTGAGTTTTGCTCAGAATAGTCAGAATCGTATTTTCTAATGCAATATCATTGCATTCAAGTCTTAATTATAATAAACCACTAATTTCTCGGAGGACCAATGGAACGAAGGAGGAACATCCACTTTTTTATCTTGACAATAATAATAATTGTTTGTAATTTTATTTTACATTATACTTATAATCCAAATATACAAATATACGTTTTACTATTAATTATATTCTTTATTGTAATAACTGATATTAATGACATATACAGCCTATATTAAAAATTAAAACTTCCAGTATTTAATATTTTTTATCAATACTCTTCATCATCAGACCAGTCAGTTCTCGACTCAGGAAAAGCACGTCTATATGTAGTATAGAGATCATTGTTAAAATTTATCGGTACAATATAATCTGAAATTAAATTAAAATAACATTTTTTTTAATAAAAAATATGCTGATTAATTTCATACTACATTAATTGTTTAATATAATATTCTCGTGTGTTTAAAACAGAATAATATAATAAGTACCTACAAGTTTAAGGTAAGTCAAGAAATGGGAATTGTTATTTTACTCTATATATTTCCACAAATAAAATGAATTTTTACAAAATAATGTCGTATTAACTAAAATTTAGAAAACCATTCTTCAATATGCAAATAATAAAATTCCATTTATTATGGATACAATAATATTGGTGAAATAAGTTTAAAATTACATTTTGTAAGTACACGCACAGGACTCAATAACAAACACAGTGGTGCAACAAGAAAATATTTTTTTTTTATGTGGATCTTGTCGTGGTGATTAGTGTTACAACTTTTTGATGTTGAACGTTGCTAAATCATTTAGTCTTTCTTGTCTTGTGCTGTTGTGCTATTTCAAAAGTATGTTTAAATTCGACGCAATGTAGAAAAATATCTCTCTTCGGTAGATACTGTGATTAGTAGTATAATTGGTATTTGTAACAAATTATTGGGTAAACAAACTGTTCTGTTATAGTAGTTTATGGTAAATTGACTGCGCCACTGTTATACTATAACTTAAGTCCACCATTATATATTTCTATAGGGGACAACACACCTTCAGTTAAAACTGAGCGTTTTGACTGTGCAATCGGAATAAATCGTTTATTATTGTAGTAGTAGTCGAACCATGGCAACGACAGATGATGCTGTTGTAATTCTCGGGTTAATGTGTATTTTAAAAAATAAAAAACGTAAAAAACGTAACTTATGGTACAAAAAATAGTTACTAAAAAGAAATGAATATTCTCATACAATTTGTTAAATGAATCATTTAAAAATGTCATCAACAGAAAATACTATAACATTTGTATGAACCAAAATCTTCGGAGCCTGATCCAAAATTTTGATATCATGACCTTTTTCAATTCTTTTTTATAGATACAACGCAAATTGTTAATTTTTTTATGACCGATTCTTTATTTGCGTTAGGTACAATTTCGCTTAATTTTAAAATTAATTTTGCATACGCGGCATCTTTTTTGTTTCGATCGTGGTATTCTTTTTGCTTAACTTTCCAAAGACATGTTTCGGAACGATAAATATCGATAAATTCTTCGGTCCATTCATGTAATTTGGTTACCATAATAAATTAGTAAATTAGTACTTAAGTAAGTACTATATAACTTGTTAGGTAACAAATTTGTATAATTAAAAAGTTCGAACTAAACGTCAAGTTGAGTGACTTCCATGTGGTTGTAGTGAAACTAAAAACTGTGCAGTTGTTAGTTTGTCGACAAACACATTGTCTTATTTGCATAGTTTAATCGACACAGTTTTAACTGAACATGTGTTTGTTATCAAGTTTTTTATCATTGATAACTTATCAAATAAATTGTTACTATAATTTAGTTATATCATATACAAATTGTAAATAACTTAAAAGTTAGAAATACACTTTTAAGTTTCATTAGAAATGTGTGTTTCTCGTTTCAATAATAGATAATTAAAACGTTTTGATTTATCTCTAGGATTCAGAAATGTTGAAACGATTTCCAGGGGATTGCCGATTCTCGTGACTTCAATAGGTGGTGGACAAGGAGAATGGAAATGAAAATAAAACTACGTATATTTTTGTTTTAAAGACACACTCCGATTTAATTTGTACACAAACAACTTATACAACATGTATTGAACAATATTTATGTTGGATTTACAGCAGTGGTGTAAGAAAATTCCCGAAGCTTTGCGTATATTTGAAAAAAGTATAATTTTATGGGTATACGCTACAATTTTACAAAAATTACTAAAAATTAATACCTAATCATTTGAATCTTCTTTTGATAAATATTCTAATAAAACATTATTTGTTATCTAATTGATTTCTAAGAAGTTTCGACAAAAATAAGCAATATTCATAATAGGGACATATTTTAGACGTGTGTGTTATTATTATAAATTTATACAATTTAATAATTAATATACTATAACCATAATATCAAACGACTAAACGGGCAAACGTGAATGCCGCATGTGGATTATTATTCATATACGGAGGTGCTATGTACCTACGAAAAGTTTAATATAAATATATAGTACAATATACAACGAATTCTAATTCTAAACGTAATTTTTCAAAAATAACTAAAGTAACTAAGAAACGATTTACATAATCACCTATTAGAGTATTAAGAGTTGTCTATTAATGCATAATTTACATTGTAATTATTTTAAGCACTAATAATATTTCTTAAAATGATTAAAAGCCTTATGTATGTAGTAAACCCAGGTGGTTTACTAATAATTATTAATCAATAATATATATATTTATATAATATAAAATAACGATTATATGTTTCTAAAATAATAACAACTGTTGTTGTTATTCAACACAGAGCGCACCCTACTAGTGGGCGAATTAATATCCCCGGGTTTAAAAAAAAACCAATCTCTTAGACAATATAAAAATTTGGAGATTTACAATAGCAAGTTGTTTACGCAGTTTAACCAGACCATAAAAGGAGCGACATCATTTTGGAACAAAGTACGAAAACAACATTGTAGGTACTGCTATCCGAAGAAGATCCAATAAGGAGATTTGGTAGTAGTAAACATCCTTTCTACTCCCTTGGTCTACTAATATAAATACTAGATATAAACTAACTAAGTTTTTAGATTTAAACTATATTCTTAATGTCAAGACGTCTGTGCACGTTACTTAAATCTCAGGTAGATACAATAAGTATCTATCTTCAAATTTCACTTATAATTTTGGTGTGTGATTTTTATGTTATTAAAAAAGTTTAATTAATTAATTTAAAAGTCTTAAAGTTTATTCTATTCAACCTCGAAGTAAATTTCAACATCTTACAGTGTCACTGACTTCGTTGCTTAACGTAGAACGTATTACTTGTAGGATCACTACATGTAGTTATGTAGGTACTAAATTTTTTTTTATGACGCCAGCTTAATTTTAAAATAGATACTATGCTCTCGATTCCCCAATTGATGCTCTTAATTAAGTAGATTCAATACTACAGTCAACTGCTACCACACGACCACCGAATTTAAGCCCCCAGACATTTTTCTAGGGGGGCAAAATTAATCTAAGAAATAAATGAAATTTTTTTTATACATTTTATTTAAAGTACATTATTATGTTTCGTCATTATTACAATTGGGTATTATTATTATCAGAAGCTAATTTCTCATTGGGAATTTTACCAATTACTGTGGAAGTAACATTATTCCAGGGGAGGGCAAGTGCCCCGTCTTGAACCACCGTAAACATTAACTTTCAACATTATCAACCCTTCGGCGATCGTGATGCAGTTGATATTATCGTACAACGGGTACAGTGTAAGTTTATAAAAACAAAAACAAAAAACAAAGCAATAAAATAGAAATCTTCGGAACGGAAAATCGTCATATAATGACAGAATGTAACGGACGGTGATGTATGTACGTGTAGAATGTGGATATCGAAAAACAATGCGTACAACAATCTGCGAATACAGTTGAGCCGTCGTCCACGCGCTCGTGCACCGGTTCAGCCCGCCGCCCCACCTGTAGCTCATACCCATAGCTGTGTCGGACGCCGTTGCACTACCTAGGTGGTGGTTTATCAAGAAAATAGATCGCGTTGGATATATCGTCTGCACTCGTGTGCTCGAGATATATCGTACCGCGTCAATCTGTCGTAAAAATTCTTGATTTAATTATCAACGAATGGAATATATGTTGACATTCTACTATACTATACTGGAAAATTTGTAAACAAATCAGGTATTACAATTTGTTGTTCTAGAAAGACAAATTATTAATTTCGAATATAGAACAGAAGCCTGAGTAGTGTCGGCAAATATCATTTATCAATTCAATTTTAAAAAAATTGCATTTATTTTATCATTTTAACGTTTTAGACTAGCGACGAAAATATAAAAGAAATAATAATTTTGTAGGGAGTGGTGTAACCTATAATCCCCTTTCTGTTTGCGCTAATATTATGTACACATAGTATCAAACAATTATATTTTAATTTTCAAATTATTGATTGTCCATAATTTGTACGTTAATTATTGACTTAATAAATAAGAAATTATATTAAAAAATAACTTATAATATACGTACTACCGTCACTAAATTTCGATAAATGCAATAAAGTTTTAATGAAATTGATTGAGGTTAAACTGTGAAATTTTAGTTTATTTATTCTATCCATGAATGTAAATTGACTATAATTTTCCGAGACATTACTAGGTAATATTTTTGTTTCCAACGTAGTGAAATCTATTGATACGTTTGTTAATGGTTCACACACTAAATATACAAATAAATGACGGGACGTTATGTTAAATAACACATTAATATTGTATATCACTTAAAAATGTATAAATTAATAAGTTTGATTTAATTTAGTAATAACATAGATTAAATATACATAGATAGTCCATTGGTATAGGTAATATGGAAACCAAACGAGTAGTTAAAATATGTGACTACAGATCGCGCGGATCGTATTGAAAATAAATAATTAATAAATTAATTTTTATAGTAACCGGTTATTGGTTATTATAAACATCGTAAAATGATTTAAAATAATTATTATTTTAAATTTCTTTCAATAGTAATAATAATTTGTAATTTTATTGTCTCTCTACATAAAATATTAATACTATTAATAAACTATAAATAATTATTTTTATAATGTTATATCTTATTTAGATATATATTTATATATTTATATTGGTACTAGTCATAAATCATCTATGGGTGTACCTATTTGAATATATTTTGTATATATACAATAAACGAATAATAATAGTAATAAACTAATAACAAAAGAGTTATTTAAGAATTATTATACATTATTATATTGTAGTTATTCTTATTTATATCCTAAATTAAGTACCCCATATTATTAAAAATTTTCGAAATAATTTCTTAAAAAATAATTTCAAATTTAAAAACCAAGAAGTTTCATTTTCGGACATAAAATTGGCATATAATATTTATAAATCTAGTAGTACTAGTAAAGCTCTCTTAAAATTAACAGATAGCCATATAAAGCCAGGCCCATTTCAAAAAATGAAATGTATTCTGGCTCTTCAAATTTTCAGTAATTCGGTATCAGCCGTTTTAAAAACATGTGTCACTACAGGTCAAATAACATCTAAAACGGCTTCTGCTACTGCTGAATTTGTTAAAGAATTAAATAATTTATTCGATTATCTCAATAGCAAAAAACTTAGTAGCTCAAATATGTACTCCTGTGCATTAAATATAGACAATCCTCAAATTCATAATTTTTTAATGGAAGCTAAAGAGTGGTGTGTACATTTAGAATTAATTAAACCTATACAAATTTATGGTAAAGTTCTTCCATGTTTTGACGCTATGGTGTAGACCATAAACGCTATAAGTATGCTTTATATACAACAACAACATTTAGGTTTTAAATATCTCCTAACTAACCGACTTAATCAGGATATAATAGAAAATACATTTTCAGTTTTTCGACAACGAGGAGGTTTTAATAGAAACCCAACCGCTCGTGCTTTTAGAACTTCTTTTCGTTTCCAGGCTAAACACAACCTTATGAAATCCACTGAATTATCCAATTGTGAAACCGATTATGATTTTAATTTATTTGATTACGATTTAGATCATGATATTGCCGTTTCTATGAATTTAGTTAGTTCAGATTCAGATTCGGATCTCGTATTTTCTTCTGATGAGTTAAGCACAAACAAATGTAATATAAGTAATACTGATTTACCTGTCATTGAAAAAAATGTAACTCTAGAAATTTGTTCAAATGCATATTTTACTGGATATTTAGCAAAGAAATGCGTTGATCAATTTAAATGTTCTAAGTGTGAAAATATAATAATGAAAACAAATGATTTTTTTTTCGATGATCAAGAATATTTAATTTTTTATAAACAGTTTGAATGTGTAGATCCTGAAAAAATACTCTTAAAAAACCTTCTGAAATATTTATACAATTTATTACCGCTGCACAACATTTTTTAAAAGATTTTATAGAATTAATTCCGCACAAAAAAAAATTGTGTGCAACAATACAATTAAGAATTAAAAATGATTTATTTTCAAATTTGAAGTTTGATTTAAGCTGTGAAAAACATTTTGATTTTATTCTTCAAAAACTAATAGAATGTAAATTATTAAGGCATTTCAATTGGACAAGTAAAAATTTGAAAGGACATAATGTCTCTGCAGTAAATAAATTAAAAATATTAAAAAGTGTATAAATTAACATTTTTATTTTATTATAAATTAGATTATAATATGAAAAATATATATATGTATAGGTATATAATAATATATTTATACAGATACAATGTACATATATACATGTACATATATAATAAATCATAATTATATATGATAATATTTATTTATAAAAATTAAGTTTAATATTATTTATTTATTTGTATGCATAATTATAACTTCATTCAACAGTTTTTGTTTTTATTAATATTTTGCATTTATTTTTCAAAATACCTACTTGAACATAATTATAACTTTTTATACCTATTTTTTTAAAAAATAATTATATAGGTATAATGAAAAAATATCTATTTTATACGAAATTATATATATTAACTATTTGTATAGTTCTATAATATTAATATTAATTTTAATTTATGTACTTACTTTATTATAATTATAATGTATTAATTTTTGTTTAAATATTTTAAAAAGTATTTGTGTTTCTATATTCTCTATATATACATGTATATATTTTATAAAAATTATACCAATTTTACTTTATATTTGTATATTTGTAAGTGTCATCTCATATTTGAATTGAATTATTAATTTCATAATGTAAATATTATATAAATATTAAAAATAATAACTATAACAACAAAATAAAATATAATCAAAATACAATAGTTGTATCTATAAATAAATAATAGATTAGGTACTATTTATATGTAAGTAAATGTTTAAATTCATTAGGTGTATATTATTATTTGTGTTTACGCGCCAACTGAAAATCTATAATACTACTTCTAGCGACCCTATCGGGGTCCACTCTAACTATGCTATCGGGGTCCAATACGATGTATAAATTGGTTGCCGTTTTTTTTCACGGCGTAAGCTATCTATGTATATTTAATCTATGGTAATAACGTCTATAAAGTTAAATAAATTATTATTTTATGTTATCATACTTCAATGTAATATAATATTATTAAATCAATATAATGAATTGAAATTTTAATAAAAATGAATAGATATAGTATATTATACAAAATATAACTTGAATAGTATTAAATATTAACATTGTCCTTGTTTCTTATGAACAAACTTAACTAATGTGGACACTTCAATTTATGACATTTCTTAATAAAAATGTTTACGTTCATCTTCACTATACATTTTTAATTGTTAAAAAAAAATACTAACTTAGTCCAATTCTATCCATGTTGGCAAAATCTATAATTATATAAATTATAAATATACATACAATTTATGAGTTGTTAAAACGCGTTTACACATAATAAATAATGATAAATAAATGATAATAATACCTATATGTATAATATATACATTATATACAGAGTGTCCCAGTAACTACGTTACAGGGTTGTACAAGGTTAAAATATTGTATTTTAGTGGTTTCAAGTCTGAGAACCTTAATAATGTAGCCTACTGAAGTTTTATTTTAGTATAATAATAAAAATTTCTGCCCAAGCAATTAGCGTATTCGCAATGCCACTTTCGAAAGTTAAATGGTAACACCTACTCTTTTTTACAAAATAATTTTTTATTTTTAATATTTTATTTTTTCTAAACATTTTTTATTTGGGTTTTTTAATTCTATATACAAAATTAGCCGAATTATAGGGTCTTAAAGTTTTAAATAAATTGGCTAAAATATGATTTTTCTTGGTTTTGATAAATGGAAAATTCCAATATTTTAAATATTTGGGCAGAAAATTGTAACATTATACTAAAATAAAGCTTCAAATGACTACTTTAAGGCTTCCGGACATAAAGCTATCAAAATATTGGAATTTTCCATTTATCAAAACCAAGAAAAATCATATTTTAGCCAATTTATTTAAAACTTTAAGACCCTATAATTCGGCTAATTTTGGATATAGAATTAAAAAACCAGAATAAAAAATGTTTAGAAAAATACAAAAAAAATTAATATGTAAAAAAAATAGGTGTTACCATTTAACTTTCAAAAGTTGCATTGTGCATGCGAAAATTGCGTGGATAGACATTTTTTAATTTTATCACTTCGATTCAACACAAACGAATAAAAATCATTTAACTTTATTTTTAAAAATCCATGCAACAATTTTTTAAACCTTATTTATATAAATTAAAAATTTTATTACCATATTAGCTTTATGTATGAATTATTTACGCACTTTTAGTATATTAAATATTTAAGTGATTGTAGAAGAATGATATTAATTTTATTTTTTTACTTTTATAATTAGAAATTTTGACAATTTCATAACATTTTGAGAAACATACATACTAGTAAAACCTGTGCCCATAACTATTTGACCTAAAAAAATATTTGGTTCCTTTATTTATAAAATATTAACAAAATTATACTGTAAACATATTAAACATATAAGTTTCATACCATAGTAAGTGATTTTCAAAATTTTTTTTTTAACAATTTTCGTAAAATATTTTAAGAATGTATGTAAAGTTTGTTTTTAATAAAGTAAAATAATAAGTTGTTCATTATAACAGTATATTTTTCTAGAAAAATTAATCGTTTTCTTCTTTTTCTCTTTATACTCCCAACTACATACACTATAATTCTATAAAATAATATCAATAAGTTATCATATTTTGCAGTGGAGGGGGGAGTAGATACCCTTATCCCATCCCTCGTGAGCACGCTCCTGCCATCAAATACAACTTATATTTTAATAATTTAAGGAAGTAAATTTTGACAGACGCTAAGCCTGTAAATACACCCCTGGGTATGTATGTCAATTAAGTTTCTATTATATCTATTTTTTTTTTTTTTGACACGATTAAAATGTAAAAAATAAATGTTTCTTTGGCCTAGCCATTGACAACATAGTTGACAAGAGTCGCTAAAATATTTTCGACAACAATGTTGTTTTGGTCTGGACGCGGTTATAAGACAATTTACTAAAGACATCAATTTTGATATGTTTATATAGTTTATATATATGCCATAAAATATATAGCTATCCCAAATTCACAATTAATCTTAAATATATCTTATTAAAATAATGTAAATTATGTCAATATCGTTATTTTTTCGTATAATATTATATTTTAGAAGTTCAAATGAACAGGTACAACAATTATATGGGAAAGAAAGTATAGTATAATTTGTTAAATGTGAAAGACTGGAATGGGCAGGTCATGTTTGGAGACCTGACAACATATTGTCACGATGGTACTTGTGAACAATTTGAACAGGAAAAGATCGCACGGTAGAAAATTGTAGTTAAATTGTAATACTAAATTATATTTAGTTAGTTAAAAATTAATAGTTTTCTTCTTTTTCCCTTTATACTCCCAACTAAATAAGGTCGTTAACCTAGTCCGATACCTCCATAAATTTCGATCTTACCCATCGTCCATTTAACACCAGCTATGTTCCAGCTATTCATCATATTTTCGTACTTTCTCTCCCCTCTAACCTTTTATACCAATTTCCATACGAACTATCACTATCTCTGAATCATTTCATTTTATAATAATATGCTAAAACCTACTCAGAATACTCTCTCTCATTTTCTGAAACTCCTACACTTCCCCTTATGTCTTTATTTCTTATTAAACCCTCTCAGTCACTTTATACATCTTTCTTGGCATTTTCATTTAAATTACATTTATTTGTTGACCGCCCAATACTTCAATCAATTCAACATTGCTAATTTCACTATTGCCTTATAATATTTACCTATAAATCTTATCGGCATCCTCCTGCCACACAAAATACCCAACGCCTATCTCTACTTCATCGATCCAAACTTCTATTTTCCATATTCTCTGCAGAACTATCGTTTTTTTGCACTACCGATAATTTTCTCCTACATCCGAGACTGAGACGAAATACTTACGAACTTCTTGAAAACTACTCACTAAGTCCTCAGTCTGCCGATGCCAATATTAAAATAAAAACTTTACAATACAAGAGTCGCAGTGGAGGGCTAGTCCTCTCTCAGCACTGCTTTATATTTTAAGTTTTACAAGCGTGTTGTACGACTTTAGTAGTTCTCTGATTAGATAATATAATAAATCATAGAATAAAAATATATAATAATAAAACATTATACATGAAAAGTTAATTTATCCAAAAAGATGAATTATAATATATATAATTATATAATTATATATCTGTAACTTTTAATTATTAAAAATAATTCTGAACAATTCCTAATTTTTAATATGCATATTAAAATATAATTAAGTATCATTAAGTAAAACTATAAAAAAGAAAATATCTATTTACTAGTAATTAAATGGCCATTATCGAACACTGAAATAAAAATTTATTTATTTAAACGATTATTATTATTAAAAAAACAGGCAAGATAACCCAATAACATATTATATAGAGAAAGAGTATACAGTGATACAGATAAAAATTGATCACAAAGTTAAAAATATCGAAACAAACAGAGTATTAACCAAAAATAAGAATTAAACTATATAAAGTGTTAAATTGTAATAAAGTACAAGGATTAAACTTAATGTAAAATGTAATGTAATCTAATATTAAAATAAATTATTACCTAAAATATGGTTATTTAAATATTGCTTAAAATTGTATATAAATTGAAAAGAAAATAAGTCTATGTTATACTTATTGTTTAGTTGCATAATACGGTAAATCGGACTATTCATCGCATAGTGAGTTCGGTGGTTGGGGATATAGAATATTACATGAGATCTGGTGAAACGTTGCGGGACCATAAAGGACAAATGCTTTAGTAGTTCAGGACAATCGATATTATTATGAATAACACTATGCAAAAAGTACAAATCAAATTTTAATCTACGTAATTCGAAAAAATAAGAAGAATGAAGAACACGGGGGATATTACAGCGAAAACAAAGAAAACTTAAAAATTTGTTTTGCACAGCTTCCAATGACGATTTATGTTTTTGAGAGAATGGAGACCAAATTATTGAACAATAATTAAAAGTAATTGCTTAAATATATTTTTAATACATAAATATCACATTATAATGTGTATACTGTATAAAATTACATATATATATATTTATATAAGTTTTAATATTTCTAAATACAATTTGTTATGTTCTCCTAAAATATTACACTATTTAGTAATTTATAATATAATACTGAGTAACTTTTAGATTCTGAGTGAAGCGAAGAATCTATTGTTTCTACAAAGATGTTATTAGATTCTAAGCGGAACGAGGAATGTATTGATTCTACAAAGATGTTTTTTTTTTTTTTTTTTTATGTATGAAAACATTTTTTCGCGTAGAAATAATGGTTCGATTATCACGCATAGTATATTCTTCGCTTACAAATGTTGTACACTTGGTACTATATTGAGCTCATTTTTCGAATTTCCCAAAAGTTTTTCTTTGAAAATCGGAAAATCAGCAATTTTTATAGGCTTTTTATTAATTTTTTTTTTCTGATGTATGAAACAATTATTTTAGGTAGAAATAATGGTCCAATTTCCACAAATAGGATACCCTTTCTATAGCGAATTTCACCTAGTTGGTACTTTATTTAGCTCATTTATCGAATTTCCCAAATGTTTTTCCTTGAAAAGCGGAAAATCGGCAATTTTATAGGTTTTTTTTATGTATGAAAACATTTTTTCGGGTAAAAATCGGGTTGTCTGATTACCAAAAGTAGTGTATGCTTTTAGTAGCAAATCGTATCATCTATGTACTTTACAAAGCTTATTTTTTTAATTTCTTAAAAGTTTTCCTCTAGGAGCTAGGAGAAGAAAAACTACCAAAAATTGGCAAAAGATGGACAAAATTACGATTTTTGTAATTTTTTATTTTTTATTTCGTGATAACTAATTGAGTTTTAATTGTAGAGACTTAAAAAAAAATTTAAATGCTATCATAGGTAATATTTACTTGTGGTAAAATTTTTAAACGGATTCGTTGATTTTTAGAGCTTTGAATTTTTTTTCAAAAAAGTTCAATATTACCTATAATTTTCAGTTTATCGGGTTGAAAATTTTATAGAAGCCTACTCATATACTATTTAATCTATTTACAAAATATATTAAAAATCGTGACTGACATTTTTTATCATGAAATGATAACTACTGGAATATTGATCGTAGGGATTTCAAATTTATTTTACATATTTACATATGTAATTTATAATCGTGGTAAAGTTTGGAATTAATTATCAGTATAATACATTGTAGTATATTGAGATTCACTCAGAATCGTATTTTCTAATTCAATATCATTGCATTCAAATCTAAATATAAAAATTCAAAATAATTATAATAAACCAATCATTTTTCCGAGGACCGAAGGGACGAAGGAGGAATTTCCACAATTGACCTTTCCACTTTTTTTTTATATAATTTTTTATAAATATATATTTATTTTACATAGTTTTACGTTGGAATATATATATATATATTTAATGTATAATGGACTTTTTCTGAGAAGTGTGATATTGCTGATCTACTATGTTTCGGGTTTTTAGGATTCCTGAGTAAAATTGTTCAATTGGTGTTTTTCAAACTTTTTACAGTTTAAATGGTGGCGATAAAGAGATTAATAAATTTGTTGAAATAGTAATATGGGATTGTGATCTGATGATAGTTCTTAAAAGTTGATTACTTGAATATCTTGATTAGGTAAGTTGGTTAGTGCTATATTTAAAACGTCAAGCTAATGATGTACTGTACCAAAAATATGGGTTTGAATGTCTGGAGCAATGATGTTATGGTCTGTTTGTGTTGTATTGGCTGTTTCGCATTAAGATCATCAGCTACTATGAAGTAGTCACAATTTTGGGTTAAACTGGTGAGATCGTTTGCCTCTAGAGGTTGATTTGATCGTTTGTATACTGATAAAATTTGAATGGTGTGATTTTCACAAAATATTTTAATGATTGTGGAGTAAATTTTTTTCGTTAAATTAATTTGGTTCAGAATTATGCGAAGGTTAATGAATATAAGAACGCAGTTGCATCAAGTTGGGTTTATATCATGGGTTTACGTACAGTGCATTCTTTGATCACGTGGTATCCCATAAATTCGTCGTACCCGGGTGGGTGGCTGTAGTTTTGAGAACCATGTCTAAAATCTTGGAAATTGTAGTATCGGAATGGATCAGATTTTTAAAATCTCTGAGTTTAAGGTCATTTTTAATTTCTTCTTCAGAAATTTCAGTCATATGCCTTTCAGTGTATGATCTTCAGGAAAGTTGGAGGTAAAAAACAAAATATTCGATTCTAACATAATTTTTGGAATTTGTAAAAGACTGTTGGAGAACTACTATAAATAAGAACGTCCCAATTGTTTGCAGCTTTTGCATGGATCGCGTTTTTACCAGGATTTATTTATGTAATGTATACTCATTCCAAATAAGTTGACCCACCCGGCCGACAAAAATCTGTCAGCGGCGCGCATGCTCTCCTAAACGTTACTAACATACACGGCGGTAACTGCCGACCACGAGGTACTTTTTGATCTACGACGGTTGCCGACCACTGACAACCAATCATAGAGCTCCGACTAGTCAGGCGGCTCAATATGCATGCGCGAGAGGGGTCAACTTAAATGGAATAGAGTATATATATAGAGGCCGCTATCATACACTATTCGGGTGATTTGGTTATTATTAGAGAAGGGCGTGGTGCGTATTTGAGTTGGACTAGGGTAGGTGCTTGGACAGTTATTTTTATAAGTAGCGTGTTGATCTGACATTGGAAAGTAGATGATGAGGAACTGAATGAGTCTCTTGAAGTGGATTCATCATTGGCAACCTCCAAAGAGGTTGATGGAGAGCGTTGTTTGCTTTTTCTTGGCTAGCAGTGAGTATGGTTCAAATGAATCCGAGATTTTCTTGTGTCTTTTTCCCTCACGTTACGGCATCTCACGTATGATGATAGTGCGGTAGCAAAATGACCGTATTATTCTATTCTGTCTCGTGTACACAGGATAAATGTGATTGGTCAGTTTTTGCTTTGTGCCACGTAAGACGATAAAGATAACGATGACTACCATTATCACCGTACTTCACGTATATTTCTTTCTTGTCTTTTTTTCTATTCTTTGTTTATATAAACTATAACTTGTTGGTATTGAGAAAGATCGTTTAATAACATGTTACTTATCTCGTCACATGCCATCTAGTTAAGTGCTCCGTAACAAAATGCATAGGTGCATTATATTATATAACTCAATTTATCGCTTTGATTTTTATACACTAGACTCAATTAAACTTTTTTGAACAAGGTTAATTTACCTACACCCTAACTATAACGCGCACGAATGTGCGATGTAATAAAGCTTAAAATCATCTTAATACGGCAACATGTAGACGGACAGTTGCCGGGGAATCCAACGACCAGACAAAAGAGGCGCAAACGCAACAATTCCCAACCATCAATTACATCGAAAAAACAGCAAATCGGTCGTAAAAAACAAAGAAACAAAAACAAGCATTTAACGATATCACAGTTCTTTAGCCTAAGACTATCTTATCTGAGTTCGATTATTATTCTTATGACCACTTGTGAGTACATACAGCTATATGGAGTGAGTATCATTGTGTTGTATACACAATGATATTTTGTTAATATCATTTTATCATGTATTGTGTTATATTTTGATTTATTATAATATTAATGTTATCTCAAATTCTCAAATATTTATTATCGGTAAGATTTTTCAACAACGTGTACATTTTAGTTTAATTGCTAAACCTATAACTCTACAGGTGACACCACGCCAACCGGTTGAGTTAAGGATTTATAATATTATATGCATTAATTAAAAAATGGGTGTGTTTTTATTTATTTGTTACAATATTCGATTTGTAGTTTAGCCTAATAATTAACCAGAACCTGCTGATCCAATTACTACGTTCAGTCTTCCGTTCAGCTTCCACCCCGATCTATGTAATTAGTGTAATATTTAACTTATTCCAAGATTGTAATGCTGTTAGGCACTCGTTCCGGTCGATTGCCTAAGTCTCACTGGACGGGCATGCTCAGGGATCCCGTTATTTCATTATTTGTACAAATTATTATTTAATAGAGAAATAAAAAGAATATGATTACTATAAACACTCGGTGAGTTAATCATTTTACGAAATGGTCGTTAACAAACAAACACATTATTTTAAATAACTAATATTATAGCATAACATAAACATAATTTACAAATATACGAGTAATTCCGTTTTCATATATGAGCTAATTTATGTGGAGGTAATATTTTAAAATAATGATATTTATTAAATTTAATACTGTAGGCACTAAATCAAAAACTAAATACGTACTGTGAGAAATAATAAGTAAAAATCTTAAGACTGCAAAATAAAAAAAATAAAAAATAGAATTGATAATATTTATTTATTAATTGATTATTGATGTAAAACAATTATCATTGAATATAAATGTTTTTCAAAACTGTAAATAGTCAGATTAATTACCCTATATTTAGTATATTTAAGTTATACACAAAGTACATACAACGTTGTGAAGGGCATATTTCTTCATCTGTGAAATATAAAATTACTTGTGTAAATTCATTAATTAAAAATACATTTATGTCATCGTTTATAATTAGTGGCTATATTATTATAATGCGTACATTAAAAAGTTAATAATACAAAATGATTAAATTTACCGATATCTCATTCATTATAACTTAATAAAATTTACACCTATACACCTTGAACTGTATCAATTAATTTATATTATATTCATTTATTTAGATATTAAATGAAATTATGAATCATACATTTCAAATGACACAATAAATAGATATAAGGTATGTGACAACGAGTAAGTGGCCGAATGACTTGTACTCTTATAGTCTTATTCTTTAAAGAGAGACGTAACTGTATTTATATTACTTTTATATATTATATTACGATGAAAAATGGAGAACTTATCATAAATTTATAAATCATAGTTGAAAGTCAGTTTTGCATTATTTGTGTTCAATAAAATTTCAAATATTTTATTTTAATTTATCCTTAAATAATAAAACTTATTTATATAAAGTCTTAATACAAACTGTTCGATACTATATGGGCAACCAATGATTAACTGTGTATCAATAAATATTGGAGAAAACCCGACAACTTATCGATACACAGTTAATCATTGGTTGCCCATATAGTATCGAACACAAACAAACTATAAATATAAATAATTTAAATTTGAAATATCTTCTCTAATAGTTCTTAAAGTATATTTAATTTTGTAATAGCGCTAACCCCATTTCTTTGAGGCTGTAAAATAAAATATTTATACATATTAATAATTATATAGTTATGTTAGCAGTAATATATAATCATACATACATATTATATTTATCTTAACATTAAATAATTAACAATTCTAATGTTTATTATTAATTAATAATGATTCACACACTTATAAATTAATAATTAGGATAACACAATATTGTATATTAATTCCTAGAGCCGTGTCGTGGAGAGAAAGGATGCCTGAGCCCCGGTCGAAAATTTATGGGGGCACCAAAATATAAAAATAAATAAACAATGGCAACTCACACAAAAAAACTGTGAGAAAAATTATGAAAATTGGAAGAGCTATACTGATATAGGTACGTAAAAAATTAGAAAATGGTGGTCTAAAATAAATAAATTATTGTGGATAGGGTTATGATAATGGAGCAAATATGACGGGAATATATCAAGGTGTAGGTATAAACTTGATTATAAGAAGTATTATTTAAATATATATTTGTTTAATTTTTTTTTTTATAATTATAGATATAGTAAAACTATAAATTTGTAATTTTTTATGTAAAAAAAAATATTAATATAATATCCGTGTAAAATTGTTTTATCATATGTGGTGAGACAAGTGCGGAAATACAAGAGGACTCACACAAAAATGGTTTAAGCGACTGTAAAAATTTAATTTTTTTTTAGCTTAATAATAATACAATTTTGGTTGAGGGGGGAGATTATTTGTAACTTTAGCTGGGCGTAATAGCTGTGTCGTTATAGCTCTGTTTACACCACTACATCATAGGTATACGTGTATAATATTTGTTATACTTTTTAATACTATTCACTTATACCTATGTTCTATATTATGTAACATAAATTACATACACCACAATACAATAATATTTTTTAATACTATTTGAAATTTAATTAAATACAATATATTGTAATATAATATAATATTTGTTACCTTTGAAGTACTTTTCAATATGAGTTCGGAATATTAGTTGAAATTTTATAAATTTATCCAAAAAAATATTTACAATTTGGTGATATGATACTGGAACATATAGAAAGATTTAATTTTAAAATTAACCCATACAATTATTTCTAACACTTTATTTATTTATGTACCATCAGATATTCTGATATTATTTTAATATTCAAAATTTTTATATCTGGGGTATCTTGTAACATTCGCGTATTTATTTTTATATAAATTAAATTGAATAATTAATAAAATACAAAAATTGAATGGTTAAAGGCTAAATCCAATGATAATTAATTAAAACGTTAAAAATATTTAAATTAAATGATTAAAAATAAGGGACAGAAAAAAGATTACATAGTTAAATTCAAGACATAACATAATTTTAAAAACATTAATATTTAATTAATTTAAAAAAAATAATAATTAATTAACTATTTATATGATCAATATTAAATGCAAACAACAATCCCATTTCATTTATATACATAAATTGTTCTAGTATAGCACGTAAATACGGAATTTGATTTTCTTCAGAAATACCTGGAAAAAAAAGTTATACATTCTTATTATTATTAATATTGATGAAAGATATAATAAAATATATCTAAATAATAATAAAGATATAAAAAGATATATCTTAAAGATGTTAAGTATTAACATTCAACCTTCTAATGATTATAAATATAATTATTGAAAACATTGACATAGTGTAACTGTGTGTTTTATTGTTCACTAGCTAGTGTTTTTTTTTTTTTTTTTATTAAATATATTTACCAGTTATAATCAAATTATAATAATATATAATGATTCTTCCAATATTTTAAAACAACGTATAATATAATTTTCAAGAGACGAATCTGTTTGAAAAAAAGTGGAGTAGGTCAAGTCGATTAAAGCACTGACACGACCTAGACACGGTATGGACCTAGGACACTTTGTATGGTATTATGAAAAAATGCAAACCGCGTACAGTTTGTGCTATCGCAGGTAGTAAAAACTTATCATTAAATTAGACATTATTATATATCAATTTTGTTATAATATTAAAATAATATATTTACTATCAACAAATAATAATAATAATAATAATGTAAATATAAAAAAAAGGTTTGTAAAAGTTTATTAATAATTATTGTTATATATAAATTTTATGAGATTATGACTTATAAATTTATAATAATATAACACAATTTATAAATTAGGTACATTTATAATGAATATTAACTATATTATTATATTTATTTCTTATTCATTATATTACTATATAATAAATATAATCAGGGGTGGACCCCCGGGGGGGGGGGGGGGTTAGGAGGTCAACTGACCCACAGTTTTATTTTTAGAGAAATATGGTCCCTCAAAACGACAAACTACATAAATATATACAATACTACAATAATCAAAACAGAAATAATATTAAATAATAATAGGGGTGTAATAGATAATTTATACTGCAGTATACTTCAACTATATGTATACAAATGTAATAATAAATATGTATAATCTCTTCTCAAAACCTAAAATACCCAAATTTATTTAAATATTCCAGGTAAGTATGTTAATTGAATATCAATTTTAATGCAACAAATAAAAGTAACAATTAAATTTGAATTAATTAATAATAATACAATAATGTATAAGTAAGTTTTAAATTTTACTAAAAAATTAGTTATGACTTATGCCTTATCTCTTAATAATATAATATAATATAAATAAGGTAATTTTATAATGCATAGTTGGTTGAACCTTCTACACATTGGCCTCTCATAAGTGAGGCAGACCCACAGTACTAAAATCCTGGGTTCGCCACTGAATATAATGCATTATTACAAATGTTGAACACTTCCAATGAATAAAATATTTATTTCGTATAAAATTATGTATTCATATCCGTTTTTAAATAATTTTTCTTTTAATTTAGTGGTTTTAGTTTGAGTATATTTATTGCAATAATATCGTATCTATTCTGTGTTTAACTCTAAACTTATACTAAATAGTTGATCAAAAGTTTTAGTCACTATACATAAAGTATAGGCAAATATTTTATTATATTACCATTGTCGATGGATACGTATATTTATTATATAATTATTTAGTATCTAATGAAAAACTACTATTGTCATCATGGGAGTATAGGCGTAACAAGAGGGGAGCTCTGGGGACTATAGTCCCTTCCAAAAAATTCTTTAGTACATCTCATTATTTAATTAAATTTATTAAAAAATAGTTAAATTTATATTTATACGAAAAATGAATAAGACTCAAGTCTCCTTTGTTCTTTACTTCTTTGAGCTATGGCGACGCTTATATACATTTGAGCAATAAATTATGAACAATATTCACTGAATAAATACCATTTTACGTACATAAACTTAGAACCTATAAACTAATCTAAAACAATTTAATTTTGAATTATCAATTATTTATTTCAATAAATTAGGATTTAATTGTCCTAAGAAAAAAGTACGGAAGTATCCGTGGTCGAAAATTAGTATTTATTTTAACCGCACAAAGTGTTAGCGGTATGCAATTATAACAAAATAATATAATATATACTATAAAGTGTCCATTGTCCGTTTACCTCTTGACACATTTTCGTGATGCTGTCTCATCTGCTTTTTATAATATTGAACATATATATTTTTAAATTGTATTGTGTTTAATTATAAAAATGTTTATTATAAGTTCAAATAATTGTTTTTATTTGTCGAATTTACGACAATGAGTAAAAAAGTAAAAAAGTACTTACAATATAATGTATTATTACTATATACTATTGATAATAATTCGGCGTAAATACATAATACATTTTGAAATTTCTCAAATAACAAATCATTTATATCTTTTAGTAGTTCATCTGAAATGTTAAATTAATAATAATTAATATATATTTCAAATAATTATAATTATTATATATAATCAATACAGAGCCTGATTAACATAGCAAAAGGAGCTTTTGCTGCAGGGCGGCATAAACTTTTGTAATACAAATATTAAATATTGTACACAATGCACATTTTTTTATAAAATATAAAATTATGAGCTATAGCACTAAATCCATGTATCTATAATATTATAAGTATGGACTAGCGCATAGTCTTTAAATTTAGCATTAAAAAATAGCATTTAAATTATTATACCAACTGGAATCTCAAATAATATAGTATATAATATTATAGTACAAGTACAATATGTATAATTTTTTAAACCCATGTTATTTAGACTATAATATAGTATATACTTTTTAAATATAATACCATTGATTATAGAATAGTCCATTCTATAATAAATGATAATTCGTATATTACTATAGGTATCACATAATAAATAAAACACATTAAATATGCAAGAAACAGTATAATAAATCACATAAGGTTGACAGATAAATGTGAAAAATAATATGATTATTTGTGATAATAATATTGCCTTCAATGACAAATAATAATAAAATTCTAGAAAACACGATTGTCTTACTTTATGACAAAAATGGAAAAAATTAGGTAATAAAAATAGAAATGAAAAACTATGTATATATCGTTAAATATATATCGAAGATTATTATAAGATTGATATCAATAATAATATGAATACCTATCTAAATATCTGGATAAAATTACAAATAAGTCAGTAGGTACTAGGTACTCAGTTATCAGTGACGGTCATCAGTGTCAGAGTTGAAAGTTCGCAGTTGACAATAGATGTTTAAAAATGAGTGCTAAAAGAATTAAATTCAGCGGTAGTGAATACCTTAAAAAGGCAATCGATAAAAAAAAAAAAAAAAAATGTTATTGAACAATGTCAAAAATGGGACAGTTTTTTAAAAAGGTAAGCTATTAGATCTATAAATACGTATCTAGCTAGAAGGTTAGTAAAATTACGTACTTATTTGATATAAAATATTTATTTTTTTTCATATATAAGTTCCATAAAAATAAACTTTAAGAATTATTTTTTAAGCGCATTTAAATTCAAAATTTCGATTTTTAATCTCATTTTATTTTTATATTTGTAAAATTTTCCACTTAATGTTGAAATTGAAAATGTAAATACTTAAACAATAATTAAAGATGAAGAATCTGTAGATAATTGTATCATACAAAGTCGTGATAAAACAGATTCTATACTTGAAAATTTTGTCGAAAAAAATTGTTTAACTGACAATAGCAATAACGATGGTAATTCATTAGAGATCTCAGTCATTATACCAAATTCAGATCCAGCTAAATTGAACCTCACTTCTCCAGAAATAATAAATTATTTGTTAAAAAATCCACCATTTGAAAATAGGGACCATATCGATTTCAAAAATACTAAACGATTGTATGGCAAACAATTGAGAAAACTTCCATATAATATATTTGAAAGACTTCTTCTTAATGGTGAAATTAAAAATAGATCTTGGCTTCTTTATTCAAAATCTACGAATGCTTTGTTTTGTTTCCAACGCCTTATTTTTTCAACTAAAAAACAAGTATTTAGTGACTTGGGAGAATAATTAATACAATTTAAAAGTATAATGACAAATATTTCAGCTGAGAATAAGAAATCATTTATTGCTTTGCATAAAACTTTAATAGAATCATCATTAGCATCATCATTTCCTATAACATTGAAATTATTTTAAGCATATTAATGCTTTCTACCATCTTCAAATGCTAGCGGCGAACGTTCATTTTCGGTTTTGAAAAGGATAAAAAAATTTTTAAGATCATTTTTAGACCAAGAGAAAATATCAGATTTGTCAATACATTGAGTCTGAAATAGTTAGAGAAATTAAGTGGGAGGAACTTGTAAATAAAATGAAAATTAAATTTATTGACAAATCTAAGATTTTCTCTTGGTCTAAAAATGATCTTAAAATTTTTTTTATTTTTTTCAAAACCAAAAATGAATTTTGTTAGCATCAAATCGAGGAAAAAACATATTTGTTAATTATATATTAGTATAAATATATAATTTATATTATTATATTACATTGTATTTACATTATAATGAGCGTGTGTATAAATTAAAGATTATATTAATTTGACGTTCTAAACTTGTTCTAGTTATTTGCGTAATAATATAAGGTACCAATTGTATTTTTATTAAATTATCTAAACCTATCAAATATATATTGCTCGATCGGCGCTCTGATCCTTAATCCGGCTCTGAATCAATAAAATCTCTTCCTAAGTCAAACTAATTATACTGTCTATTAGCTGTAGTAAATTTATAAATACACACTACAATATATTATGATACATAAATAAATACAAATTGAAAACGAACCTTCAGTCAATATATCTTCAAATTTGGTTGCAACATCTAGACAAAAAATATTTTTAAAACAATTAAATCAATTAAATTAATATTAACTAAGTTCACGTTAAATAATCGTGTAAAAAGACTAAAATGTTAAAATTAATATGAAAGTATTTAAATATTTTTTTTTAATTAAAATTAAATATATTTATAGGTAATATAAATTATATATGCATTATCTTAATGATAAAAATATAAAACAGTTAGTTTTTGCATTACTGTTCTCATTGCATTTTGTCAAGGTACGATAATTGAATATCGCAAATTCGATTTGAGATTTATTTATTACATTTTCTAATAAATGCAACTGATTTAATACTGATATAAAACAGTTTACATCTTTGTGACCTGTAAATATGTATTATCATAAAAATATAACATAAATTAATATTATATAAATACATTTATTTTACAAATAAAAATAATTTAATTATCTAATAATATTGATCTATTTTTAAAATATTATAACATAAAAAAAAATTCTAAATGAGATTTTAATAGATAATTGGTAGTCAAATAAATAGATAATTATAACAATATCTTTTAATTGATTCAATAATTTGTTGTCTAAAAATATTGTAATGATATGAGCACACATCATTTTAAAAAAAATACGTCTTTTAAAATAACACTCATACTACACACACATATTTTAACATTAGTAAAGTAAATAAATAATAAATAATACATAAGTAAATTATTACATGCATAATAAAGCGACTCTGGCGCCGTCGGAATACCGTCACATTTACGTACAATTTAAAATAATCCCTTTTATTAAAACTATCATGAACTAATATAATAAAATAAGAAACATAATATAGTCGGCGTTTAATAGAAAACCGTGATATCAACACGTTCGACTTTCTACACGTATTAAATTCCTTTTTATCGGCGGATCATAGAGTCCCACATAGTCGGCATACACTGTTAGTTTCTTTATTCATATTAAATGGCCCTGCCGACTATAGTGTCGTCGAATCCCATTCATTAGTTTTAACCAGGTAGACATTTTTCAATCGATCCCCCTGGATCACATTTTTCATAAAAATCCTTTAGTCAGTCGCACAAAACCAGTGAGTCGCATCTGACCAGTCAGTCCAACTAGACCAGACAGTCCAGCAAGACTCGCCAGACCATCCAGATCGGACTTTTTTCTAACACCAGTCTCCGTTCATATCAACAAAGAAAATCCAAACGATATTCCGACGATAGCCAGAGCATTCCGAACAAAGTTACATACAAGGTGTTTTGATTTCTATCCTTATTGTAATATATATAATAGTGGTGTTCCATAAGGTAAGAATCACTTTTTATGCTTTGTTCAGGGTCTTTTCACTAATTTAAGAAGTCCGCATTTTAATACTTTTCCAATAAACCCATAGTCAATAAAATTATATTTAAGTTACAAGTGGAACACGAGTCCACGCTTTGTATAATTTTAGTGGGTTAAATTGGCGAAGATAAAATTAAATAATCAAAATAAAGAAACGGAACAAGAAGTCCGTATTTTAATATAATTTAAATAAATAAATTTATAAAAAAAAAATATTTCAAATTTCAAGCGGAACACGAAGTCCGTACACAGGTATAGATTCTGGATACTCTCGAACCTATTACCCCGAAACCCTTCTTATATAAGGAGGAAGGTAAGAGCACGATCCTACAAACAACACAACTCCTCACTCACTCCCTTCTCCTCACTCCATTCCCTACTACACTCTCCCCACCTTTCCATTCCCCTTTTTACTGATTACATTTTATTTTTATATTTTTCATTCTATTTTAGTTTGTAATTTTCGTGTTATTACAATATACTGACTAACTATGAATCTCAACACACATCAGATAATTTAATACGACTTTATTTTATAAAATGTGTACGACTATGTTATTGTATTTTTAATCATTCATGTCAGAATTTTTAGAAGAATATCTCGAAATATTGTGCAATTGTAAACAGTTCACAGATCATTAAATAAATAATAATTGGTTATTATAGTTATAATAAAATAAAATATACTTTTCTTACTTGACAATAAAATATTACATACAGGATATAACGTATTCATAGCATCAGATATATTATTTATATTATTTTCATTATGTGCATAAAATTTAAGATAGCTGTAAATATCTGAAGAAATTAATAAAATAATATATTACAAGATATTAAATGTCTATTTATCGTTACTTAAATTCATTTTTATAAATACATAACTTTATATAAATCTATATAATAAAGTAGATTATAAAAATAGTACTATGAGTATTAAGTATAAAATGTAAATTAAAAAAAAAAGTGGAAAGGTCGATCCCGGGCTATCCTCCTTCGTCCCTTCGGCCCTCGGAGAAATTAGTGGTTCATTATAATTAAAATTTGAATGCAATGATTCTGAAAATACGATTCTGAGCGAGACTCAATATAATTTAATATATTACGTATAATGATAAGTTGTTCCAATAGTTTACCACGTGTGTAAACTACCTATGAGAATACCCAAAAAAAAATTCAAGTACCTACGTTCAAAAGAACAAAAATATAAAATCAATTCCGTCAAAATTACGATTTGTGTGAATCTGTCATTTTTCTAGTACTTTTTCATTTCTCGAGGAAAAACTTTTGAGAAATTTGGAAAAAGAGTAACAACTGTACTCCGTGCCACGAGAGAACGCATACGGCGGCCACCCAAAACTCGTCTATTCTCGCGCATCCCCACTAAAATACACGATTAGTTGACCTTCGTTGTCACTTGTCGGTTTTCGCAGTTTTTGGTTTCCTGTATATACATCCCGAGACAAATGCCAAATTATGATTTGAAGGAAAATTCCCAGACCTATACCACTAATATACAACAAGTGGACCGTCTAGTTGTTTTAAACACATTATCGTTGTTTATTACTGCACGCTGTATACCTACACAGACTGCAGCTTGGTGGGAGAAATATAGGTTCAAGACGGCGGAGCGAAATCATTTAGATGCGCAAGGCGTGTGCGTTGTCTCGTGGCACAGAGTATAGATGCAATTTTCTATCGAAAACATACTCTACTCGTAATAATAGGTCCATTATTTCTACCCAAAAAAGTGTCATCAGCCATAAAAAAAAAAAAAAAAATTATTTTTAATAAAATATATCTTAAATGAACTTTTGAGAAATTCGAAAAATGAGCTAAATATAGTACCAACTAGACGAAATTTGCAACCGAAAGTATACCTTATTTGTGGTTATCAGACTATTTCTACTCAAAAAAATGTTTTCACACATAAAAAAACACAACTTTGTAAAACCTCCGTTCCTTGCTTAACCTAACCTAACTTAACCTTGATTCGCTCAGAATCTAAAAATGTGTATGTTTTATATAATTATATTTTGTATATAATAATATTCCTCTACAGTTTTCGCTACATATTTAAACCCATATTGTATATTTTTATAAGAATAAATAAATTGTTATCAAATAATTTTAACTATTCAAAATAACTGAAAATATTTTTTTAAATCCAATAATTAAAAAAAAAAAAATTTAATTAAATAATTTTTATTTAGACATTTTTATATTACTTTGCAGAGAATTTGTTTTATATATTCTGGTTTCAATATTGTCCCAATATGTTGATTCAAGAATATGTAATAAATTTATTAATATTTGATTTTCCAGAATCTTCTCAATTGATGAATCATAGTTTCGAACATCATATATATATATCGTGTGTCGATAATCTAATTTTATATCATAAATTAACAATATATAAACTAGACTGTCCTAATACATAATAATACTGTATTATGCATTAAATAGGAATCTAATTTTAATGCCAAAAGTAAATTAAAAAAATTAAAAAATGAATTCAACAAACTTAACGGTTTGGTAGGTAAGGTAAGATACGTAAAGTATTTGATCATACAACTTTTAATTTTATAGGCAACTATTTTTCATTTCAGTTTCAAATTTATTTCAAAATCTTTATTATACGGTTTATTTCACGTAATACCTACCACGAAATAAGCAATATAAATATGTTTCATGAAGTTTGGAGTAAAATTATAATATATAACAACACTTCAATATCAACAATCAATATTATTACATTTAATTATTTAATATTGTAACACACATAAATTTATTAAATAAATTTTCATATTAAAAAAGTATTATAATTAGGTACCACTTAATTTCGAAAACAAATTAAACATTAGTTCACCGACATCATTGTATTTTTCAGCTGAAATGTATTATTCAAGTGATAATTAATAAATACTTATAAATTATTATAACCATATCATTGATATGGTTATAATATGATCATATTATATTGGAAATGGTATTTATAAAAATAAATGAGACAGAAAGGAAATGATGTAATAATAAATAATCAGAGTATAGCACATTCTCTATATACTACCCCTACTGGTTATTAGCAACGCTGTAGCCAGGAAGTGGTAACTGGGGGGGGGGCACATGCCCCTCCCCCTAAATTATTTTTTTAGTGTTGTACTGTCATAGTTTAGTGTAGAGAAATTAATATAATAGTTGATTAGTTAATATGTAATATAATATGTATATAAGTATAATATGTATGTTATATGTTAATATATGGATTTTTAATAATATAATATAAAATAAATATGATACATTATTTATTTGTAATTATTAATTTGTATTCGTAAAAAATTAACATTTTGTTTTATTTTAAATTTTTTACGTCGTTCCTCTATGATTAATATTATGGTCCGTGGCCCGTGGTCTATACTCTTTATTAATAAATTATCGAATATTTGTGAACAATGGGCTATGGGCGATATAAGTATGTTACCTATCATATTTCTCAATTTTACAGAAAAATGTTTTTATTTTTTTCAAATGTTAGTATGTTTAAAGTTATCCTATTGTGTTTGCTGTAAATTTCCAATAATTTTTATGTAATGTTAAACTGAAATAAATAAAATGAAAAATGAAAAAGACTTTAAACAATTTTCTTAATTATTTAAAAAAAAAACCGAATTGTGACTCATGAAAATTCTGAAGTAAATATATGTCATTATAATATAAAACTTAAGAAAAATGTTCTATCTAGATAATGAAATAATATCAGCGAAATCTTCAAATTATATTATCTAAATAAATTGATTTTATGTATGTTATTTATTTATTTAATATTATTCTGGCATTGCATTTTTCTAATACTTACTTATGGTTTAATATTTATATAATAATATACAAGCTAATAATGTTTAAATTTGCTATTTTTTAATATTATTTATGTATATTTTATTTTTAATTAATAAAAAAAATGAGTGACAAGGATTAATTTTAATTTCCCAGGTTGGATTTAATTGTTACTTCAACAATTAAGTAGGTATAACATTCTGAACTTTTAAAAATAATAATGAAACAGAGCATAATCCGTTAATACAAGGTTATATTATGATCCTTTATCTATTATATAATAATGTATTGTGTGTAAATATCTAAAATCATACAGTATTATTGTAAATCAAACGTTAACATTAATTAAATTCAAAGTATGTTTGTTGATGTAATCTTAAGACCATTTGTTTAACTATTATATGCATTATATACTTATGACAAAAAAATAATAATAATAATAATAACTTCTTGTTATCAAGACATAAAAAATATATTATTTAAATGTTAAATATTCACTTACTAGAAGACATATATAAAAATAATTTGGCTAAATTCGGTCTAATTGTTTCGATGTGTTCTAAAATAAAACATAATTTATATAATTTTTACTTTATAGTTTATACCCGTAACTTTATATTATTATGAAAAATATTCAGTTTAATATTCAGGTATAATCCAATTAACTAAATTTATGGTGTATAATTTAAAAAACTTACCTATTAGTTGATGTCTTATTACTATTCCATTATGAACAATTTTAGAATGTATATTTATAATCTCGTATAAGGTGCATGTATCACCAAGATTAGCTGGAAATGATAATATATTTCAAAACAAATATATATTTTACACCGAAAATGTACAAAATATTTACATGTTTGTAAATTAAGTACCTAACTTACATATACTTAAGATATAATATTTTCCTCGTTCTCTTAATTTAAAATATAAACAACTCCAAAAGAATGTAAACAAACATGAGGCTAATATTATTCTTACTAAAACTATTACAATAACACAATATTTTATATATTTAAAAAAAGAAATATTGATGTAATGGTGTATGCTATTAAAAATAATTTTAAATTGTATTTGGTATTAACTATTAAAGCATAACTATAATTGGTAACAGCAGCGGCGTGGTAATAAGAGATTTTTTTTAGGCAATTACCTCAGGGTAATTTTTGGATGGTTTGTTGATTCAGTGGTTTAATTTTAATTGTTCGCCAAGGAAGCTCCTACGAATCGGCGGTTGGCCCCGATGACTCGCGTACCTAGATAAGGTGATTACCGAAAAGAATGGATGACCATTTGCATTCGAATAAATTAACTATAATTTTAAGTGGGTACTATTCACCTGAATACAAATATAATAATATAATAAATATAATAACTATCAACAATTACAATATGATGATGGGGCGCCCACACAATATAAATCGGACATCAAAATGATGGTAAATTAAGTATAATATAAACAAACCTAATGTTACATAAAATAATAATAATAATTATGAGCAAAATTACGTATTCCGGAATCTGAAGATGCTGTTGTAGTAGATGTCGCCGCATAGAAATATCCGTCAGTCCGTCACCACGAGGGACACGATCAATTCGGTAAAGGTATATTATATCTGAGAAATGCCAATAAAATTGACCAAATGACCAACCGGAGACGGCACAACACCCTATGAGTGAGTTACGCGTCAAAAAACGTGGCGAAAAGTCGCAAAGGCACCACGGTTGTGTGACGACACGTTGACACCGAAACACGTACTGTCGACGGTACTTTTGCTACTCTATGATGGCGGGGCGAATATTATCAATTATAAATATAGAAAATCCTTAGCACCACCCGGTGCTGCGAGATTCGTCTATCCGTAGGTTTCGAACAATAATTATCTATATAATTCTAATTATGTTTAGTAAAATAATTCAATAATATCAAATTAATATAATAAATAGTTCACGGAAACAATATATTGTAAAGATTCGAGAATCGAACATAATTAACAAACTAATAATTAATACTATGATTAGGTATTTATATTAATATTATCACTTATGACTATATTGACAATTTTTAATAATTTTATTAAAAATAAAATAAAGTACGTAATACTATATCGACTTTCAAATATTGTAAGAGTATAAGGGTTAGGTATTATATAATATTTTTATATTTCAATAATTAAAGTAGGTATTAAACATTTTTGTCTAAATAAAGGTGGATGGGTATAGTGAAATTATATAGTTTGACTCAGATCTGACAAATGTTCTGCACGTCACTGAGTAAACATCACCGTCCGACACGTCCCTGTCAGCATTTAACTGTCATTCGTCATTGCTCCGTCAAGGTCTTTACCAAGTAAAATATTTCTTCGTCCAGGGTATATATTTGTTAATTACATACATTTATTAATATTATTACTTGTTAGTACGTAGTATTTAATACAAAATCTTTAGGATGTTAGTATACAATTGGTTACTAGTAGTTACTAGTTGGTAGTGAATGATTGAATTCATTTATTAATCGACTGTATAACTTAAATAATTATATAAAATTGTAGAATTGCTGTGATGTGCACACGATTACAATTATTGCGACTGAACAGATATAAAACAATTTAGTACAAAAATATTTATTCTCATAACAAAAGTCATAACAATATCAGTAGGGTGTTTAAGTAGGTTCTGGTTCCTCAATCCTCAACCAGCAACTCGCAACCTAGACAGCATAGTTCGACCTTTCACTTTTTCATATCTATGAGTTTATATGAGTTATATCCATTAATTTTTCGATGTATATATACATATTATCATAGATAGCGTGATATATCTTTAATCGATCGCACAACTTATGAGTACTCGAAGGAGAAGGGGTACTTCCACTATTTATTACCCAATCACTCTATTGTCAGTTGATCGTCAATCGAGAGTGCTATCACTATTTTCTCGATGCATACACATGAACACTGCCATGACGTAACTAATATTTTTTTTTATCGACCTATCAACCTATCGTTATCAGATCGTCAATCGATCGATCACACAACTTATGTGTACTCTACCCCTCCTACTATTTATCATCCAATCACCCTTTTATCAGACGTTCGTCAATCGCACGTTAACAGAGTATTATCACTATTTTCTCGATGTATACATATGAAGACGACGGCGACGTAAATTATATTTTTTTTTATCTAATAGTAGGTATGCTATAGTAGGTATATGTTATATATATATATATATATACAGTGCGATCACGATTATTGGTAACACTTAATATTTCAACTGGATGACCATGTATTGAAATACAATTTTGGGATGGGGGATCTAGGGGATACTGAAATACACAATTTGTGAAATTATCAAATTTTTAACACTTACGGTAAGCGCATGCGCAATACAACTTATGGTTTTTTAAATGGTAACCCCTATTTTTAACATCAGATTTTGATTCACTGATATTTTTTAAGTCGATTTGACATATTACAACTTTGTCCTAAACTCCATATTGACTGAGTTACATTCATTTTAAATTTTAGAAAAATTAAAATTTAATTTATCTAAATCATGATATTTTTTCGTATTTTTAGGTAATTTTAACTAATAATAACTGCAATGTTCCAGCAGCTAGCATTAGCGGGTATAGCCAACAAAGATAAAATGTTTATGATTGATTATGACAGCTTTTATCGATAAATTTTAATATTTTGTGTTTAATAACTATATTATAATTACAATTTAAACTATTTTTATGGTGGAATTTCAATTTAAAAATTTATATTCAATTTCACAATGATCCTTCAATTATTAGTCACATTTTATGGACTGATGAATCGAAATTTACGAACAATGGTATTATGAATAAACAAAATTATCGATATTGGGATGATACAAGCCCATACTGATCACACGAAACTAATTTTCAAACGGTTTGGGGAATAAATTTATGGTATGGTTTAATCGATGTTATGCTTATAGGGCCGTACTTTTATGATAGTATACTTAATGGCAGACGATATTTAATTTTTTTTGAAAATAAATTATCAATACTATTAGAAGATATTACATCAAACATTTTAAACATGCGTGAACATATGATGTTTCAACAGGATGGTGCACCAGCTCATAATGCATTGTTGCTTTGTGATAATGTGGCCAATTTAATATTAGTTAAATTTTTATTTTTAATCGATTCGGAATCAATGCTTGTATCTTATCGGGACAACTTAAATATTATATTTTTTTATGACTCAAAGTAAAATAATAATGTACTTAATAATAAGATATATAAACGTGAACGCAATGAAGGCGCATTCGTGAATATTTTCATTCTAAACACTGGTATTCGATGATAATATGTATGTATAGATCGAAAAATTAATGATAATTAGATGTTAAAGATCTATTGCGATTCGAATAACTATAAGGTGAATAGCTTGATAATAAAAATTATAGATGACGTGATCGATGATAATATACATACATTAAAAAATGTATGATAAGTTACTCATAGATATAAAAAAGTGTAAGGTTGAACTATGCCGTCTAGGTTGCGGATTGCGACGATGGGTTTCGGCATACGTGTTTCGGGTTGAAGTTGATGGATAGGGTGTCAGAACATATATATACACCTTACTAATGTATTATCTATAAGACTACATTAGAATATTATCAAAATTACAATTATATACATATATTAAAATAATAAAAATACGTACAATACGCACTCGGACATACTTCCGACTTTGAAAACATTTGTTTTATATCATAAAGAAAAAAAATCTGATAGATAATCATTAAACACAAGAAATATGAATAAAATAATTTAATAAATAACAATTTGAATTCAATATGTATAATATTTTTTTTCTTAGCATATGAAACATAATACAAATATTATAACAATAATACAATTTTAAAATTAATAATTATAAAAAAACATTTTGTTTAAAAATAAATAAAACAATTATTTATGACATTTAATATTAAAATTAAAAACAATTATAAAAATTAATAATAAAAAAATTGAATTAAACTTTTAGAATTCAAGACTACGTTCTTTGTAAGAATTTACAATATTTGTAACGTGTATAGGGTACTCCTCTATATAATATCTTCTTCATTTAGCAAGTAATTCTTGGCCTGCTATTATTTGATTGATTTTTATTTCAGTTTAATTTTGTTCTTATTTAATAATGCCTATCAATCGCCATATAGTTGAATGTATCTAATGCAGCTAATAAATGACGAAAACGCTCTGTGCCAACCTTCGACGGAATAGCAGGTTTTTAGACGGGGAAACGACGTACAGGCTAAATAACTTGACGGGGAAATGTACGACGAAGATATGTTGGACAGAGATAGGCCAGACGGAGATGTATCCACGACTTCTATAATTATACCCAAATAATAATTACTTACTTATAAAATCCATATCAGATGGCTCAGGCTCTGCATCTTTTAAATAGTCCTTTATTTTTATACGTCGAATACTTATTACTGTAAGTATACGAAACATTTATTTATATAAATATATTTTTAAAATAGTTTTTATATTCGTACTTATATTACATATTTATTAGCTGTGACCGGTTTACCTGTTTGATTGCCCTCAATTACATATACAAAATAATTCAAATGCATTTTTTGATAATTATTATATTCTTTTTGGAAAAACTATAATCAAATTGGGTAGAAATACTCAGATAGATAGGTTAATCCACGAATAAATATTTAAAATTAATTGTCTGTTTATACATTTACAGACTAAAACGACACAAAGAGTACGAAATAAAGTGTTTTCAGTAAAAAAATTTAGTTTTATAGTATTGTTTTAAATTTACTAACAAATATTTTTTTGAATTTATTCGTTTATATATAATAAGAAAATATACAAATTATTTTAAATATTGTTAAAAAATATATCAATTTTTATTAAAAACAATAATTCACTTTATATAAATTATAATTAAAAATAAAAATATTTACCTGAATAAATATAAAACATTATTAAAAATATACTAATTTTTAAAATCATTTTTGTTAAAAAAAAATAATAGTAATAATGAAAACTAAAAAGTATAAAATGTTTAATTTAAAACTATTGAGAAATGTATTTGTCGGAAAGAAAAGAATATTACTGTAATTTTATTAAAAAAGCGATTTAATTTTTTTCTAAATGATATTTAAGTCTATAAAATGTTTACTTCTTATGCCAAGTATAATATTTAAAATAATATAGAAAATGTATCTATACGTATATTGTTATACTATTACATAGTTTAAAAATAACTAACCATACAATGACAATATTTACAATAACAAAAATACATCAGGAACACATATGTAAAAAATAAATTAAATAGTGAACAATACATTTTCAATAATGTGTAGGTATTTATTTATAAATATTACGTCAATACTATAAAAAAAAAAAATGTTCACTTGATATTATGCAAAAAAGAAATAATTATAATATCTAAATTAATAATTTTTAAATTTAAATTAGTTACATTTAATATTCTAAACATCAGATGGGTAACAAATTCTAATGAATTCAAAAATATTCAATGTTATTTATCATCAAAAATAAAGTTTAGCAAAATATAGTAATAACTTATTATTATACTTTTAACTAATACTTTATAATTTTATGAGATACTTTTGGCAATAAAAAAAAAAGTATTGAAAAACCACGAAGTGGTATGAATTTTAGCTGGAACAAAACTAACAAAGAAAAATGGCAATTATAAAAGTTAATAAATGAATGTTAGAATTAAAGTTCAGGTATCTATTAAGCGAAAATAGTATAAGTAAGGCTTATTTTATTGCAAAGAAATTAATCAAAATTTTAAGAAAGCATCAACTATGACATATTCGATGCTAGTTTAGTAAAATAACAAATAACGTAACAACAACGTATCAATAAATTTGAATGCGATTATTAATAAGTATGAAAAATTTGTAAACAAATTTACGATATACATTGGTGGATTAACCTTTTTTGATGAGCAAAAAGTAGTTGATTCTAATAGAAACACTGTATTTGTTGCCGGTTTAGTTTAAGCTTAGAAAGTGCAATTAAATATTTAAATATATAGATACTAAAAAGTTAAATTTAATATTTAAAATACTAAACAGGCAATGTTTTACATGCTAACATACAAATTAAGTCAAGATTAATTGGAAAATAATTTTAATTCTATTCAATTTAATTATTTGGAGAAAGAAAATACTAAAATAATAATAAATTATTAATTATATAGATATTATTTAGTTGTTAGACATTTATGTTCTGTGCCTATTCGTATTGTGTTTCATTGATAATATTGGAATCATTAGAATAATACTAAATTAGTTAGCAAATATAATATGGAATAATATAAAGTCTCATGCATATTATTATAATAGTCTATTTAACAATTTTGTTTATGTATGTATATTGCATACGTATACTGTATAGTAAGCAATCTTAGTTAGATATCGCAGTTATGTTTTTCCTCCGTGATCTTCTAATTATTCAACAAAAGAATTAATTTTAATATTATTAAATTATAAATTTTAATATTTAATTATAAATATACCCTCAATGATTATAATTTAAAAATTTGTGCATGTTTATTTGATAATAAATTTAAAAACTCGACAAATATATACATATTTTTTTGTTTGTTAATATTTTATACGCTTTTTGTATATTTCTTTATTTAATATTAGACAAATTAATATTTTAAATAATATATTATACACATCATATTTATTTAACGTTATTATTAATAATGTCAACAACTGAATCATAAAATAACAAATTATAAAAAAAAGTCCGTTCATTATTACACAATCTTACACGTAGTATATAAGTATTATTAATAAATATAAACACTATATTATTAAAAATAGAATTAGGTATATATAAATTTGGCTATTATTAAATATATTGAAAAATTTAAACGCATCAAGGCGTTATAATATTATAAAATTGAAAAAAGATTTAAGAAATATATAAAATATTATATTTAAAACAATCAATAATTTGTTTGTAAATGTCGACAAATTACATGATAGCTAGTAACTACCTTAGTTCTACTTAAAAAATATATATATATTTGATGAAATTTGCTGGTCTAGTAAAAATTGCTGCTAGGGACAATACGGGACCAATGCCTTCCCCTAAATACGGCCCTGCGTTATCCAGCGTTTCTTTCAGGTATTTTGTTCCGGGGGGGCATTTCAAATTTCAATTGGATATGAGGAGTAAAAAACATAAATTACGACAAATTTTACCTTACAGTTAGTACAGTAGTATTTATACTCTAGTAATTAGCAGGTACTATACTAAATATCTACATTTCGTTGAAATAAAATATTAGTTTATCTTAATTATTCAAATAATGACATACTAGTACCTATTCTATATTTATATTCGCGCGCTTTTTAATCTTATAACATAATACATCATTACAAATAGTATGATCCTAGCTACAAAAGAAATTAGTATCAAATATTATTTATATACTTTTATAAGTAATAAGAGTATAAATATAATTCAAACTATATTGTATAGTCGATTTTATGAGCTATATACGTATATACATATTTAGGTAAACAGTATCTGTCATTTACAATTAATTTGTGTATACGCGTGCAATAATACTAGACAGTTCTGGGAAGACATAAATATAAAACAACATCGCAGCTGTACGTATATAGTTATATAATTACATAATGTGCACATTACGAAAGTTCGTGAAAGAATAAAATGCGCTCTCGATTTGTGGTAATATCACCCGTATCAGCTAAGCAATGTGCGGTCGCCGTCAGAAAAGTAGTAAAAGCGCGTTCTATGATCTATTGCATCATGCATGCGTTATAGTTTTGGTGTAGCGTCCTCTTAATAACGATTAAATTGAAATATGAGTTTTCTTTAATTTTAACCGGTGGGGGGGGGCAGTGGATCGTATCCCGGGGGGCTGCGCCCCCCCCCCCCCGGAAACATACCTGAAAGAAACACTGGCGTTATTTAGATAAAATACAGTTATCTTCTTATCTTATCTAAATAAATAAATAGGCTATCTGAGAATAATCATCTAGATAATATTATTCAATCAATGATTTAAAAATTTTTGTCACGAAATTATATCAATTATATGGGATATAATTTTAAAATACCTACGTACCAAAAATTACAATATTCATTTGTGTATAATTATGTCTAAGGATATTTGCAAACTGGCATATTTACAAAAAGAATATATTATGCTCTTTATAAAATAGTAGAAAATTAAAATTATTATTATTTTTAAGCAACCTGCTATTCTGTAAACTTTTTGTATAGAGCCCAGCTAATCTGGGAATTAAATTTTTTTTGAGTTTTGACATTTGAAATTATAATGTATTTTATCCTCTATTGGTGAATGTAATTTATCTATTATTATATTATTACCCAAATTGTTAAATGTTATTTTTACGATTATATTTAGATCACTATTAGTGATTTCGATTTATATTTTCGTGTTGGTGATAATATTATATCCCTTGTATATATCTTAGAATTAGGACTAAAATCTATTTTTCTCGAATTATTTATATTTACTCTTGATGGTTACATTTCATTATCACAAGGTATCATTATAATTTCGTTTTGCACAACTAATAGCTACGAGTTTTCTCTAGTTCGTCTGTGCCATATTCTGGGTTTCGATGGTAGAATTTTTCTTTTACACTGCCCGGTATAGCAGTTGGACTGTTGTACAGAGCCTGTTCACAATTCTGTATTGTGTCCCTCACGCCCACCGGATGCTCGTTTAGACACAAGTAATGACCATCGAGTGCTTTGCATCTTTGGAACTCATATCCTTCTAAGGTTATAAAATTCTTTTGTGACCACAAAATATGCTGACTTTCTTGAAATGATTACCAATTTATTTCGATTGATTTGTATAGGGAATAGTATTACTAATTATGTAAAGAAGTGTATAATTAAATATATTTTTAAAAATTAAAACAAAAAAAATAACGATACAAATATAATGACTAATGAGTATTTGTAAAGTTATTGAGTGTTTCCAATTATCGTGATCAAGTTGTATATATATATATACATACATAAGCTATATATATATTATATTATATATATTATTTAAAATTTTTAATTATACCTATGTCTAATAATTTGGCTATACTGTTATAATATAAATATGTAATGTATCTATATAATTAAAAAGTGGGAAGGTCGATTTTGGATGTTCCTCCTTCGTCCTTTCGGTCCTCGGAGAAATTAATGATTTATTATAATTAAAATTTGAATGCAATAGTATTGCATTAGAAAATACGATTCTGAGTGTAACTCAATATAATACAATATATTATACTGATAGGTCGTTCCATAAATTTACCATGTGTCTAAAGTAAAATACCTATGAAAAAACTCAAAAAAAATTTAAAGTACTTACGTTCAAAATTCTATAGGAAAAATTAACATATCGTCCATACTAATTACCATGACTGTTGTGACTTGAAAAATGTCTGTTATGCTGTCTGTACTTAATCTCATTAGAAATTCTGCATTTGGTGGTAATTTGCTAATAATATTGTTCATACTCCATTTGCAGGTCGATTATAGTTTTTAGACTCATATTACTACCATGAATATATCCTTACGTGCGTGAACTTGGCCCCCCCACCACCCCCAATTTTTTTCAAAATAGTGTCAAAATTTTGCAATTTTTATGCAATTATATGCATGTCTCGGGA
>CM023359.1:52235261-52263113 GCA_013282895.1 Eriosoma lanigerum
CCTTCAACATGTAAATTTGACATAGTACTTTAACATAATGATAAAGTCACATTATGTTGAAGGTTTAATTTACATGTTTCCCATCATTCAATGAATCTAAAATTTTAAACCATTTTTAACAAATTTAAAAAATTTTAGTAAAATAGCCTTAATTGAAGGTTAAATATTCAAATAAGAACCAAAAAAATTAAGATTTTTATGTTAAAGTACTATGTCAAATTTACATGTTGAAGGTCAAAGTAACGTGTAAACATTCATACATTGAATGCAAAATAATTATACATTTTTAAATTTTTTTTAAAAATCATAGTAAAAAAGCAAATTTTATATTTTAAAAAGTTAAAAATAGAAAAATTTTTTTTTTTTGTTAAAAACAATGTCAAAGTCACACGTTAAAGGTTTAATTTACATGTTTCCAATCATACATTGAATATAAAATTTTGGTACAAATTTAAAAATTTTCAAAACTTTTAGTAAAATAGCCTTAATTGAAGGTTAAATATTCAAATTTGAAACAAAAAAATTAAGATTTTCATGTTAAAATACTATGTCAAAGTTACATGTTGGAGGTCAAAGTTAGGTTTAAACAGTCATACATTGAATGCAAAATAATTATACTTTTTTTAAATTTTTTTCAAAAATCACAGTAAAAGAGTGAATTTTATAAGTTAAAAAATTAAAAATAGAAAAAAAAATGTATTGTTTTAAATAATATTAAAGTATCATGTTGAAGGTCTAATTTATATGTTTCTTACTATACAAGGAATAGAAAATTTTGGAACATTTTTAAAAAATTTAGCAAAATAGCCTTAATTGAAGATTATATATTCAAATAAAGAACCAAAAAAAAAGATTTTTATGTTAAAAAAACTGTCAAAGTCACATGTTAAAGATCAATATCACGTGTAAACATTCATTTCATGAATACAAAATAATTGGATTTTTTTAAATTGTTTTCAAAAATCATAGTAAAAGAGCGAATTCTATAGGTTAAAAAATTAAAAATAGAAAAAAAATTTTATAATACAAAATTATTTAACTTTTTAAAATTTTTTTCAAAAATCATAGTAAAAAAGCGAATTTTATGTTAAAAAATTAAAAATGGAAAAAATGTTTTTGTTTACAACAATGTTTAAGTCACATGTTGATGGTTAGAGTCACGTTTTAATCGTTATAAATTGAAAACAAAATTGTTAAACTTTTTAAATTTTTTTTCAAAAATCTTTGTAAAATAGCTGATAAACCATCGATTTATTATAAGTGGTTAAACATCAATTATCTGCTGTAGACTTGGAATTCGGTTTGGGCAAATTCGGCTCACTGATATTTCAATATTAACATTATTAAAAATTGACACTTTATATACACTTTTTTACCGGCCCGCCGATATTTTTTCGATAGGTATACGTATAGGTAACCTTGCTCCGGGTCTGATACTATACCTTTACTATTAACTTATGCGTATTTCATGTATTATATTTTGTAGATTCTGTCCTACATTTGTTATTATCGTACCGTCCATAAATATTTGCTGGGAAAATAAAAAACAAAATTTAAAAATCGGTTTTCGGTTATATATCTATTTAATAATATATAACATAATATTTTACGTACCTGCTGTATATTAGGTAATAATTTATTATATAGGCGCATTATTATGTTTTACGTTGTTTTCCCACCGTGTTATTATTAAAAAAACACGCACGTACTATAAATTATAATTTCTAATAATAATAATAATAATAGGATAAGGCAATTACGGTGTTATTAACCGTGTCTTGGTTTTCTCACCTTAACAACAAACACGAGAAACAACAAGTGATTAGGCCGACGAGTGACGAGTGCGTCGAATAACGAGATCCAGCAGCGAAAGTGTTAGAGAAAGATTTTTTTATTACTTTTTTTTTTTTTATTATTAGCGGATCTCCGACCACTGCGGTTACCGTTACGGTAATATTTTAATGAAACGCGGTAGGAGTACTATATAATATATATAAAATGTGTGCCAGAGAAAAATGATATTATTGTAACAGACCGTCCTACGGGTATATACAGAGTGAGTTCGGTGGATTTACATTCATCTATATAATATTATATCCTTATTAGTAATTATAGTTAACAATTTAAAATTATTCAGATACACTCTGTATAATACGTATACAGACCTGTTCACCCACTCACGGTTGTACCTATTTGATTTGTTTTATATATATATATATATATATATACATGTATACATCGAGCCCTCCACAAAATGGTTTGAGAAACACTATGACTAATTTTTATTTTATTTTTTTATTAACGGGCACATGGACTACTGCCGCGCCGTTGCGACGACGACGATGACCTTACTTACTGGTTTTTCTTCTCCGGCGAGCGGTTTTCAAGTTGTGCGTGCAAGCCAAGTCGCGTGATTTTCACAGAGATTTATTCGATTATTATTATCTCTATAGGTACGAATTAATTCTACTGAAAACAGACCATGCCGAATAAAACATCACGATTATTGAAAATGTGCCAAACATCATTATTCTTGTGCATTATATTTATATTACACGCGGCGGTCGACGGTCAAAGTTTGGGAAAGTGTCCGAAAAAGGAATCTATGAAGGACTTTAAACCAAAAGAGGTGAGTTTGAATTACATACCTAGTTATTCCCCCCCCCCCCGTATATAATTATAATTCAAATCAATTCGTGTTTAATTGTAAAAGTTCGAAGGCCGATGGTACGAAGTGGAAAAAACGTTCTATATGGTGGAGATGACTGCTAGTTGTACGTCTTTTAATTTTACTTTAAATCCCGATGAAACGTCGTTCAAAATCAACATTGGAACGACAAACCGAATGTATTAGAAATATTTATTTATTTTTTAAATAGGTAGGTATCTTGAAATTATGAATTAATTAATATCTAATATTATCCACAGAACAGGAAATTCAAATGTATTTCCCGGCATGGCGACACTTATGACAAAAAATAAATCTGTACTTAACTATCAAGCTGAAAGTCGATTACCCAATATATTTGCTCGTATGATACCTACCACTGGTATGTATCACATATTGTTTACAGACTATCAAAATTATACGGTTTTATGGTCCTGTACGAGTTTTGGTCTCTTCCATACAGGTAATCATAATTTATTAGGTACACCTACCATACAGTTTTACGATATTGTTAACATTTGTTTTACTATTTTCGATATTCTTTAAAAGTATGTATTATTTTTGCAGATATCGTTTGGGTGTTGGGAAGAGAACGAGATCTTACGGCGATATCTCGAGCTCAACTTTACAACTTATTATACGAATTAAACATAAATCCCGATCGATTAATGTTATCAAAAAATGAGAAATGTGAAGATTTATTTTGAATGATTGATTCGTTCGAATTTAAACGGAAAATACTTATTTTTAAGTTTAATAAATCATATAATTTACTAGTCAGTACAGTAAGTTAAATTTTACTAGTTCGTAATAAAAAAAGTATATACTTAATAGGTACCTATATAGTATTGATTATTGATACAATGCATTTTTTTATGTACAGGTGACTTCAAAATATTTTGTAATTTTATAACTTAAGTAAAATATAAAAAATGTAAATAATTATTTATTAGTATAAAACTATAAAAATTGATTAAATAAACTATAAATATAATCAATGGCATATTTAATTTTTTCTCCTTTGGTCTAACATAATTATTTGGTATAATAACAAATTATTTTTATAAAATAACCAATCTTAAAAATATAAGTTATAATGTCAAACTTTATAACACAAGAATGACTGTTCAAGTATTACTAGTTTCTCAGGAAAAAGTAAATAGGACACTCATCATGAATGACTCATCACATTTGAAAATTTCTAAATTATGTTTATTTAAATAATTATCTTTTTATATTAAATATATATTTACTATTCAACACTTTATATAGAATCAAAGCTTGTATATAATTTATTAAAATGAAATATTTATTACAAATGTATTATATTGTATGGGCAATATTTATGAAATATTATAGTTAATATAATTATTAAGTTATAAAAATTGATATCAAAATAATTTTAAAATGACATTTTATGTGAAGGAGTAATTTATTTACTAAGTGAATAACAGAATATTATAATAATTATAAATAGGAATACAATCATATTATCCAATTCTGCATTCATAGAAAAATATTTTATATAGATAATCAGAAAGATTATTAGAATTTATAAGTATTATGAAAATTTAATTAGTTAATTAATTATTAAATGTGGGTCACTTTCGCTTTTTTTTTAATAAATTACTTTAAAACATATTTTAAAAGAACAAAGAATATTATAGTTATTATTTTCGTTATTTATTATATTTTAAATATTATTTACTTAGTAATGTGTTTAAAGTATATTTTAAAACTGAATATATAATCGCTTAAATATAAAATTCCAATACTATACTGGTTTCAACACTAATAATGGCATTAATTATAACATATAAATAAATAAAGTAAATAAAAATAATAAATCTCAGCAGTGTGCAAAATTTGTTTTTTCTTGGGTATGCCCAAACTGTATAATTATCACATAATGTGAGGATTATATAATTACTACAGGTATATAAATATGTACAGGAATTAAATTTCACCATACCTATTGTTTTTAAAAAATATATTTTTAAATTAAATATTTCAATATCTTGAAACTGATAATAAATTAAAACTTGAGTTATCGTAAATAACACCTTGATCATATATTATTATTCAGTATAAATATGAATAATTCTGTTGCATTTGTATGTACAGTTTAAAATAGACCAACAAGAAACAATACAAACCATGATAATGAAATTGAAAAATTGTTTTATAATTATTAATATAATATAATAATTAATAGCATTTATAATATTTATAGAGTATTATATTTGAGTATGAAAAATTTGTCTTAAATAATAAAACAATCCTAATTAAATTTTTTAAAAAAATACAATTATAAGTTATATAATTAAATTAATAGAAGTCTTCTTGGTTTATATTTGAACTTCCTTGATTTATAATTTGCATTTGGCTGTAATATAACTCTGAAATCTGAAAATAATTATTAAGAAGCATGTAGTATCACAGATTACATAAAGTATGGTAAAGTTCTCATAATATCTTTAACAATGTAAAAATGCAGTATAACATAAATATGTTATACTGTATATAACGTATAATATATATATATATATATATATATATATATATATATTATACATATAATGTATAATAATAACTAATAGTTAGTCATTGTTATATATTGCAAAATACATATTTTGGGTTAGTAAATATATTTCATAAACTAATGTCTAACAGTAACAATAAAATAGGTCAAATACATGGTGATTTTTTAAAAAAATCTTTATAAAGAATAGTCAAAATAATTTCACCAAAATCAACAACTTTCTAAATAAACTTTAATAATATATTAACTATTAAACTATTTTTAATTAATAAAGATCATTTTGCAATATTTAGAATTAAAAATTAAAAATGATGCTCATATATAATTTTAAATGACAAATTTTATAAAATAATATTTAAGTTAAATTATTGTACACTGTAAATATTCTAAATTAATTAATTATGATAAATTTATGTAATAAGACTACAGTACTGAAAGTATAATCAAATATAAATATGTATTGCACTCTTGAACCTTAAATTTTAGTATATTAAAGTATTAATAAAACAAAAATATCCATATATTGTATGATTTTATAATTCTCATGTATAATTTCCCATGTAATTTAAATAAATAATTGTTTTTTTAATATTCGATTACTTGTTGAGCTGAAGTAGATTGTTCAATTGATTTGTCTTCCCGTACACGTAAAAATCTTGGAAATCTCAATGATATTCCTTTTTCAGGATCCACAATACCTATTGCAGCTCTATGGACTGGTGATAACGACAAATCAGCACATTTTATTTCCCATACTTGGACCGTCTCAAACCAATGATCAGGTTCATGACTTTGGTCATAGCGATAGTAACTTCTAGGTTGTTCAATAATATGTTCTTTAAAAAATTCTGTATGGGTATGTAGGTCTTCATCAGTAAATCCTGTTCCAATCTATGAATACAATATAATTAATATAAAAGAACAAGAAAAAAATATATACAAGGTAATCAGAATTTTATGTTATGATTAAAATACATGTTTCGATATTATTTACATTATTTTTGTAACACAATATTCTGATTATTTTGTATATTGAACTATCTATTATTTATTATTTGTGAATATTTACTTTGCATATGCTTTGGTACTCTTCACTTTCAGGATCATAGCAAGCTAATAGAAAACCTCCATAGGTACCAGTACGTTTTCCACGACCTAAATAACCTCCCAAGACTACCACATCAATAGTATCTCCGACCCCATCCAAATAATCTTTTTTTAATTTTAACCAATTATGTGAACGTTTTGCTATTTCATATGTAGCATCTTCTTCCAATGTCTTAACCATTAAACCTTCACAATTTCCTAAAAATGTATTAATAATATTAAAAAAAAAACAATAAATATATATTGTAGAATCATTTAAATTTGGCACAACTATGGAGAGAAGGCTAGATATATCTAAATTGTCAACCACTAGTGTGCCATTAAATTATAAGTCTAATTAGTCTCAGCCCCTCAAATAATAAATTTCAACTCTAAATGGGCTATTATGTAGGTTAAAAAAACAAAAAAAACTGAATGAAAACTACTAAAACATAAACAAAATGTATACATTATACTAAAATTAGAATAACCTTACTAAAAAGTATTTATTTTAAATAGATGCCAATGAATATACAAAAATAAAAGTTATACTTTTTAATATTAATAATTAATTAATATTCTAATCAAAAATATTTAAATATCAAAAAAATGTAATTAATATGTTGTCTTTCAAAATAATTAATTTTACCTTTTATAGAATCCTCTAGAAAATCTTGAACTTCTTCCATTGTAGTAGTATCTAAAGATGTAGCAAACAAAAATTGTTCTTCAACTTCAACAAAATTTTCTTTTAATAGTTTACGACGTTCACAAAAAGGTCGTTTAACCAATGATTCTCCATTGAAATAGAGTAAATCAAACATATATACACACACTTGTACCTTAATATCTGCTTCATTGGCATTCTAAATTATTTAAAATATCAATAATTTACTAATTAGTAGATATTATAAAAAAACTAACTCTATAAACATACCTTTCGTTTACGAGTACTTAATATTTGAAACGGCATAATTTTTTTCTTTTCTCTATCCCATGCAACAGCCTCAGAATCCATTACAAAAGACTTAACATTAGGTCCTTTAACAGAATCTAAACGGTTAATAATATCTGGATATTTACTGGTATTGTTTTCTTGATTACGACTATATATATAGATATTTCCATCATCTGTTAAATGTATCTAAAAATATTTTAAAAAATTAGTCATTTATTCAAAAAAAAAATGAAAGAATAAAATTAATATAAATAGAAATACCTGGGCTCGCTCTCCATCATATTTCCATTCACATGTAAACTTTAATCCATCAAATCTACGAAGTACTTCATGCACACCTTTTGTTGGATGTGCTAACATTGGTTTCAAAGGTATTCCAGGAGTTAACTTACAATTATCTGGTAAGGCTTCAACACCTACGTCTAAGATAATTGGTATTATTAAACCTAGATTGGGGCTTTCACTGCAAATACATTTTAAAAATGATTAATGTAACTACAAGATATAATTATAATAAACAGATGGATTCACCAAGCATGCAATGCATATCATACTTATAACCTTAATTGTTCAAATTTTTCAAAAAAAATATTATGAAAATTTAATTTAATTACATATACCTAATTCATATATTTTCCAATATATTTTATTCATAATTTTTATATTACTAGTATATAGTATAACATTTTTTTTTTTTTCGTTATTTTTTAAAAATTATATTATCCAAATGATGGTCTTGACGAGCGATGCACATATGAAGTCGTTCTCAAAAGTTTTCCATCACTCTTGCTAGCATATCGAGTGGAATTGCGGTGATTTCTTGACAGATAGCATCTTTTAGTTCATTAATAGTCCTAGGTCAATATTTGTATACTTCAGATTTGAGGTACCCCTAAAGAAATAATCACATGGGCTCGAATCAAGGGAGCGAAGAGGCCATGCAACACCTTCTCGTAAGGATATCAAGCGACTTGGAAACATTTCTTGCAATATGGCATGAGAACAACGGGCCGTATGAGTTGTGGCTTTATCTTGTTTAAACCAAAAGGCTTTAGTATTATCGTATTCTCCTATTTTCGGGCGTAAAAAGTTATCTAACATCTTGCAGTACCATATAAAGTAATATGAATGCATTTGGTGAATCACTTTGTAAAGAGGTATGGATTAATCAGAAATTGGTGTTAAAAAAATGTTATGGATTACATACATTTTCAACATTATTTTGTAACATATTATTCAAAACCTAAGTACAGTAAATTTTTTACTTACCAATAAGTTGTTTTAATAATTAAAGCGTTAGCATCATAAATCTTCTTGAATTTTTCTTCACTCATTTTTTTTGCTACATTAAGTAATTCAGGAGAGAATTCTTGAGATGGGGGTGTCATAGTACAAGCTAAGGCAAGTGCCTAAATAAATAATTCATAAATAAGAATTATTATTCATTATAAAAATATAATTAAACTAATAAATTTATATATTTTATAATTATTATAGTTGTAATAACTTTCATACTTTTATAAAGTAATATAATAAGCATTATGAATTCATGAAATATTAGCTAGTTATTAAAACTAATATTTCATTTGTGTAAAAATAATTAATGCAACTTAACTTTGTGCCATTAAAATCTCAAGGAAAACATTAAACTTTACCTGTAGTACAGATTGTTCAGCTAGTCCTATTCTCAACTTTCCAGCTAATGATCGCATTAAAAACCTTGCTTCAGAATCTTGGCATGCAATAAACATTGATTGGATTTTATCAAGTTTTTTAGTAATTACCTAAATTACAAACATATAAACAAATTTATTAATAGATATAATATTTGATTAATAACAAAGATACTTATAAATAATTTATTATGCATTACCGCATGGCCAGTCATTTCTGCAATATCTTTTAATTTATCAAATACACTTTTTACAGTTAGTCTAGCCGGTTTAAACATTGTTTTTTGATTACTTTTACTTTTTTCTGCAACTGTTCCTAAATCACCAGTTTTTTTAACATCAGATTTTACTTGAGCCATACTTCTTCCTGTTGTTTGTACAATAGCCTAAAATAAGTATAGAAAAATGTAATTAATTTTAAATTGTTTAAGACTTTTTTATATTTAAAATAATAAAAGTAGTAAGTACCTTCAAAAGTGTAGTTTCAGCAATACCTAATTCCAAGCCAGCATAATCAGGAGCTACTTTATTTAAACACAAGTATACACTAGGTAATAAATCTTTTGGATTAAGCACAATTACTGAACGGAAATAATTCGAAAGTATTTCAATAATTTTCAATCTAGCACTAACTTCTTCAATACACAATAGAGTTTTTGTTAATGCACAGTAAGGAGTCCTAAAAATTAAAAATTTTAATATTTAACAATCATTCATTATTTTATTTAATAAATTATACAAATTATATTAAATTATTTTTTAAATATAATTAAACTACATTACAACTTACATTATATACTAATATTAATTAATTTACTTTAATAAAGTAAAAATAACAGCAGTTTTACTTCCTCGTATTACCATTAAAGATGGTTTATGATTAGTTAGAACATGAAGTTTAACCATATAATTATGCTTTTATATAAATCTAATGACTTTCTGAGACTACCATATGTAAAAAACCCATGGTAACCCAGGAATTTAATGTGGATATTGTACCTCAAGTTATGTTTTCAGATTACTCAGTCATTACAGACTCAACTAAACCTAACTTAACCTTGCAAATAACAATAGGAATGTTTTCTTATTATACCTGAATTAATAATATCAATAAAATTATATAATTAATTTTACTTTTGTATAATGTATTATAAGTTAACCATATTTATTTGTGCAAAGTATATTTGAACTATAAAATAAATGTAATTTATTTATTTTATTTGTAATTAATATAAAATAGTAAAAAATTAATAGTATCACTACAGTTTATACAATTTAATCTCACATGAGCTTTTTGTAAAATACTATTTGACAATAAACTTATATTTATGTAAACTATGAAAACAATTAAAATACTTATAAATTTGTTGTTAGATGACATATTACAAAAACCTTATGAGAAAAACTCGCAAATGTTCCTCTCTTTAAGTTTGGTAATAGTATTTAATCTGTAAGTTTAACTCAAATGACACAATTTAAATTATAAGGGACTTTGATTTTATTATATTTTTTGTTGGATAGACAGAGATAGTTATACAACAAAATATGTGGACACAGCAACCTTTTAAAATGTTATACATACATATTTTTTTGCTGTCTAACATAGAATGTAGTAAAAATCACAGGAATGTAGAAATCAAATTGTGATGTTTAGATTGAATAGAGTATTAGTAATATAGTTAAAAAGAAGCAAATTTTGAATAGAATATCATTAAATTTATAAAATATCATCTGACAAAGAAGTTAGAAAGTATGTATTAAAATTTAAAATTTTTTAACACACTGTTTCAAAATCACAATTTAAGTTTCTGTAGCTGTTATTTTACTATATTCTCTGTTACATAGACAGAAACAGAATATACAGGCATAATGTTCTCATAGATTATAACTCTATCACTTATATACTACTCATATAACTAGGCCTTTTTAGTAAGAAAATTGAAGGTTATTATGTTGAAACCTAATAAATATAATTTTTAATATTCACACTTATGAAAACTAAAATTAACAACAAAAGAATATTTTTTAAAACAGTTGGCCTATGAATGTCTTCTTAATTTATTAATAAATTATCAATACTTACGGTTGGTCATGATCCCAAAAGGCATCTTTTATAGGATGATATTTTGTTTTTGTAGGATTGTATTCCTTATCAGATATTTTACTATATTTAGATTTATCTTCTTTAATTAAAGACTGTTTTTTAATAGATTCTTCTGGTTCTGTAGAAGATTTTTTCTCAATAGATCCTTCTAATTTTTTAGTTGATTCTTTCTCAAAAGAATTATTTATTTTTTTAGGAGATTCTTTTTCCAAAAAATGATCTAATTTTTTAGAAGATCTTTTTTCAATACATTCTTCTAATACTTTAGGCGATAATTTTTCATCAGTATTATTCAATTTTGTTGGCGATTGTAAATTAATTTTAACATCAGCATCTGATTCAATTGATTTTTCCTTATCAGAATTATGATCCTCTATATTTGTAACTTTTATGCTTGATAATAATTCTTTTTCACATTTTTTTTTACTAAATTAAATATTTGAAATAATTGATGTTTTTAACTTTAAATATGAATAACATATTAGAAAGCAAAATATTTTACCTTTCAGTAGTACTTTCATCATCACTGCTATCACTAAATAACACTGCATGTTTTTTTCTTTTACCATAAGTCTTTAATGGACTAGTATTAATAACGTCTAGATTTCTATTATTTAAAAAATACACATAAACAACAATATACAATATAATTTAATTTTCTATCATTAAAATCATTAATTTAACAACTACAAATTAAAATTTGTGAAGAGGGTAGTAGTAAGTACAACTATTAATAAAGCATATTATTATTATTTTATATTTGTATTGGTTGTACAAAGATGTTTAATTTTTATTTATTTTTTGTCTAAAAACACAATTTTGGTTAGAAATAATGATGTGATTACCACGATTAGTATATGCTTTCAGTAGTAAATTGCATCTAATTGATACTTTATTTAGCTCATTTTTTGAATTTCTCAAAAATTCTTCCTTGGTAAAAAAAAAACTACCTAAAAGCGACGGAAAAGCAGAACGCATTCACGGAACACGTAATTTTGACGAAATTGATTTCAGATTTTGATGATAACTTAAGCAGTTTGAAACGTAAGAACTTGTAAATTTGTTGAGTGTTTTAATAGATAGATAGTTTACACAGGTAGTAACATTTTGAATTGGTTAATCAATATAATATATTTCAATATATTGAATTTCGCTCAGAATCGTATTTTCAAATGTAATATCATTGTCGTCAAATCTTAATTGTAATAAACCACTAATTTCTCCGAGGACCGAAGGAATGTCCGGAATCGACCTTCCCGCTTTTTTTTATTTCAAGTCATAAAACAAAAATACTTAATTTTAGTTAATGTATATTTTTTTTTTTATATTCTGAGCGAAGCAAAGAATATATTGGTTTTACAAAGATGTTTTTCTTTTTTAATGTATGAAAACATTTTTTTGGGTAGAATAATAGTCCGATTATCAAATAAGGTATGCTTTCGATAGCAAATCACATTTAGTTGGTACTTTATTTAGTTCATTTTTCGAATTTTCAAAAGTTTTTCCTCAGGAGAAGGAAAACTATAGTCCGTACCACGAGAGAACGCATACGGCTCGCGCATCCAAATGATCGCGCTCCGTCGTTCCGAGGCCAAATTTCTCCCACCATACCACCAGAGAACGCATACGAAAGTCAGCTGATTAGTGTATACAGCGGCTCAAACAATTAAACTATTACGCGCTCGCGCAATCACGTACGAATCAACAGTTGTCAGTTGCGTAGCTAATAACAATCAGCCTGTATACACGTGCGCCAACCGAAAACCGACCAGCTCCGATAGCAATCGACTTGTTTCGGCTTAAGACTGCTTAGTGGAGGGGGACACTCGTGCGCGAAAATGACGAGTTTTGGTCGGCCGCCGTATGCGTTCTCTCGTGGTACGGACTATACCAAAAAAAGGAGGAAAATCGGCAAAATTACGGTTTCTGTTATTTAAAATTTTTTTTATTCCGTGATAACTAATTGAGTTTTATCATAGGGACTCGAAAATTTTTTTGATTATTAACATAGGTAGTATACAAGTAAGGTAAAATTATGGAATGAATTATTAATATAGTATATTGTAATATATTGAGTTTCGCTCAGAATCGTATTTCTAATCTTTGCATTTAAATCTTAAGAGGCCGTCATACCGAAACAAGAACGCAAGCAATAGATCATTGAATGCGCTTTTATTACTTTTGAAACGGCGCAAGCACGCGACGACCGCACATTGCTCTGCTAATACGGGTGATTTTAGAGGTTAGACCACAAATCGAGAAGGTATTTTATTGTTTCAGAACGTTCCTAATGTGTACATTTTGTAATTATGTAACTATATACGTAGGGCTGCGATGATGTTATATATTTATGTTTTCCTAAAACTGTCTAATATAATCACGCGCGTACACACAAATTACTTGTAAATTAGAGATACTGTTTGCTTAAATACGTATATAAGTATATAGTTCATAAAATCGTTTATACAATATAGCTTGAATTATATTTATACTCTTATTACTTTTTAAAGTATAAAAATAATATTGGATACTAATTTCTTTTATAGGAATACATAACTTAGTAATTTATTAATATCTATTTTATACAAAATAATTTGATTGAAAAAAATATAGGTATATAATATGTGATATCGATATGTCTAATATTACAACATTCGTATTTTATATATTTTGTTCGTGTTGTGCGCGTCGCAAATTATGGTTATTTTAATAATAACTATGAAAACTATGACCACGGATGATAAACCACTAATATCTCATAGGACTAAAGGGACGAAGGAGGAACGTTTACAATTGACCTTCCCACTATTTTATTTTGCCACTTTAATATATAGATACATTAATTAATTAAATGCTAATAAATATTTAATTTTATGGTTAACAAGTCGCCACACTTGTACTTACTGTCTACTAAATAGGACATATTAAACCATAATTATTTTCACATTTGTTTTATTAAGTTTGGGAGATTTTATGGAAATAAAGAATTTGTCAGAAGTAAACTCTACAGTTAAATTTAAAATATCTTCAGTCTCCTTATTGAATAAATAGATTTTTTATGAACATGTTGAACGTAGGAAATGTTTATGTAAATTGAAGTCAAAAATATAATTATTTCCAATACCCTTTAAAATGCCCTATTATTATTATAATCCCTCAATCATATACATAGGCGTGTTTACGGGTATGGCCAATCTGATTCTATCAATTACTTTCTAATTTTCTTATTAAAAAGCCAATTTTTTAGATGATGCCAAAGAAAAAGCTTTGAGTCAAAGACAAATTGAAAAACAGGGAAATAGAAATGTAATGCATAGGCTCATAGATATTACTAAACTTTTAGCAAAGACAAGAAATCTATTTAAAGGACATAAAGAAAAGGAAGAGGATAGCAATAGAGGAATGTTTTTAGAGCTTTCATGGTTATTAAAAAAGTATGATCTACCATCAAAAAGACATTTAGAAGAAGGACCACAAAATTCAACCTATATAAGTAACCTCATTCAAAATGATTTAATTAGTTCTCTATATTCTGTTCTTAAAAGACAATTAGTACTGTCTTTAAAAAGTAAGAAAATATCTATTATGGCTGATGAAACAAGCGACTGTGGCCATCATGAGCAAATATCTGTTATTGTCAGATTTTATGACGAATCAATAAATAAACCAGTTGAATATTTTGTCTGTATGCAACGTCTTATAGCTGTAGATGTACAATCTATTTTTCACTGGATGGGATTGTAATTAACCAATTAGATCTAAGCTAGTTAGATGTTATATCCGTGTGCTTTGATGGAGCATCTACCATGGCAGGAAACACGAATGGCTTTCTAGCTAAATGCAAAGAAAAAAATTCAAAAATTTTTTATGTCCATTGCCATGCTCACGGTTTGAATTTGGTATTGAAAGATTCTATAGGTCGATCAAATTTTATAGTTTTTGATTTTTTTGGTACTATACAATTTTTATATGCGTTTATAGAAGGCAGTTGTATTCGTCATTCTATATTAGAAACTATAGCAAACCAAATAAATTTAAAATTAAAAACTTTGAAATCTATTTACACAATAAGATAGGCATGTCGATATGAAGCTATAGCTGCAGTAAAAAATAATTACACAGCAATAATCATTACTATCCAAACAATTTGTGATACAACTAAACATTCAGACGTTAAAGCAAAATTTAGAGGTTTAATTTTGCAATTAAAAACTTTTGAGTTTATTTTTGCTTTAAATATACTTCATCCTTTACTATTACTAATTGCAATTGTCAAAGTTAACTCATGCTTACAAGCTGAAGAATTAAATCTATTAGCATCTACCAATTTGATTCAATCCTTAAAACAAAAATTATCATAGTTAAGATCAGATAATACATTTTTTAATGATATTTATTGTGACACTGTCAATCATTGTGAAGAAAACAATGTGGTGATACCCAAAGTTAGAAAAAGTAAAATATCTACAAGGGTTGATTATGTTGCAAACAATCAATACTTTGCTAACACAAAAGAAGAAGAATTAAAAGTTTCAGATTTTAATGTTGTTCTAGATGATTTATTGAATGGCTTAAATGATCGCTTTAATCAAGAAACCTGGGATCTTATCCTTGCTGTAGGAAATGTTTTAAAGCTTAAACCAACTAAAGAAAATATCCTGTGTTTTTAATTTAAATGGGGAAATTCAACTTCTAAGAAATATACCTGGTGTTCCATTAGGTTTCACTTCAAAAACCATATTTAATTGGATTGAATTTCTTAATCAGAATAACCAAAAAAATATTTCTTTGGAATTTTATAAAGTTATTGTACTCTTTAGCACAATATTAGTAACAAGTTGCTCTTGTATGAGAGTATTTTCAAAATGAACGATAGTTAAATCAAAACTTCGTAGTACAATGACTCAACAAAGACTTGATTCATTAATGTTTTTATTTATTGAACAGCAGATAACCAATAACATAAATTATGATGACGTAATTGGAGAGTTCAAAGTTATGACACCATCAAAACGTCGTCTGGAGTTATAAGTGTATTTCATTTTTAAAAATAGTTAAAAATAATAATTGTAATTCTACTAAAGTGTAAATATCAACAAAATAAAGGGTCAAAAATAAAAATGATTATTATATATATTTCATTTTTAAGAAACTTTTCTCAGCCATACCTGCGAACAAATTCTAGACACGCCTATGATCATATACAAACCATATTATTGTACCAGCTAGTGTCTTTTAATAAAACAAATTATATTCTTCATTATTGTTCAACATTTAATTGCTTCAATCATATATAAATTAAATTTTATAATATATATATGATCTAAAAGTTTAATTATGGTAAAAATACCAGTCTGCATTTTAATATGACCCTATATACGTTATTGTCAAAAATATACATCAGAAAATTATGTATAAAATATGAATCAATTTCCACATTTAGAAAAGCAATAATTTTATAATTAACATAAGAATAATACAATAAAAAAAGTGGGAAGGTAATTTTCAGATGTCCCTTCTTCACCTTTACCACACATGTAAACTACCTATGTGAATACTCAAAAAATTTTAAGTCCCTACGATCAAAATTTAATTAGTTATCATAAATTAAAAAAATTTTAAATAACAGAAACTCTAATTTTCTGTCATATTTTGATAGTTTTTCTTCTCCAAAGAAAAAACTTTTGAGAAATTCAAAAAATGAGTCAAATAAAGTACCAACTAGATGAAATTTGGTATAGAAAGCATACCCTATTTTTGGTAATCGGGCCATTATTCCTACCCAAAAAATTGTATTCTTACATAAAAAAAAAAAACAAAACATCATTGTAAAACCATTACATTGTACAATATATTTTATTCATAATAAAAATACTAAACATTAACTTACTCTTTAGCAGGTGTACTAACTGATACAATTGGTGGACTTTCCTTTTTAATACCAAAATATGACCTTTAGGAAAACAATATACACATAAAGTAACATTAAATATTATTAAAGTAAATAACTACTTAAATAAGTACTTACATTAACGTTCTTTGTGTCATTTTATTATTATAAAAATAATTATTAAAACCAAAGTTGTACTCAAACAAAAGTGCTTTATTAGAATACCGCCAAAATATTGCTTGCATTATTTTGTTTTTCAAAGTGTTTAAATGTTATCACTGAATTATCGTTATCCATATTACAAATAAAAAAATTTCTTAAAATAATTATCTATCTTCTAAAACCTGCTGTTACTGATATGTGTAATCACTAATCACCGGAGATATCCGCTGTAGTAATTTTAGTGGTAATAATTAAATATAAAGGCATGAATATAAATTTTAAATAATAATAATAATATTAATAAAAAAATTTGATAATCCTAGACCTAAAATTTAGTTTTTTTGGGTTAAATTTGTATAACAAATAATAATTAATTTTTATTTTGTATTTATGCAGTGATTATTGATTAGCGTTATCAACATTACTGTTGAGAAAATGTGAACTTAAGGTTCTGAGCACATGCGTCCATAGAATAAGACTAATGCAAGTGTCATGCAGCATGCAGGCATGCAGCATTGGTGTTTAATATTAATAGTTTAAAAAACCATTTTAACATACCCCTTTATAATAATAATAAAATATTGTTCAATGATAAGTAAATTGTACATCTAATTCAATTTCCATTAAAACTATTTACTCTCTATCATGGTCAAAGAACAGTATAGAGATACAGATGGGTCACGTATCATGTGAGTAATTTAAAATTATGTCTTTACTCTTAAACAGTATAAATAGAATATCAATTATATTAATCTAACTATTCTGTACTACAGATCTAAAATAAGCTTTGCGGTTGACAATCCTCAAGACATCCAGAGAAAATCGCATTTATGCATAAACACCAGGAATTTATACGCTATAAACAATAACAATGCCATGCGTACACCTCATCCTTATGGAGTTCTCGATCACAAATTGGTTAGTTTTAATTCACTAAACAATACCAATAAAATTATATAATTATCTTGTGTACTTGTAACAGGGAGTTAATCAAAAAGATGCAACATGTATGACTTGCAACAAAGGACTAAATGATTGCCCAGGACATTTAGGCTTTATAGATTTACAACTTCCTGTTTTTCATGTTGGCTTCTTTGGTTGTGTCATAACAATATTACAAACAATTTGTAAAGTAATTATAATATGATTTTATACTATTTCTTTGGACTGAATAACAATTGCAAAATTTAATTCTAGAATCCTTTTTGTGCTAAAGTATTATTAAATGAAGAAGATCGAATGTTTTTTTATACAAAATTAAGAAACAAGAATTTAACCTATACTATGCGAAAAAAAGTATTTAAAGAAGTTCATGCTAAAGCAAAAAAAGTACAGATTTGTCCATTTTGTAATGATATTGTAGGACAAGTAAAAAAAAATGGTATCTTAAAAATCTCATATGATCGTTATAGATATAAAAAACCTGGAGCAGAAGCGGAAACTCAATTATGTAAGTATTATTACATTTATGAAATCTGTCTTTTTTCTAATATATATGTAATTATTTAACTAGGTGCTCTAAATGATGTAATCAAGTATAATAAAGAAGTTGAATCCATGAGAAATTATCTATTTAATGAGAATCTTAATCCCCAAGAAGTTCTGCGTTTATTATTATCTATTCCTTATGAGGACATTATATTATTAGGTATGAATCCCGAGTTATCCAACCCTGGATGGTTGTTGATGACAAGAATGTTAGTACCTCCGAATTGTATTCGTCCTTCTGCAGTGTCTGATATACGATCAGGAACGTAAGTATAATTTATAAATCAATGCTAAAAAAGTAAATTATATTATGTTATGTTTAGAAATGAAGATGACTTAACATTAAAATTATCAGAAGTTTTGTTTATAAATGATGTAATTGTGAAGCATAAACAGTCTGGAGCAAAACCTCAATTATTACACGAGGACTGGGAATATTTACAGTTACATTGTGCCTTATATATTAATAGTGATTTATCGGGTGTTTCACGAACAATGATGGTAATTAGTAATAAAAATACTTCTAAAACTAAAAAAATTCATAACATTTTTTGACATTTAGCCAAAAAAAATTGCTAGAGGTTGTGTGCAGCGTTTAAAAGGAAAACATGGGCGATTTCGGGGTAATTTGTCTGGTAAACGAGTAGACTTTACAGCACGTTCTGTTATTTCACCGGATCCAAATCTTCGAATAGAAGAAGTAAGAAATAGCTAAATAAATAAATAATTAACTAACAAATTAAATTGTATTTACTTTTGTTTAGGTGGGTGTACCAATTCGTATGGCTAAAATTTTGACATATCCTCAAAAAGTGTTTCCATCAAATATTGAATTAATGCGTAAACTTGTTATGAATGGACCTGAAATACATCCAGGTGCAAATTTTGTTGAACTTCAAGGTTCTAAGCTGAAAAAATACTTAAGATTTGGAAATAGACCAGCTATAGCAAAAGATTTAAAGGTAAATATGTACATATTTTTTTAATAATATCACTATTATTTAACTAAATATTATACAATTTAAAAATGTAAACTTAACCTACATTCAGTTTTTAAAAATGACAACTTTCATTTTATTATTTTTTTACATAACTTTCAATAACTATTAGATAACTAATAGAAATTATATATTGGAAATATAATATTTTTATGTGATTACTTTTCAATATGTAGTTTTAACTACTTCCATTTTGTAGAGTACCTAACTTAAATAGAAAAATAATTATTCTACTATAAAATAAAAAAATTGAATTATATGATATGTAATGTATTAAATTTATATAATAAATTAGCAATCATTATTTTGTCTTACAACTTTTGTATTTCAAGTATATTTTATAAATTTGAATACACATATTATTTTCTTCCTTGTAGGTTGGAGACATTGTTGAAAGACATTTATTTGATGGTGATATTGTACTATTTAATCGGCAACCTAGTCTTCATAGATTAAGTATAATGTGTCACAAAGCAAAAGTTTTAGAACATAATACATTAAGGTACGTGTATATTAATTATGTTAAGCTATTTATGTATATTTTAAACTAGGTTAAAAATATAAAATGTTCAGATTCAACGAATGTGTATGTACTCCATACAATGCTGATTTTGATGGTGATGAAATGAATTTACATTTACCACAAACTGAAGAAGCTAGAGCAGAGGCTGGTTTGTTAATGATTGTGAGTAATAATTATATGCATAAATCATCATAATTACATAATCAATTTAACTTTGTTTTAGAATAAATCAAATCTAGTAACCCCAAGAAATGGGGACATCCTTATTGCTGCTACCCAAGACTTTATTACTGGGGCATATTTATTAACGCATAAAAATACATTTCTTAATCAGAGAGATGCTAGTAGACTGATTGGTTGGTTAATTTCTGGTGATGATATAAACATTGATTTAACACTACCCCGTCCAGCTATTCTCAAGGTTTATTGCAATTAATACAAATTATTAAATAATTTTAAAATGTATCATTAATAAAATTAATTATTCATTACTTAGCCTTACAAACTTTGGACTGGAAAACAAATACTAAGTATAATCATGAGGCCAAGTAAAAAATGCTCGGTAAAGGCTAATCTTCGGTGTAAAGGAAAATCATATACTCGTGATGAAGAATTTTGCTTTAAAGATTCATGTAATTTTAATTAAATTAATTATTTATATATATATATCATTTTTCGAATTATTTATTTAGATGTTTACATAAGAAATTCTGAGTTGTTGGCGGGTACTATGGACAAGGCAACATTAGGTTCAGGGAGTAAATCAAATATATTTTATGTATTATTGGCCGATTGGGGTTCTGATGTTTGTTGCAAAGTGATGTGGCGTTTAACACGTCTTACTTCATATTTTTTGATGCTTCGAGGATTTTCAATTGGCATTGGTGATGTTACACCTAGCAGTGATTTGCTTCATTCTAAAAATGAATTAGTAATCAATGGGTAAGAAATAGTCTATTTATGGGCGATTTTGTTTTTCATACATAAATAAATATTTGTGTCAAATAGAAATGCCCTATGTGAAGAAAATATCAGATTGAGAAATTCAAAAGAATTGAAATGTCAGCCTGGATGCAATATGGATGAAACTTTAGAAGCAAACATTTTAAAACAACTGTCTGGAATTCGAGATTCAGTTGGTAAAGCTTGTTTACAAGAACTTCATTTTACAAATGGCCCATTAATCATGGCACTCTCAGGATCTAAAGGTGTGTATAAATTATAGTATATTATTCAAAAGAAAATGTTAATTAAAATGTAATATTTATTATTTAGGATCCAATATTAATATATCTCAGATGATAGCCTGTGTAGGGCAACAAGCATTAAGTGGACATCGGGTTCCAGATGGATTTGAATCAAGATCTCTACCACATTTTAAACGATTCTGTAAGTTATTCTAATTCACTAAATAAGTTAAGACTATCAAATTTGTGTAATTTATTATATTAATAATACATTTTTAGCAAAAACTCCTGAAGCTAAAGGTTTTGTAGAGAATAGTTTTTATTCAGGTTTAACACCAACAGAGTTCTTCTTTCATACAATGGGTGGCCGTGAAGGTCTTGTTGACACAGCTGTAAAAACTGCAGAAACTGGATACATGCAACGACGACTTGTTAAGGTAAAATCAATAATTCTATTTTTTAAACAAATAATTAAATAGTATTAATTAGTCTTTAGAAGATTTATGTGTTCATTATGACAACACTGTGCGCAATGCTTTTGGAGATGTCATACAATTTGAATTTGGAGGTGATAGCTTAGATCCTACTTACACAGAAGGTAAAGTCTGATATTTTATTGCACTACTAAAACAAAATATTTTAATGAATTACTATCAAGTACTCGTATTTTTATTTCTAATTAATTATTTAATTATTCAATTTTGTTAATATTTAGGTGAAGGTGTCCCGGTTGATTTCAAACGTGTTTATTTTAATGTAACTGCTAATTATCCATGTTATGAAGAATGTACTTTAGATTCTGATAACATATTAAAAATTACTGAAGATGTATTGGAATCTGATGATTTTAAACTCGTAAATTGTGTGTTTAAAGAAGAGTTGAGGTAATATTAATACAAAATAAAATAATTTGCTTCATACTTAATTTAACTTTTGAATAGAAATTTTGGGAAAAATTTATCAAATCAAATGGCAGAAATAAGAAAAAAATGGTTAAATTTAGAAATTTCAAAATTAAAACGAATTACTTCAACACAGTTAATCAAATTTTACATGACTTGCCTCAAAAAGTATATGGCTTCTGTGATTCAACCAGGTTTATTAAATCATTATTTATATTTGATTTTTTTAATTATTGTTATTTTATTATAGGAACTCCCGTTGGAGCTATTGCAGCTCAAAGTATTGGTGAGCCTGGCACACAAATGACACTAAAAACTTTTCACTTTGCTGGTGTTGCTTCAATGAATATTACTCAGGGTGTTCCTAGGTAATGATTTTTTTCCATATATGAACTACACTATAGTACTTAATCTTAGTTTTGATATTTTTTGAATTTATGTTTTTATTTTAATATTTTATAGTAGTACATTACCATTATTTAAATTCAAAATTATTAATTATTTTCTTGTTAATTTTTCCGTCTTTAGACTTATTTAAAATAAATATAATAATAAAGTCTTATCTTTTTAATAATATAAAACTAAGTTTAAATTATATAACTTATTTCCTGCTATAATTTTATTTTCAAATATATAAACATCCTAACGTTCAAAAACTATTATTTACATTAACATTTTCATTGTTATAATTTTTTTTTTTTAGAATTAAAGAAATAATTAATTCTAGTAAAAATATAAGTACTCCCATTATAACAGCATACTTAGAAAAAGACAAAGATAAAGAATTTGCAAGAATTGTTAAAGCTCGTATTGAACAAACAACATTAACTGAAGTAAAATAAAATGATTTTTTAATTTATAATAGTTTATGTAATGTAAATATTTTAGGTTTGTAGTTATATTGATGTAGTCCTTGATAGTTGTGAATGCTACCTATTAATACACATAGATATGAACCGTATTAAGCTATTACAGTTAGAAGTAACAATTGAATCAATAAGAGATAGGTAAATATAGTCTATACCAAATATATTAATAAAACAATAATTTTTAAATTTTTAATTAAAAGTATTTCTGTTTACGTATTTCATAATTAAATTTCTAGTATACTTACTACACCACGTATTGGAATTAAAGCTAATCAAGTCAACATTGACAATGAATCATGTGTTAGTATAGCCTTACCCTCAAAAGGGGCTCAAACAATAAATAATTGGATAAATGTATATATGCAAAATTTACAAAAAGTCATTATTAAGGTATCTTTATATATTCCTTACATGTAATTATAATGGGTAATGTCAACTATTAATTATAATTTGCATAATAAAGGGTATAAGTGCAGTCTCACGCGCTGTAATTCATGAAGAAGATGACAATGGGGAAATAAAGTACAAACTATTAGTTGAAGGTGATAACTTACGAGAAGTGATGGCAACACCTGGTGTAATAGGAAAGCGGTGTACCAGCAATAATACATTTCAAGTGTGGAATGCACTTGGCATAGAAGCAGCTAGGTAATATTTAATAAACAAGTGAATTATAAAACAAAAATAATATTTTTATAACCTCATCTACAATAACTAATCAGTTAAAAATTCCCAAAACAAAGAATACCATATCTGTTATTTTAATAATATAATAATCCTATTCTAATATATACATACATACTTTATATAAAGTAGTAAAAACTATACAGAATAATTAATAAATCAAGTTATAAAAATAGCAGGAATTTTGTAAAATAAAAGTTGATCACCTTAGACATATTATGAATACCAGGGGTCGGCAACCTTTTGAACCACGCGGGCCATATTTTTTTTTCAAATGATCATCAAGGGCCACATTAAAAAAAAATTTTTACATCTGATATATATAATACTAATAATTGTATAGCTATTATATTTGATTAATTTACATAGAAATATGAATGTCAAAAAATACAAATATTATTGAAAAAAAATTGCTTTTAAGAAAAAATTTAATTGAATAAAAAATTGTAAATTTGTAACTAATGAGATTTCTGTACTGCATGTAGTTTATTAGTTAAATTTTCAATATCAGCTTGCAAACTTGTTGTTGATACTCGTAATACGGCGTGTAAATGTTCATCACTGAGGCGTGAAGAGTGATTATTTTTTCTATACTTCACAATAAAAAATGTCTGCTCACATATATATGTACTTGCAAACGCCGCTATAAGTTTTTGTGCGAATTGCCTGATTCAAGAGAAGAATGTAGATATTGGAAGACAATTATAAAATTGAGGCAAACTAGTTGCTTCATAATTATTAAATTATTATTTTAGATTAAAAATTTAGATAATATAATAACTATATTTGAAACATAACTTAAAAACACAATAACTTTAATTGTTAATAGTTATTATTTTTTTAAGTTATAAATCTATAATAAATAAATGTTTAACTATTTTTTTTAGATTTATATACATTTTGTATTTCTGACCTAATTATTTTATACTATATATATAATATATAATAATACAACATGTTCAAGTTATCTATAGTTTTTTTGTTTAATTATTGAAGTTTCTAAATAATATTATCAAAAAGAATTATAATAAACCTTTTTTATAGTGTCATATTATGTTCTTATTTAAGAAACATTGTATAAAAATATTTAAACTATATTTTCAGATCAACAATAATATCAGAAATAGATAGTGTAATGGGTAACCATGGAATTTCAATCGATCCCAGACATCCTATGCTTATTGCTGATTTGATGACTAGTCGAGGTGAATTATTAGGTATAACACGTTTTGGTTTATCAAAAATGAAAGAGTCTGTACTAAATCTTGCCTCGGTAAGAAATATTTTTACATATATATAAATTATTTTATAAAATGTATACTTTGTATTATAAACATTAACTAACTTATTTTAATATGAATTGTAGTTTGAAAAAACTTCAGATCATTTATTTGATGCTGCTTATTATGGACAAACTGATACAATAAATGGAGTGTCTGAGAGTATTATAATGGGTATTCCAATCAACTTGGGTACTGGGTTTTTCAAACTGATTTATAAATATCCTTTAAATACAATATATATATACATATATATATTAAATAAACACTACAATAGAATTTATTTAATCAAACATTCAACAGAGAAATAAATAAATTTTTGTTTTTATTTACAAGTCTAATTATTATTTATGAATGATTAATTTTTAAAGTATATTTGTAACAGAAAATTATTCCTTAATTATTAATGTTCAAGACCAAAAACAATACAACAGAATTGCCAAAGGAGGAATTTGTATTTGATGATCCAGAACTACACGAAAAAGGCTGTTATTGGCAATGAATATGACATTTTATCATTAATATTCATTATAATAATTATTGTTAAATCATTGTTTTTTTTTTTTCATTCTGTGATATTAATTATATTTGTTTTATAAGGTATATGCATAAATATTTATTATTATTAATTACTTAATTATAATTTTCATCATTTTTATACTAAGTTTATATATCATTATTAGATAATAGTTATTAAATTGTATTTAAAATAGTTTTTCATTAAATATTTTTCAGTTGCCGTATTCATAAAGATACCACAAAATTACATACAATCAAATAAACCAACAACAGTTTCAAATTATTTGCATTTTTATAAATTTTACTAAAAAAACTAGTTTTTTTATTAAGTTTAAGTCAAAGTATGTATATTTTTAACAAATATTTTTTATCTTTAATTTATTTTAAAATTGTCAATCATAAAATAAATTATTTAAATGCATATTTGATGAACAAATTTTTAACTTATTAAGAACATAGTATACAATTTATTTGATGAGTTAGAGGATAACAAAATAGAATACCTTTTGTAAATATATATTTCTCATGGGAAAATGAAATATTAAATAAATAAATTTGAAAAAAAAAAACAGAATACAAATATATTACTCACATAATTTATAAAGTTAATTACTAAAATAGTTATATTGTTATAAACTGCAATATTTTATTTTACGAAATTTAAAATTATGGAAATATCATATTACCTATGTAATATATAATCTTCAGCAATAATTTTTTATAGGTATAAACCAAAATCTTGAATTTTGTTTTGTTTTATAATTACTTTAAAAAGTTAACATTATACTTATGTTAAATTATAGTAAGTATAAAAAACTGTATGCAACTGCAAATAATATAATATAAATATAAATATTAATTGTTAAAAATTAATGTTATATGTCTACACCAAATAGACTTACAAATTAAACACATATTAAATGGTCTATAATCACATCTACCTAACATGATAAATACATTTTAATTTTATTAGTAATGTAGTTGCATGGATTATGATTTTAAATTTAAACTACCGATTACCGGTACACTAATGTTCGATTAGAATTTGATGTGAATAAAAGAGTAATGACCCACTATTAATTCACTCTTCTTAGAATGGGTATTATTTTATTAATGAGTTCAAAAATTAAAAGTTAAGTTATATAACGAGTTAATTTTTTTTAAATAAGTAATTTGTTGTAATTTCAATTTTATTTTCTCTGAAATTAATTTAAATAAATAATAATATACTTTTATAGAAAATATGTTATTATATTTGATTTAACTTTAAACAACAATAGTTTTATATTTTATTATTGTCATTATTTTAAATTGGTCAATGTTTAGATAGGTAACTACTCAAAAAATATGACGAAAATTGAACTTAGGTATAACAAAAATATAATATTTCTTTAAATTAAATTGTATAATAGGTATAGGGTGATAAAGAAAAAACGACCACATTTGAAATTAACACCACCATTTTTGAGTTACTAAGATAAAAAAAAACAGTCTTGGCAAATTTCGGGAAGTTTTTATTAAATATGATAAAATCTTATGTGTGAAACGACAAAAGGCATCCATGCATTATGATGCATTCTTGGAAGCGCACACTACATTGTTTGTCATCACTTTTTCCAACATTTCATGCAGAGGCGGCTTGTTGGCACCCTTTTCCGGGGCGGTGCCCCGGTAAAAAATTTTGGGGTGGGTGGATGGGTCAGCCATCAGGACTCAGTAGTGTTCTGTGGTAGTCATATAATATAGAATCTATACTATTCTATATTATCTATGGTGGTAGTATTGTACAGGGCCTAACTGCCTAGGAGGTTAGTAGGTATATTGTGTTATTGTACATTATACGTATACATGTAGATAGTATAATGTAAACAGCATTCTTATTTTCCATATCATGTATTTTATCATTAATGTGTCAAACTTAATTAAATCTTTTACTGATTGTTTATCACAATATGCGCACTCAAACATGGTAAACAACACCGTTTTGTGTAAAAAAAAAAAAAAATAGGGGTGGGTTGGTGGGTGATCCTATATACTTTGCCCCTGTAAGATGTAAATGGTCAAACCGCCTCCGATTTTATGTAATTGATGCAATTTCACTTCTATAGTCCGTACCACGAGAGAACGCATACGGCGGCCGACCAAAACTCGTCATTTTCGCGCACGAGTGTCCCCCTCCACTAAGCAGTCTTAAGCCGAAACAAGTCGATTGCAATCGTAGCTGGTCGGTTTTCGGTTGGCGCACGTGTATACAGGCTGATTGTTATTAGCTAATTGTTGTACATATTGTTTTTAAATCAATCGTAAGATTTTGTACAT
>CM023359.1:52263123-52384353 GCA_013282895.1 Eriosoma lanigerum
GCAGTATTATTTATTATTTGTAAAAATTGTTGTACATATTGTTTTTACAATACAATTAATAAAATACTTATTTACAATTTCATAACCAAAAAAAAATTTTTTTTTGCTCCAAATACGCATCAACTGATATACGTGAATACGTGATTGCGCGAGCGCGTAATAGTTTAATTGTTTGAGCCGCTGTATACACTAATCAGCTGACTTTCGTATGCGTTCTCTGGTGGTATGGTGGGAGAAATTTGGCCTCGGAACGACGGAGCGCGATCATTTGGATGCGCAAGCCGTATGCGTTCTCTCGTGGTACGGACTATAATTGAATCACGAAAATCGGCTAATGTTCATGGCTTATTTACATGAACTTTTGACTGCAAATACCTCCATAGAAAGAAGTCGCGGGGAGCGAGGTGGCTATGAAACATCATCGTTTTGAGAGACCAGACGTCCTATTATTTAAATATTTAATTAGACATTAGTACACATGAGATCTGTAGAAATGTCTAATTTTCCCCGACGTCTTGTCACTCGAAACGGTGACGTTCCATAGCCACCTGATTCGCCCGACTAGAGCGCTCTGCTACATCTAAGTTATCTAAAGTTAAAAATAACTTATAATTTAACAGCTTAGAGAAAATTTTAAATCAGTTAATTTACCCAGCTTTGATATTAAGTAATAAGGTTTCTCCGTTGGTGATAAGAAGAACTCTTTTGGCTTTGCGCGCGCACTATACCTACCTAATATGTGACTGACTACCTTAAACAGGTCTGTCAGTAAAATTTAATGACAAGGGAGGGAGGAACAGTGAACGGTAATCACTAATCGCAAGTCTCTTATCACCGGTGAATATATTAACATAATAATATAATAACTAATCAAATACCGACTACTCGAGTCACTCACTAACCAGGAGTCAGTCGAAGTATATCGCGAAAGTATTTTGTAAAAAGACTTTATCGTCGCCAATATGAACAAGTTGAAAGATGGTTGGTTCAGCGAACTCACGGACCTGTTGCCCGGTCGAAGTTTTTCCATGGAAGTAGAAGAGATTCTTCACAGGGAAAAATCCAAGTACCAGGATATATTGATATTAAAAACGTGAGTATAACATAATATTAGTATAGTAAAAATATCTTATAATTACGCCGAGGATTTAATTGCGTTATGACTGCTATACGCTTATAGTTCGGGCAATAATACTATGGCTATTTTTATATTGCTATTCAAAACGAAAATCATAGAACAATAATATTAAACTTTAGTTGCACGGATTCATGATTGGATAACACGAATTTATTATCATTTTATCAAAATAACAATTTTGTTCACGGTAGCATAGGCACACAGATATCTATATTATATATTATATTATTGTACATATAGATATCTGTGCATAGACAAGATATAATGGTACGATATTACTAAAACTGGTACTCCACATGGCGCCATTGCGGTTGAATCGTCGCGTTAGAACTGCCTGCTTACCCTGTCGCGCATGAACGCGGTTCAACCGCGTAGTTTCCCAAATTTTTAATGAGATATTCAGTGGCGCAACAAGTGTCCAAATCTAGAGGGAACATAAATCCAAATTAAAATATTATTAGAATACATTTTGATAATTATCTCATAATATTAAAAGGAACTATGAATAACTTTTAAAGACTAAGCGCCTAAGCCCCTCCAGATCCAACTAGTTGCGCTTATGTAGATATTATAATATAATGGCTATATTTTTCAAGTCATAACGTCAATAGCTTTCAACTGAAGGGGTTGTGATCAAATTGGATTTTAATTTGAAAAATATGTTATGTATAGCAAAATTATTTAGCGAATTAACACCACAAAGGCCACGATAAGAACAATGGGTTAATTTATTAAATGCTGATAGACATACCTATTACTATAGGTCATAGGATATACCATAAAAGTCATTTCGACCAGTGTCGCAACTAGCAGGGGGACCAGGGGTGCACAGCACCCCACGTTAAGACCAAAACAACTATATATGGATCCCCAAATAAATGGATATTATATCGAAATAATAGTTCGTACCCGGACGCATATTAGCATTTTGAGGTCGGTCTCGGCACCAGTTATCATTTTAGCCTCCTAATTGGTCATATGGATTTGCGTTGCTTTTTAAAAGTTATCTTTTTATTTTCTTATTATATATATCTGATCACATATCGAATATTATTTATATAAAAATAATTAAAAATATAATAAAGTATTGTTCTGAGTTCTAGACTTATTTGATAGTATATACCTATATTAGAAAATATGTTAATATATCTGGCATAGTGTCTCTATAAAGTTAGTACTTAGAACAAATCTAAAGCTTTTGCAGAAGTGCAGAATTAATGTTATGGTATTGTCAAATGTAACAAATTAGTGATAAACCATCCTAGAATTAAATTTAAGGTACCTAATTAAATGTGAAGTATAGTAAACATTTTTAATGATAGGGCACATTGGATAAAGAGAACTTATTTCACTAGGTATAATGTATTTATACTTTTTTTGTATATCTCTAGCATTTAGTTTTTTTTTAATATCAGTTTCAGTTTGATCCTTACATTTTGTGTTATTTTATTTATTTATTTTGTTTCTTTGTTGCTCTAAGTACTAACTTTATTGAGACACTATGCCAGATATATTAATATATTTTCTAATATAGGTATATACTATCAAACAAGTCTAGAACTTAGAACAATCATACATTATATTTTTAATTATTCTCATATTAATAATATGAGATATGTGATCAGATATATATGGTAAGAAAATAAAAAGATAATTTTTAAAAAGCGAGGCAAAACCAAACGACCAATCAGGAGGCTAAAATGATAACTGGTGCCGAGACCGACCCCAGAATGCTAATATGCCACCCGGACCCCGCATAACCTATAACTTATAGTTGCGGCACTGATTTCGACGCGCGTCAAATGCACGCGGTAATTTCGACTTGCGACAACCAATTGTCCAAACGCTTACTACATTTCAATGCGTTACAATTCAGGCGCAACAGGAATAATAATAGTCAAATGTATAATTCATAAAACACATTATTTATTATTTTTAAGAGGATGCCACACCAGTCGTAATTTGATCACAAGTTGTTTTGCGCGGGACAAATTTACTAATGCAGTATTAATGATATAATTGCCAAATTTTCATGATATGTAAAAGAGAACTATATCTATGTCGTAGCGTTTTTATTTTTTTAATATCGATTATATAAACAAAGTTATTACATGTAAAATTACAGATTTTTGTTGTATTTTTATTCACATATTAAGAGTGATTGAGTCATGTTATTAAAAAAATAAAAACGCTATAACATAGATAAAGTTCTCGTTTAGGTATTATGAAAATTTGATCATTTGATCATTTATACAGCCCGAGTAAATTTGTCCTACGCAAAACAATTACATGTTGTAATAGTTATTAACATATTTTTTTACATTGTTAATAATAATTATTAATAGAATTTTAGTACATATTACTAATTTTGTTAATTGTTAACTTTCATTAATTAACTTTAATAATTTTATCAAAACTCGTTATACAAATAATAATAAATAATATTAATATGACTTTGGAATGTATAAAAATCAACGTACCTATACAATATCTTCTTGTATAAATGGATTTAATTTTAAAAATATCGTAAAGGAAACGGTCAATAAACTAAAATGGAGATGCAACAAATAAAAAATATAAAATAATAATTTAAAATATATAATAATGTAGTGTATGACGAGTTTTAGTAAAAACTGAAAGTACGAAAGTATGAAAATTTACCATTTTATAGTATTTTATATATAGTAACAAAATTATTAATAATGTGTTTTACAAATTATACACAGAACCGCATTAAACAGGGTGTAAAGATGAGCAATTGCTCATAGGTGGCAAAATTTTTATTTTGAATTGGGAAGGCAAATTTTTAACGTCGATATAAAAAAAAGCGGAAACGTCGATTTCGGACGTTCCTCCTTCGTCCCTTCGGTCCTCTGAGAAGCTTTCCTAACCTCTGTAGGTTTTCTTCCCCTAAGGATATTCCAAAAATGAGCTAAATAAAGTACCTTTCTCTTCAGATATAAAAAAACACATTGTAAAACCAATACATTCCTCGCTTTGTTCAAAATTTAAAATATGTTTTTTTATTATTTTTTTTTTTTTTATTTTAAATTCAAATACGTACTCGTATATATATTATTATTATATTATATGTAAAATTAATATATCAAGTTTTAATGAAATAAAAATTTTAAAATCAGGGAGCGGCAATATTGTTTAATAACGGCACTGCAGTATGTATAATCATGATTATACATTTGACTATTATTATTCCTATTGCGCCTGAATTGTAACACGTCGAAATGTAGTATGCGTTTAATTTGCATGCGTCGAAATAATAGGTCACCATTACAATAATAGTACCTACTACCTACTTGATACTATAGGTAAACACCATAGGGAGATACTATTTTGTGAAGAGCTTAGTGGGCTTCAACTTAGGGACCTCCACAAATTTAGGACCCCACAATGTCATAATTATTTTATGAAAACACAACGAAAAAAAAATACAATATATAGAATAATTTTCTTCTAGCTATAGTAAAACTTTTTATTATTATTATTAAATAAACTACTATTTTTATAACTTTTAGTTATTTATGTTTTAATAGTTTTAATTTTCAATATAATTAATAGATATAAATTTTAAGCCATAAAATATTAATTATAATATACAGGGTCTTCTAGATCTATTTACTAATTATAATATTTCCATGAAAACTGAAGATTTTTAAATTCGGTTTTTTTTTAATTATTACGTGGATAATGAATTATAATATTATCTTTAATATTTTTTTTTAGTTCTTAACGTCTAGTAAAAAAAATTTTAAAAAAATAACTTTATTTTTTAAGTTATGTGGAATTTGGAGATAACCTACAGTTTAAAGATTATATTTATATGGAAATTTTGATTGGTCAAATTTCTATTTGAATCAAGTTGGTGATTTTTAGGAATTATTTTCATTTTTGGAAAAATCACATTTATAATTCATTAATCATATTTTTTTTGCTAATTAATTAATCTATTACTATATTGTGGAATGTAAAATTCGTATTATCAATATTCTTATAAGTGAATAAAGAGCAACCAATTGTGTGCACACAATAGTATATATACACAATGGTATACGGTATACCATTATAATATACAAAATTAAAGTACTTATTAAGTACTTAAAACTAATATAGACATCAAAAATATAATTTCTCCAAAAATGAAAAAAATTCGTTAAAATTGACATCTCGATAATTAATAAATAATCTAAAGTAGGATGACCAACTATATTTTGATATGTTGACCACACACCATTTTTGCAAATATCATCATCATACAAATAGGAGTTAAAAGTGCTTTGTATTTCTCATAACTTTATAAATAAAAAGTTATTTTTTATATTTTTTTTTTTTTAAGTAATAAAGGTAATATTATAGGCAGTGGCGTTATTTGCATGGGGGACAGGGTGGTACGAGGTTTTTGTATAGTACGTATTATATAGGTTATACATTCAACAAAATATTCATATGTGAAATATGTTCAATTTTTCTGATGGAACGAAGAAGGCAATCGCACCTCCTGAATTTGCCACTAACTACAGTGGAAAGTAGAATATATTTATTATTTAGCGAGCGGGTTTTTTTTAAAATTATATGGATCGGTTAAAATATTTGCCCCACCCTGTGAAAAACTGACATCACGCTACTGATTATAAGCTGTTGTTTAACTAATAATTAAAAAGAAACACATTTAATACATTTGTAATTTTAATTTTTCGCGGAATTATTACAATTAGTAAATAAATCTGGGACACCTGTATATTAATTATTAATCATAATATGATTTGTTTTTTAACTTTTTTAACAATGATGTTTTTACAAAAAAACTGTTTTGTGTCATTACATACCAAAATCCACCTATGAAACACTAGTTTAAAAAACGAATATTTTTAAACAACAGAAAAGATTAGCCACAATTGCGTATCAAATAATAGCACTTAGAAACTAATATCGGTAATATCTAAAACTGACTTTTTCAACAAATATTACACAGATACTTAATAATTAGAGCTCGGGACTTATTGCATTCAAAATCATGAAAATATGCATATTAAAAATGTATTAAAATTTCATCAAATATGCATTATAAAGTTATACATATGCATGCAAATATCTGACTAAATAATTTTTAATTGGTTAATAAAAATGTAATTATAAATAAAAAAAAAATTAAATCATTGTAATATTTTGTAATCGTAACTAGTCGCTAATCAATGATGAACCTACGACACATGTTGAAAGCTATTTAAAAAAAATACCTGAAAATGTCTTATCTTTTCTTTGTACAATGATTGAATGATTGTCGATTGTCAATTATAGTTGAACTCGTTAGAAATATTTTGATAGAAAAATTATTGTAACTACTCGTATATTGACATATTATATAATATAATAATTATATATAATTTTATTATAATAGGTATAATAAAATTGTAAATAAACTTGTCACTTGTATAGATGCCCCAATTGTTCGTAAAATTATTATAATTAATAATTAATAGTGACGCCTATCGCAAACTGATTGGTTGTGTAGTGAAACACATTTTTATTATGGTTTATTTGTTTATGTGTAAAATTTTTAAAATAATATAAGTATATTGTACATATAATATATATAGACATAGAGTATAACACACGTTTGTTTTATCCGTCTATTGAACAGCAAATATAGTAAAATGATAGTCCCATATTAAAACTTAAATTATAAGATTTGAATTCAAATTTTAACTTACACCAAAATTAAAAAGTGGAATATTTTTGTAAAATGTCACTTGACAAAGAACTTATATTTATTTAATAGAATTAGAATTATAGAATTTATACTTATATATAGCGTTCCTCTTATTTCTTAAATCTATAAAATCATTATAATTTGAGTATAATTATTCGTACGGTATTATAGACTTGATAATATTTTTATAATATGTTTATTGTTTACCAATATTAAATATTAAATTGGATTATATTATATATCTACATTATTTTTAAGAAATGTCAGATTATAATAAATTATAACATTTTACATTAGACAGGTACTCGTAATATAATCAATATTTTAGAAGTGTATAAGACTTATGTAAGTACTTTAGTATGTTATCTTTATTAATTATAAATTATAATTTATAATATACCCATTCCGCGAAAATCTATTCATTGTAATATACAAGTAGGTAATATCCTAGGCAAATAAATATTTTGTAATTATATTATTTTTTGGTCTAAGGACTATGTAAGCACTATTTCAAATTATCAACAAAAGGAATTACACTTCAGTAGAATCATATTTTTGAATGATATAATTATTACTATACAAAAATTCAATACATAAGATTTGAATTGTCAAATTCTTAATATAATCAAAATTAAGATTTAAATTTTTTTTATTTTGTCATGCTGAAAAATTAACGCGTCAATAATGCCATTGATTATAGAAGATTATTCTATAACTTATCTATAAATTGTCTATAATTTATTCCATTATAAAAATTACTATATTCAATTATAATATTACGTTTATCATTAGATATAAGTTCATTTATTCAAGATCAAGGTCATGAACTTAAATAAATTCAGATAAGGAACACGATAATATTATATGGATAATGCCTAAATATTAATTTATCAATAAATTCGAGACCCAAAAGCGCAATGTCCGGTTCAAAACCCTAACCTAAGGCTGTTTCTGGGTAAAACAATTGTATCAGAAATTGATACAAATATACAATACTAAAATATCTTAGTCCGTGGAAGTGGTGGATTTATAGAATTTTGTTTTGTTTTTGGAGTGCCCAAAATTTGTTAAAATAACATTAAATACATAGATAATAATAAAAATTCTTATATTTTGTATTTTACAGGTAAAATTATTTGGTATGATTGTGATTATATTTATAATGTCATTGCGTAGCTTATTAATATTATTAGTTTATTATTTATATATAATAGCGATAAGAATTTCAGATTTTTGTTTACTTATAAAATGTACAAATGTTTACAAAGTATAAACTATAGACACCTTATAAATTATCACTAATTAAATATGATTTTACTTATCAAAATAATTTTGAAGCATAATTATAAATAGATTTTTTGGGTCTGAACTATAAGTTTAATGGTTTTATTTATATGAAATTAATTTATAAAATTAGTGTTTGTGTTTTCCTCATCGATCTATCGCATTGTTTGAAAAAATAAGAAAACAAGGTGGAAAATTAAATTAATTAGATACTACAAGTTTTTTTATCATAAATAATAATTAAGAAATAATATTATCTAGTTATTAACATAAAATGATATTATAAAATATGACGTGTTTTTTTTATGCATATTTTAAGGTTTTTTAGGACATGAAGTCCCTAGCCCTAATTATTAGTTATTAGTTATTACATTAATACTGATACCTAATATAAAATATTAACACTGTGATAATTTCTTGATTTGTAATTTAACATATTATTTAAATTAATATACGTTACTTTATCATAGTAATACCATTGATTAATATACATTATATATATATATTAATAGATTATATTTTTTTTACATATCAACATACGCGTAATGTGACGACCAACGTCCAACAATACATTAAACGAATCATAGCTACATATGAAATAATACTCAAAATATAAGATAAAAATTATTACTAATAATTTTTTAAAACCATAAATATAATTATATAACACACTAGAACGCAATCTTTTAGTCGTTCACCATCATACGCACTATCGAATAACCTATTCAAATATCAATAAAACAATATGTATATTGTATTTTGTATGTATGTACTATGTACCAACAATTTAATTTATGATATATGAATACCTATCTATCTGTACAAACATAATGAAATTGAAAATATTAATTATTATGATTTGACAAATAGATAAAAATATTTTATTAAAATAAAAAAATATTTGATAAACATTTTAAGTTTGTCATTCCTTAATCGTAGGTGTATATATATATATATAAATATGTTTTACAACTTATCAACATTTATTTTGAAATGTTGAGGAATTTGACCAATCATTTGAATTTTTCTAGTTTTAGGCTAAACGTTTTTTTAAAAAATCTGAGGATGCTACACCCGCATATTTTGCTGTATAGGTAATAGGTATCTCCTAAATTTATCCAATGGAAAATACAACAATCAAAGTCTAATATTCCCTGTAGTATTTTAAATGAACAATTATATAAGTATAACCAAATTTGTTAAGTTATAATTGTTTTCATATAAGTTCATTGTCAGATAACATTTTACAAAAAGCCCACGTTGATATAGGAATATCGATGATATCCACTCTTTAAATTTGGTAATAAGTTAAACGCAAATAGCACAATAATGAATAAGTTATATTTTAATATTGTTATATTTTCCATTGTATAAATGGAGATGGTTATACAGCAAGATATGCGGATGTAACGTCATCTTAACAAATTGGAAAATAAATTATTGTAATACCTATTATTAATTAATAATAATTATTATTAAAAGTTGTTTAAAAATATTATACAGCCCTGAATTAGTAAATTAAGTAAATGATTACATAAACCATAATCCATATTAAAATACTAATAACTACATTATTACGTTTTATTTAACAAAAGAAAATCTCACGGAGTCGCACTAGTGCTCGATGGAATGATTCAGTGCACAGAGTTTGACGAATTTTCTTATCAAGAAATGATTTCGTTCCTACCCCTGTTCAGTCATCCGAAGCCACAAAGGGTTTTTATTTTATGATTGATTTATATTTTATAACAGTTTTCTATTTTATAATTATTGACATTCATCAACTTTAGGTGCTCATCGTGGGCGGTGGTGACGGAGGAGTTGCCAGAGAAGTGGCTAAACACACATTGGTGGAAACTATTGATCAAGTTGAGATCGATGACCGTGTAGTTAATCTGTCTAAGAAATATTTACCATTCATGGCCGAAGGATTTAATAGCCCCAAACTCAACCTGCACATAGCGGACGGTTTTAAATTCATGGAGGAACACGTGCAGTACTACGACGTAATCATAACTGACTCATCAGATCCTATTGGTAAATTAAATAAAATATGATTCCGAATAAATAACCCCGGAATTTTAGGCATCGAAAAAACTGAAATTGTGGCTATACCTACTATACCTAAAATATATTTTAAAAAAATGCATGTCATTCAATAAAATAGTATTCAGAGTTCAAAATATTCAATAATAGGTTAAATTAAAAAATTTAGAATATAATATGTAAACTAAAGGCAGTGTTGAGAAAACACTAAAAATAATATCTTAATACATTATACATGTATTATCTGAAAGGTTAGATCTACTGGTTGCGTGTATTTATTTTCATTAAAAATCGTAATTTTATTACATTTGTATTATTTATATAACTAAATAGTTTGGTTTTTTATGTATCTTGTAGTTTTATACATAATATAAATATACATGATCCAGAGGTAAATTGTATCTTGATACGTGATATAGTATTTTTAATACATATGATATGAAAAAATGTGTTAGAATCGTTTTCTTTAATTTTTGGATATCATTTTAGATTCTAAGCAGAGTTAGGAATATATTGTTTTTACAAAAATGTTTTTTTTCTCTATGTATGAAAACCTTTTTTAGGGTAGAAATAATTGTTCGATTAGCACAAGTAGGGTATGCTTTCAGTAGAAAAACGTATCATCTTGATATTTTATTCAGCTCATTTTTTGAATTAGTTAAAAGTTTTTCTATAGGAGAAGAAAAACTACTAAAAAATGGCAAAATTACGATTTTCGTAATTTTTTCCTTTTTTTTTATTTCATGATAACTAATTAAATTTTGATTGTAGGGACTTAAACATTTTTAGGAGTACTAACAATGGGTGGGCCATCTAGAGTTAGGATTTTGAACTATCAGTTATTTTGAGAACGTCAAAGCATATGTCGTTCTTTTATTAATAGAAATTCAGTATATTGTATACGGTGTACAAAATGGATCGCTATTCGCTTGAACAAAAGTGGGAAATATTAAAATTTTATTTTCAAAGTGGTTGCTCGGTTGCAGAAACTTTGCGAAAATGCCTTTCAAATTTCGGTCGATATAATGCGCCTACACATCAAACATTAAGCAACTTTTTTACACGAGTTCGCGAAACTGGAATGTTGATACCACCAACAACACGTGTTCGTTCATTTCCAGTAAGCACACCCGAAAATATCGCCGCTGTTGCCGAGAGTGTGCGTGAAAACCCAAGAACATCGACTCGTCATCGTTCTCAGCAATTGAACATCAGCCGCACCTCCATGCGGCGAATTTTGCATAAAGAACTCGGCATGACACCGTATAAAGTTCAATTGTGCCAGGAATTGAAGCCACGTGACCATCCGATGCGATTTGAGTTCGCTGTTTGGGCCACCGATCGATTAACCAAAGACCCCGATTTTCACCGAAAAATCATCTTTTCGGATGAGGCGCATTTCTACCTCGGTGGATATGTTAATAAACAAAATTGCCGTATTTGGGGCACGGAAAACCCACACGTGGTAATTGAGCAACCAATGCATCCCGAACGAGTGACGGTTTGGTGTGGTTTTTGGTCGGGCGGCATCATTGGGCCATTTTTCTTCGAAAACGAAGACGGCGCCAACGTTACCGTTAATGGTGAGCGTTATCGGTCAATGATAACTGATTTTTTTTGGCCGGAAATTGAAGATTTAGACTTAGACGATATTTTTTTCCAGCAAGATGGCGCTCCGTGCCATACCAGCCATCCCACAATCGCTCTTCTGCGCACAAATTTTGAAAATCGTCTAATCAGTCGTTTTGGTGATGTCAATTGGCCGCCTCGCAGCTGTGATTTGACACCGCTGGACTATTATTTGTGGGGCGCTGTGAAAGACCAGTGTTACATAGATAATCCAGCAACAATTGAGCATCTTAAGCGAAATATTGAAGCAGTCATTGCCGAAATAAAGCCTCATACAATCGAGAATGTACTCGAAAATTGGGTCAAGCGTATGGCGTACTGTAAAGCCAGTCGCGGCAGTCACATGAGTGAAATAATTTTTCAAAATTAATCGGAAGGAATGTTTTTTTGAATGATAAAATTTTGGCAAAAAAATTAATTTTTCTTGTTTTTTTTTTAAATTTATAATCCTAATTTTAAATGGCCCACCCTATACAAGTGTGATAATATTTTGGAACAAATTAGTTAATTATTTGGCTAAATATAGAGCTATGAACTTTTTTCCAAAAATAATTAATATTACTTACAATTGTTTATCGGTTTGAAAATTTTATAGAAGCCCAATAATATACTACTTTGAAATGATAACTCCTTAAGTATTGAACGTAGGGATTTGAAATTTATTTTGCATATTTACATATCATACCCGTTCACACAAAACACACTAAGTCCAAAAATGGATTTTTTGGGATTTTTATACTTTAAAATGCAGAATAATTATATTATTAGTGACAAATAACCATATTAAACTAATATGTATAAAGTAAAATTAAATAAATTACGGGAAAAATAAATAAGTTACACCAGGAAAACATTTTAAAGTTTATACTATTTTAAAAAGCTCATTCTCAAAAATTATGTTTTTGGACTTAGTGTGTTTTGCGTGAACGGGGACGATATGTATTTTACACGCGTGGTAAATTTTGGAATAAATTATCAATATAATATATTGTAACATATTGATATCCACTCAGAATCGATTTTCTAATGCAATGTCATTGCATTTAAATCTTAATAATTATAATATATTTTAATTTACTTGTTGCACTTGAGATAAAAAAGTTTCTATGATTTTATAACGCTATAAGATATAGGTTAAAGGTAAAGCATATTATAAAATATTTTTATTTATTTCTATTTTAAATAATATGATTTTTTATATATAATTATTAAAAATAAATAAGTGATTTATGATTTCATGTTTTTATTTCATTTAGGTCCTGCTGTTTCATTATTCCAAAAATCATACTTTGAATTGATGAAGCGTGCATTGCGTCCCGGTGGTATCGTGTGTTCACAAGCCGACACATTTTGGGGACATTTGGAAAATGCAGCATCAATGCACAGTCATTGCAAGACAGTGTTCGCCAAGGCAGCATATGCAACATTGTATGTGTCTACTTACCCATCAGGTCAGATTGGATATGCACTCGGCAGTCTAGATGAGGTAACAGTATTCTACAATAATATGAACTGTTGAGTATAAACAATGAAATTATTCCCATTATACGTGATAGGCAGATCATAATAATATGAAGATGATAAAGATAATCTATTAGCTATAGTTTTTTAACAGTCGACCAGAGTGCCCCATTTACTAACCATTTATTAATTGGCAATACTACAAGCTTAGAATGCTAATGCCAAAAAGTTAGCCTTCTATATTGTCTAACTATCTATATATATATTTTTTTTATAAAATATAATTACATAAATTTAAGATGACAACACAATTTATTACCAATATCACTCATAAAATTTACCTGGAAAAATGTAAATACATTTAAGCACTCAAACCTTTCATTTTGTCCAAAATAATATATTATGTATGTTATATTATGAACTATAAACATTTAAGCCAATCTTATTTATTAAATTATATATTTAAGATTTTTCATGTTAAAATTAATGTTTTAAATTATTTAATATTCTAATTTTACTACTATTTATTACTACATTTCCTTTTATAAAACTAAAATAAAATGAGGATATTTGATATGCACCCAGTAAACTCTGCTATAATATTAATATTCTCTATTATCTAACATTAACTACTATATTATTATGTTTATTTTGGTTTTTGATAATCACGTATTCATTAAACACGGATTCATGTTTTCCCATACAGAATACAGATTTTACTAATCCTGTGTATCAATTGACCAAGCAACAACGAAAAGACATGAAGTTACGTTATTATAATACCGATATACATAAGGCAGCATTTGCTTTGCCTTCATTTGTTATTGATGCCTTTGATGCCAAAAACAACTCTTAATAAAAAATATATTTATAAGTACAATTCGTCAGATTTTGAGGAATCAATATATTATGTAAATATTATATATTATATATTTACAAATTTAAATTTAATAAAATATATTTATTTTTAAAATGTATTTAATTTATTTACTTTTTGACTGGAACATAATTTTAAACATATTGGTAGGATTTTATATATAGGTTCAATTAAAGTTAACATGTTATGCTAGATTAACTTAAAATAATAACCCAAGTCCTACTATTATATATTCTAGATGATGTTCTGAAATCTGAAATAATAGATTTAGGTAACTGTTTATCAAGTTCTTTTGTATATGATAATTAAGACAAATTACAACCAAATATAACATAATTGAAGATCGCTATACAATACGTATAATTCTTGACAGGAAAGATTTATCATATATTATGGATAAAGAATATAGTTGTATTATTCCATGGTATGCTGCCAATTACAATTGATTTGCTTTATACGAGTCAATCAAACAGTATAATAAATCATGCTTTAGCAATTCAAGTACTAATAAAAATTTTTTTATTTATATTTTTTTTTTATTTTTTAGGTTTAAACAAATTAATTGGTATTTATTTTATTTTATAAAAATTCTTTTAAATGAAAATTTACAAAAAATTATAAAATTTAAATATGTTAGTCTGAACTAAAACCAAATACTTTAAGATTTCCAGTATCTCTTTTCCTATCAAAATGTTCTTTATCATCACATGCAAATGCTAATAAATATTGCTTTGGATGCCATGCCACTGTGAATGTTGCTGCTTCAATTGGTATATCAGTAATCTTAAAAAAAAATTTTGTTTTATAGATAGAAACAGATACATTTAAATAAATAACATAGAAAAAATATTTTGAATAAATTTACTTGTTCTCCTGTAGTAACATCCGCAATATCCACATATAAGTCTTCACTACCCGATGCCAACATTTTACCATCATACGAAAAACTTAAAGCTCGAACAGGCCAGTCCAATCTATTGTTACAAAAAGTAAAATCTATACTAGTTAAATCCACATTTTATTGAAAAATAGATTCATTTATTTATTGTTTCCATTTTTCCACTTTCAATCGTAGAATATATATATATATATATATATAAGCTTATTATTATTATTAGTAGTACACTTGATAATTAAATATATCTTTATATTAGATTAGGTTAGCTAATAGGTTACCTATTATAAGTTTGTACACAAGCCAAATTATCAAGGTCCCATAAAGAGACTGAAGCATCAGCTGAACCTACAGCAAAATAATGACCACTTGGTGCAAATTCTATACAAATACATGTACCTGGATGTGCTTTGACCACATGTCGCTGAATTAAATCTGGGAAACTACAATCAAATTGTAAAATGAATATTTTATAAAAAATTGTTGTCAAAAGTATTGACAGTTTACCTTAACACATAAATACATCCTAGACCATTTGTTAAGAAAAACAAATCACTTTCATTATTCCATGACATTTCATTTACTTCAAAGTTAAACTGTTGTTCACTAATTGATTTAAGGGTTCGCATGTCTATGAAAGTAATCAAATCCTCTTTGTTTCCAACAGCAATTGTATGCCCATCTGGCGACCATGTGATATTGATATTTTCCCCTTTGATTAAAAACAAAATATGATTGAATTTAATTTAAATTTAAAAAAATAATAAAAAATATTTGAATACCTTTAGTCAAAATAGTGTTTGAACATTTCTGATGTCTCACGTCCCATACTTTAACAGTTTTGTCACCACTAGCTGTACTTAGTAAATCTGGGTTAAACTTGTGCCAGCATAACTGATCTACACTACCACTATGTCCTTTATAAGTGTATTCCTTATTCTAAACATAATTTAAAATTAACAATATATGAAAATATATTTATTTTTAAAAGACATCAAAGCAAAATGTTATATAATATTTAATGATTTGATTTAGAAAAATTTAGTTACCAATAATTATTAAATAAATTATATTGACTTAGAAAATTAAATGTGCACGTTTTCTTATTAATGTAAAATGTAGTAAGTACAAATAACATTATCTTATATGTTTTAATAACTTTTATACCTACAAACTAAATTCTTACATAACACTTAATAAAATGTAATTTTTAGATAATTAAGAATAATATACTGTATTATTATAGATAAAATTACATTGTAAAAAGTTATGAATGAATAGTTAATACCAGGTCTGGCAAGTTATTAAGTTAATCTATTTGGGACGAATAAGTTATAATTGTCTGATTGTAATTAGGTAATATTATCATTTTTATGATTTATGAAATATTAACACAATTTAGCTTAAAAGTAATAGTTTTAATAGCCGCCAATTGTATTTAGGCCAATAAAAATTCTTCAACTCTGTGGACAGAGACCATGTATATCCGGCCCTATTTAATACTAATTATTTTTTTTAAAAAATATCTTTATTTTTTATATGTAATACAAAATTTTGCTTTGATGACCCTCAATATATTTTTTAGAAAAATAAATAAATCACATACCTAGAATACCAGTTTTCTGAAATTACTCTAAATATATTTTAAACACAATTTCCAACCGAGGATATTTTTAACAAAAAAACAACAATATATATTTTAAAAAAAAAACGAATATTAAAAATCACACTAATAGAAGAAAAAACTGGTTATCTGAACTCTGAATGTAATAATATATTATAAATAATACTATAATAGAGATAGTATATAATATATATTATTTTAAAATATTAATTTTAAAATCAAGCTAGAAAAATTATTTAAATAAGGTGAGTAAATATTATAAAATAATTAATCATTTTTATGTCAAACTAATTAAGTTATTTCAGATACATTAATACTTATAATAAATGTGAAAAATATTTGTATTATATTATGTTATGTATCAAATAGTTATATTGGATTTATAAAATAAATTATTAAATTCTTATTTCTAAATTTGGTATTTTTTGTTTCTCTAAACATATTGTTTATATAAAGTATGTTTCAATACAAAGTTGAAGAAAAAATAGTTAAATAGCATAATAGATTTTATGTGTTAAACTTTTAATGTTTGAAAATAGAAGATGTTTTATAAAAATTATAGTATTAGTTATATAAATTAACTATTATACAATTTAAAATGAATGAAATAAAAGTAATTTGATATTCAATAATATTGTGTTTTAGTTATAATAATTATACATTTATAACACAAACAATGCACTCAATGTTTCAATAAAATAAATTAATAACTTATAAAATTAATAAATAATTTCATATATACATTTTGCTTTGATAACCATATAATTTAATTTGTTAAAATATAAATCTAATATTCAATAAAAAAAAAAATTGTGTTCAATAAAACATGACTTTTATTACTATAGTACACTACAAATGAAATATATATGTTGTATTTATTATTATAAACAACAATAATAAAAACATACTAATGATAGGTACACAAATTCATTATTAGACTATTAAAAGAACAGCAAACCAAAGCCCCACTGACTTTTATTTGACACAATAGAATCATTGTTAGAATAAAACACTGGTAAACAATAATTAATTTCTAAACGCATTAAATTGTTGATGTTTAATGCCAAACCAGCTCCACAAGATAACCTGACGTTGTTGATTAGTCCTTGTAAGTCTTTTGTTAGATTTCCCAAACGATTTCCAACATTACCAGAATTCATAAATAAATGTATCCTTATTAAATGAGATAATTTATTTTTTTCGGATAAAAATGGAAGTGGTGCGTGTAAATGAGTATTAAATCTCCAATACATTGATGAACCTGTTATACTACCATCTTCTTTTTTCCCCACTCCACATTCTTCGAATCCTCGGAATGTCAATGGTCCACCAAGATAAAAATTATCTAAAATGCTTGATTTCCCAAATGCATCTAATACTCCAAAGGAAAATGATCCAGTAACAGCCGAACTCAGGATTGTGGTAAGTGTATGCTGAAGGGTTACTTCATTTTTTAAAAACTCATGACTACCACCAATTCCAGCAACTTCAGAAATACACTGGATTAGGGATCCATAACTAGGAAACACAGTACTATCACGAGTATCGTAAGAAGTTGTCATTTTAACAGATGACTTCATGGTAAGTCCAAGCTGTTCCCGTATACCAAATGGTGCATTTTGCACATTCTTTAAATCTCTAGCTACACCTTCCCATCCTAAGTTTACTTTGAAAAATTCATGACCGAGATTAAATCCAGCATTTAATCCATATTCATCAAATGAATAACCAAATTTACTTCTACTATTATGATTCTTGAAAACTGATGTATATAAATATGGATTAAAAAGAGCAAGTAATGGTTTTGTAAAAGTAATACTACCAGTAGAAAATTTTTTGTTGGTTGAATACATATCAGATACTATATTTAACTTTTCACCACGACCAAACAAGTTTAATAACGATATTCCAGTTGACAATTTAGGGTCAGGGTTATTATCGAAGTGAGTATCTGACATAAGTTTGATATGCCCTCGAACCCAATTTAACTCTTGTACTTCAATGGTAACATAATATCTATCTTGTCCATTGACACTGTCAACATCTAGTTTGGCAGACACATCACTGAAACAATCTAATTGCATTAGATTTTTTTTAGCTATAACTGTCTTAACAATTACGTCATTGATAGTCTTTGAGTCAAATAGGCATTGTGTAGCTTTTTTGACAATATCATCTTTTGTTCTTTTCAAGCCTACAATATTCACACGATCAACTCTGATCGGTTTTGTTTCAATTGAATTCACAACCATATTTTAATTTTTTTTTTTTAATTAAAGCTCAAAATTGGAATAAGTAATAAAAATAATAATTGTAAATTTGATCTAATTTCTCACCAGACGATCTTTATCCAACGTGAATGTGGCCACAGATTTATCAAATGAGCACGACGCTAATCGTTTACCATCACAACTCCAACCAACTGAATGTACTTTTGATGAATGCGCTTGGAATTCTTTAACCGACTTGTGTGTCTTAAAGTAATCTTTTAACTCATTCGCGTCGACGTTGAAATTTTTCCAATAACTCATTATAATTGTTATACATTCATAGTATACTAAAATAAGTTGCTATTTAACTTGCGCAAAATATTTAAAATATGCCTATACGTTTTTTATATTTAACAATTGTAGATAACCAGATAATTGATAATTAAAAAACAAAAGGAGAAAATATATTGTCACATTTAATGTGGGAAATACTAAATATCATACAATAATAATGTTATTTGTATATTGTATCATGTTAAATCGTTAAAAATAATAAATACTAAATACTAAAAAGTAAAAAAAAAAAAAAAGAGTAACATTTAACGGATAACACAAAATTTTATAGCCGACGTTAGATATTAGATAATAAATTAAATCTTAAATCATTAGTACCATAACCTCAAAAATGTCAAGCATGAAGGGATTTCATTATTTTATCATAGACCCATAAACTAAAACGACGCTTAGAGAGAGAAAGACGAATCACTGGACGAAGTAAACGAATGAGAAAGATATACACGTTAAGGCTCTAGGACGTTACAGACTCTCACTTGTCCTTATGAACTCTAACTTGGCATGGTGGAGTGGAAAACACAGTTTATAGGTCATACCATAGCTTCTAACTTACTATACAAACTATGGGTTTAATTTAATCTATGCCATAGGTCGTTGGCCTATACATAATGTATACAACCATAAATTTAAGATTTTTTTTTCACACATTTCGTGGTCCGTTTTCGCTCCCAATGACGTTTCTGGCGGTTTTGGAATTTTCCATCGTATCGTTTTTGCAATACGGAAGGTATAAAAGATGATTATTGTAGAAGAAACATAGTTTCAAAACTATCGCCGACGAGTTTGTCAGATAATTGTATTTATCGTAGCCCTAATATGACTGAAAAAACATGGGCACACGTCTATAGTTTATAAAATATATATCATGTTACATATACGTAAATAATCATTTATATATATATATATATATATTTGATAGTTAAATTTAATTGAAAACTGGTTATTTAACTTGTAAATACCTAAACATATTGTCAAATTACCGAATATACGAGTAACATTAGTTTCGTTATGAATATATTATATTATGTTCTGTAGCTTATTGTAAAGTGACTTGTACTATATTTTAATACTCTCGTGAAATTATTTATAAAAAAAAAATTAAGTATGTATTTTTTTAAACTTTGCAATATATTATGGTTTTAAGCACTTATTTAATATTTTTCTAAGGCAATTTTCTTATTTCTAGAGCATTTAAATCTGGGCCCTAATTATAAGTTAATTTACGCTAATATAAAAAATTACAAAAACTAACAATCTAATTTCTAATGTCGATCCCATATAGTTAGAAGTTAAGGTAAAGAAGCTAATTGGTTTTACAAAGATTTTTTTTTTGTCTAAAAATATTTTTCAGGTAGAAATAATGGTCTAATTACCATGAATAGAGTAAGCTTTCGGTAGCAAAATTCATTTACTTTGTACTTAGCTCATTTTTCAAATTTCTTAATAGTTTTTCTTTGGGAAGAAAAACTACAAAAAAACAATTGAAAAACTTCAAAATTCACAGAAGCAATTTTTTTTAATTTGATTTTTAATATTTTATAACTAATGCAAATTTGAACATTTTTATTCTCATAGGTGATAAAATTGTTGAATGGATTATAAGTATAATATATTATACATCTGAGTTTACGACTGAATTTTACTCAGAACCTTTTTTTTGAATGCAATATCATTTCATTTAAATCTTAATTATTACAAACCATTAATTTCTCAGTGGACCGAAGGGGAAACACCAGGAATCAACTTCCCTGCTTTCTTCTATAATGCAATCTGTCAATAATCATAACTATCATCAAATAATCTTAAAGTACCATCTATATAAAATTGTTTATTATAAATTTATCTTATTATAATTGAACCAGTGTCTTAAAAAATATTGAATATTAAAAAATACACATTCCTCATTTTTATCAGCATTTTTTTTCTTTTTGAACTGACAACCTGAATAAGATTTGTTATATCAGCATCTAAAATTAATAAATATATTAATTTTATTTTAAAACACATTTTTTTTTATTATGAAATATTCTCTTTTATAAAAATAAACAAAAAATAATATATTTTATTGTATTTTCAGTCTAAGATATAAATTTTTTAAAAAGTAAATTAACATTGTACAATATACTAATTACATATTATTAAATATATTATTATTAATGTATAAATACATTTTAAAAAATATAACAAATTTGTTTAATCATATTTTTTATAGATATAAAATATAAAAATAAAATAATAATTTCATAGAAATATAATTTAAAAGAAATCATTTATGATTATTTTATAATTATTTATAAATACAAAAATAACAACTATTAAAATAATTTAATTTAATTAAATTATTGATCCTTTTTTCATAATATTAATCAATTAATTCATAACCATTGGAATTTGAAGAACCTTTCATATTAGCTAATAATGGTCTGCGTTCAACAATTTCCTGTACTCGACGACTTTGTGTTCCAAAACAGTTACAACATATTTGATTTGTTTCTTTAAGTAAGTTATAAAGGAAACTGTTGAAAAATGCTTGCATGGGATTTAAAATAGCCTAAAAGCAAAGAAGTTTTAAAATTGAGTAATATTGTTTTCATATCTAATTTAAAAATTATCACATTAAAAATATGCTTTTATAAACATATAATTTGTATTTCTTTTAATATATTTAAATCAAATATATACCATCATATACCAAAGTGTTAGCATCACTCCTTTAGGTAAATTATCCCATGATGTCCAAACTATTACTGCATTTATTAGATTAGGTGTCCAACAAATGTAAAATCCCAAATTAATAAAAGCAAATCTCTGTTTAAATAAATCTAACATTTTCCTTTCATTAGTCGAATACTGTGCCATGTATGAAGTTATTATGTTATATATGTAACCAGTAGATATGGTATATAGCACTGGGTTGACTACCATAACAATGACAACTGGCAAAAATGTAAACAAATAATTTGGAAGGAATTTCATAGTAACGTTTTCTTTTGGACTTAAATTGTGACAACTACAAAATAAATATTAATAATATTTTGATTTGTTAGCAATAAAGTATATGCTTATTAAACAATATACTTGGCGTTTGGCGTGTAAAGAGTAGAAAGTCCAATAAATGTAAATATGGCAGGAAATACCCAAGCAACAAAATGATATAATTTTCTATAAAATTGTTTGTCTTGATATGCCCTCCACATGTCTACAGCATATAATAAAGTCCATAACCAAGTTACTATGTAAAAATACTGAATCCAAATCTAAATAAAAAAATATATATATTTTTATAATTTGATACAAACTAAAACATTTTAAACATACTGCTAAAAATATACAAGCAACTGTGTATGGTTGTCCGTCATACCACTGGAAATGATGCATTAATTTTAAGCAAGATCTTAAAAGAATACCTAAAACAGTAAAATAATTTATGATATAAAATGAATCTTTTAGTTATTTGATTATTTTCATAAGCATGTTTATGGGATATTTTATTAAACAAATTAAATTTACAAAATTTAAATAAACTTTGTTTATTTTTATAGGTGTTTATACCTAATGATGCACAGAAATCTGCTATTGCTAACCACATAATAATACGTTTTCCTCTCCACATAATATTAGAATAAAATCTATTTGGAACTTTTAATTCCACTTTGGGCAATAACTGAAAATATAAATAGCATTAGGAGGTACTTACTAAAATTCAGTTGTTATTATTTTTCAATCAAATATATAAAAAAAAATGTTATTACTTGGTATGTTGCACCAGATATTCCAATTAATGAAGACAATAAACACACCATGTTAAAACGATCAGTATTGAACTCATTCATAAGTTTATAAGCAGGATGATAATCAAGAGCTCTTCGGCAACAAAATGTTTGAATGGACGGGTCAGCCATATTCTATAATCAGTAAGGTATAAAAATTAAAATATAGTTCTAAAAATCATAATTTATTTTGTTCAGACATTAATTGGTTGTAATTAATTACAAATTTAATAAAATAGGTATAAGTAATATTAAACTATAAGTAGATAGATTTTTTTTTATCTACATATTTAAATAACATAATCATAATCTAACACAAGTTAATTTAATTATTAACCAAAATAATCAAAATATAAATTATAATTATAGTAAAGTGTTTAGCTTCACTAAACTTTAAAGGTTTACATATTTATCAATTTATCAATTCATTTATTTATTTTAACACTATTCTCCAGCATTATTTTAAAATATAATAATATTTTTACATAATAATGAATAGGACACTTATGTATATACTTTGTGGAAATGTAGGTACTTAACTTATACTTAAATGTTTAGCCATGGTAGACACTATCAAATAATTATTATATTTAAAATATTTTCATAATTTGTAAATTAATTATGAAAATTGTATTTTATAAGACTTACCTATCTTACTTCACTATGAAAAAACAACGTTAAATAATTGCTTTATATTTATAATATACTGTATATTAGTCTGTAACTAATACAATTATTAATTTTTTACAGTATTACCATAGGATAAAATATATATATATATTTTATCTATGGTATTACTATTACATAATATTATTTCTTAGGTTATATTTACCATTATTATCAGAGTTTTCTTTAAGATAAATAATAAATATTATTATTTAGTTTATTCTGAAATCGATTATTGTATTTACTGGTATTTATCATTTATATAATAGGATTTGTATTGACAGTTTTACATCAAGGTATATAGAAATATAGTTATTTAGAATATGTCTTTATAAATATATTTACACGGTTTGTGGCTTACATCTTCTAAGACATCTTAGACTGTTGTTTATCTCTATCTACTTTTGTATAATTATTAATTATTATTTATAATTGATATGATTTAAAGATTAAAATCTATAAAATTATAAATATAATAAATAATCGAGGTGGGCAAATAACATCGATTTTTGGTCGATACATCGATTCTTTAAAATTGTATTTGTAATTGTATTACAATTTTATCTTACACCAAAAGTTGTCGAACGTGATATTAGCTTACAACTTTGAACTTTACTGTTTTATGGACTTTAGACCAAGGTGTCTTGTCTATAAAACATCGATGTTTTTTTAAAAAATTCAATACTATCGATGTATTTAATCTTTTATCTGCTAATGGACGATTATATCGAGCGAATTTATTCGCTACTCACTGGCGAGCAAAGTCGCGCGCAACTAAGCGTGTAGTAACCTGTCCGATTACACTACAGCGAGTTTTATAGTAGCTAACGTATTCGCACATGTTTGTCACAAGTTGCGTAAAAATTTAGTCGCTAGTTGTGAGCACATAAGCGAATTACTCGCCAGCGAGTAGCGACTAAAGTAGACTGGTCGTCAATTTTAATCATGAGCGAGTTTTGCGACTATATAATATTATAGGTCGATTATACTGAACGAATTTAGTAGCGGCGTGTAAATTCGCCAGCGAGTAGCGAGTAAATTCGCTCAATGAAATCGACCAATAACATGTATATTTTAAACCGTGGTCCACTAGTTCAGGTCCGTGTTGTTTTCCCTTCTCGTTGGCATATCTGGAATATCTGTATTTAGAAGTTCCATAAAATATTCTTACCATCTTCTCATCATGCATCGTTCTTCGGGGTCCATGACCATATAATTTTTTCAAGTTTTGATGATTTTCAGATTTGGGTTTGGTTTAAACCAGATTTGTACTGTTTTATGGCCCTGAAAAAGTGTCTAGCAATATCTAGAATCGACTTTTCTGCGGTTTTTTAATCGTTTATTACTTAAATTTTCGTTGTACTACTTATTTTTCTTGTTCTTAAATTTTCTTACAAATTCTACTACAATTGTTTTAACGGCTTTGCTAACTTTGACCCAGTATGTAGTCTTCATCCATATCATTTAGTTCAACGTTTTTTATATATCCCCCCCACATTTATAGAGTACCTAATACTACCTATTTTTGTTGTATCTCCTCATTCTTTAGTATCTCTAAGTTATTCTTATTGTATTAATTAAATACATAGTTAATAATAATATAGGTTAAACAAAAATGTTATTAATAGTTATTTTTAAAGTTATATGTTTACTGATTATATTATTTTAGAACAGCAGTTCTCAACCTTTTTTGTTCGCGGAACAAATAAACCTTTTGTTTCTATAAGTAATTACGGAGCTCCAAAAATCAGAAATGTCTATTTGAGATAATAACAATTCATAAAAAATGATGTCTATTGTAATTGATTTGCTTTATATTTTTTTACTGGAAAATACAAATACATATAAATTATTTAATTAATTTAATAGTAAAAAAGAACATATTATTTTAAATTTTTTTATTAATATTTAATGATTTTAATATGATCTATGATTGGCTTTTTTCATTGACCAGTTTTTTTGATATTTGGTTGGATGAGAGTTGGATCTAATTTATTGCGATATTTTGTTTTTGTTGATGCGTATGATGAAAATCTGGTTTCACGCAGATAAGTTGTTGCAAAAGGAAGAAGTACTAATATAACTTTTTTAGCCAGAGATTGATATTCGTTAGTAATAATACTTCTACTGCTCCAAAAATATGTGAATGATATTTTATCAAATAAAGTTTTTAAAGATGAATCGGTGGTCAGTTCAATAAATTCCTTATAATCTGTCATCCAGGGGCGAATGAAAAATTATAAGTAACTATATTGGTTTTACAATGAGTTGTGTTTTTTTCTCTCTAAAAGCTCGATTTCCGGCTGAAATAATGGTCCGATTACCACTAAATAGATTGTATTTTGTTAATACTTTATTTGCCTCATTTTTTGAATCTAGGAGAAAAAAAATTTTTAAATTCACGAAAATTATTAATTTTGACGAACTCAATTTGAAATAATTCATGATGACTTAATGCAATTTTGAACGTAGAAACGTGAATTTTTTTTTGAGTATTAACATGGTATTATAATTTTTTTTTTACACGCCTTCAAGTTTTATGATTCTACATTGATCGTATAGTATTACTAAAACGTGTTGTTTTGTATAATGAATTTTGGTATCTATGCCCAGTCTAGACTCTAAAAATCTAAATCTAAATTTATTTTTAAAAAAAACTTTGAATTTTTCTAAAAATTTAATGAATTTATTTTTACATTTTTTTAAAATATTTTAGGGAAGTTATCTCTGTAATAGTGTAATTGTTTTGTTCCATTTTTGAATAGTTGTTTAATTATTGCCAATTTTAATTTTCCTGGAAATATACTGTATTTAATACTTAAATTATAAATACACGTTAAGACATTATTTAAATTTAATTACATGTTTTATGATTTTGACAAAATTACACCAAAACTTGCAGCATTTTCATCTTTCAAATTATAAAGAACTAAAATTATTAAGATCATCAAATCTTTAATAATTTCATTGAAAAAACCGTTAAATAAAATTGAAAAGGATTCGTTGTACATCAGAGTCAATTTTTTACTACTTAAATTAGTAAAAAAAAATGTTAGATACCAAGTGAAAATCATCGCAAATATTTATTATTATATTGTTTACCTATCTTTATTTTTAGATTCTGAACTAAGCGAGGAATCTATTGGCTTTACAATGATGTTTTCTTTGTGTTTGAAAACATTTTTTCGGGTAGAAATAATAATCTGATTAACATAAGTAGGTTATGCTTTTGATTGAAAATTGCATCTACTTGGTACTTTGTTTAGCTCATTTTCCTTTGGGAGAAGAAAAATTACCAAAAAAAGGTGGAAAATCAATAAAATTACGGTTTCCATTGTTTGAAATTTTTTTATTTCATAATAACTAATTAAGTTTTGATCGTGGGACTTGAAATTTTTTCTAATTATTTACATATGCAATTTACACACGTAAAATTTTAGTATGGATTATCAGTATAATATATTGAGTTTCACTCAGAATCCTTCCCACTTTTTTTAATATTATCTTTCTTATTGTTTATCTCATCCCAAGTATGTTATGGGCAAGAAGATTATATATTAAATTAATTTATATAATAATTTGTTTTTGCAGCTCTTAAAATTGTTATAAATTTATTGCATTTAAATTTATTTATGTTGTTAATATTTTAATATCATATAAAACAAAAATTATATTTAATAATTTATTTATTATTTCGTGGTTTTATTCACATGCACTTTTCCAAGATTTATTTTAAAATATATATAATATAATAATTTTTTATTTTATTATTTATAATACTATTATAATAACTATAATACATAATATTATATTTTTACGTTTACTATGATATCAGTCTATCATAAAAATGGTAACATAATAGGAGTACTGATTAATATTTATTTGATAGTTTATACTAATATAAATGTCCTAATTAAAATTATTAAATTATATAATTATTATAAATATAAAATTATAATTCTTAATGTTGATTAAAATTAGTGAAGTCAGTTTTCAGTTTTATTGATGGCTGGATTGACTTTGTTATATTTTGTGATATTTGACCACTTGTATTAAATTGTTGTGTAAATTTATTTGTTTTTATAGTCTGTTCTAATTTTGTTCTCAATTTATTATTTTGAGACATAATTATTTTAAATTCCTAAAATAATAACAAATATAATTAATTAATTTACATATATTTCAGTTCACATAGGAAATAAACAGTAAACTAACTTGTGTATAAACTGGTCCAATCTTCAATAAACATTGTAAACTATACTCATGAAGTTTATACCGGAATTTAGATATATTATTATCATATTTGGTTAATTCTATATCCATTAGAATATTTATTAATGCTGGCACAAGTAATGATAACATTTGAATTCCTGAAAACAAAAGTTAATCAGTCTCATAGTAAATTTGACTTGTTGGAAAGAGGGGGCAACATTTTTAAACATAGTACAGGTTAGGTTAGTTTTCTCTAATAAAAAATTAGAACCAAACATTTTTTAGGGTGGGGGGGTTGAAGTGTCTTACCAATTATGACTATGATCAGTATTCAAATAAATTATAAAAACTATTACATAATTGGTGTTAAAAAAATAATTAAATTTAATTCTGGATTGATTTTCTTGGATAACGTAACTGATTTTTAAAATCAAAATAAAATATTTATATATTTAGTAATACTAATATATTGTATACTATTAAAGAAATGGTTTAGGAAGGGTTGGGTTAAAAAAGTATAGCGGTGTCCTGAGGCAGGTTTCCAATGTGTGCATAAAAATTAAACATTTAATGGAAAATTATTAAATTAATAGAGGTTATGAATGCTTTACAATATATTATACCTAATCAATGATCTTATAGTTTTAAAAGTTTGTATTAATGATAATAAAGTATATTTTAAATATTACTATGGTTAGGTTGTGCTAATTGCACCAAACATTCTATTGAACTAATTGCTTCACAAAGCATAATTAAATGGCACTCCAATAAATTGTTTGGAATATCATCACATAACAATTCCATCAGACGTGGAGCTAATGCTTGTATATAACCTGTTGCAATAAATTTATCTTCAAGTTGAAAAACTGCTTTTAGGAATTGAATGCATTTTGTTTTTATCTAAACAAATAATAATAATTATAAACAACTTTTAATATTTATAAAAAATAACTTTAACTAAATAGGTTTAAATATACAGATTATGAATAGGTAATAGTAAACGTCATTGATTTTAATTATTGATAACTATATTATTTAAAACTGTTATTATTAGCGATATATAATATATTAATTTTTATCAAATCAATAAAAATTAGTTATAATAATTAAATTAACCAAATTACTATATCAGAATATTTAGATTACTGTCATTAAGAACACTTAATATTTGAATGAAAAATTTTGATTCTCTTATAATAAACATTTTGATGTATTAAAAATTATATGTTATTTCATATTTATTATTTGGTTTTTAAGCTATTGAACAATTTTTTTTTATAATATTCATATAAAAATGGTTCACAATAGTTCTTAAAGTGATGATATAATATTATGTAATAAACTGTTATTAGTATAATATGAAACTGGTAGATTTTATTAGATTTTGTGATAATAGTATATTACAAAAATATTTAAATATGACTTCTTAACACTTGTTGTAATTTAAAATATTACATTAGATATAGATATTAATGTGTTCCAACCTAACAATTTAATTAGTTTATATTATTTAATATAATTAAAATATATATAAATTATATACTAACAGTAATATTATTATTTCCAAAACATTGAGTACAGTAATTAATGCAAGGATATAAAATATTTTGTACACACATTACACCAGGTGGTGCATTCAATGTAAATACAGTAATGACAGATAGCATTGTTAATTCATCTACTTTTTTTCCTTCATCTCCTAAATAAATAAAAAAAAAAAAAATATGTATTCAATAATAATAGTATTAAGTTATTAACAAAATAACCATTACCAGTGGTTTTTGAAATATCAATAAGTTTAGCAATGGTACTTTGTAAAAGAGATCTCCATTTATTTTCAGATACTTTATGATATCCATAAGGATGTTTACAGAGTATTTGAAAAGATTCTAAAACGCTTAGAATAGAAACATTTTGTTTAGATGTTTCATTAAAGCTATTCAGCTCTCCCAATTCTTTTAAAATATTAGTTATTAAATAAGCAATTGTTGGAAGTATTTGAACACCTCCTGTAAATGAAACATAATTTTATATTATATGTTTAAATATTAATATTAAAGCAGTAATAAATATCTACCAGTAGGAGAGCAAAGATTTGGTAATTGGGCCATTATGGTCAATGTTGTAGCAATAACATTATGGTTCAAGGAATTTAGATGTAATTTTCTAGTTGAAGATACTAAAGGTGTTGGATTCATATCGGGTATCTGCCGTACTATTAGACACATACAAACTTCTAAGGTAGCAAATACAATACTTTTATCATGTTCTAGTTTTCCATCCTGCCACTCATCATTTAAATATTCTACATTTTCAACAGCAGATAATTCAATAGTTTTATCTATAGTTTATATAAATACTTATTAATAGTATATAATACACAGTATTAAGTATATAAGTATAATACTTATCAATAAAAATATACATGTTAAATAACATTATAAAAATCATAATTACCTTTAAGAACATTTGATTTTTTAATTTTTAAATCTTCTTGTGCAGCTTTAATTATTTGTTCTACAATATTCATAATAGTTTGCTGTACTTCTATACTATCATTTGTTAAAAGTAATCTAAAATATATATCAAGCTATTTTATACAAATATTTAAATTATATTATAATATTATTTTTATAAAAATACATGTTTATTACTTGTGCATAATATTTAAGGTTTCCACTGCTAATATAGAATTTGTCATCATAATTTGTCTAGCTATTGAAGAATCTAAAATAGTATATAATGATTTAAGACAAGCAATACAATTTTCAATATTTTCTGATGTACGCTGATTACATATAGCTTCAGTACAAATTCCTAAAAATATTTAAATTTAATTAGATTATATTACATATTTAAACATATTATATTGATTATGTTACAATTACCAAATATAAGATAAAATTTATCTTGTAATTCTTTTTCAATATTAGTATTATCTGTTTTAAAATCTTTAGAATTCAACCACAATGATAAAGCATACAAAATTGGAGGCCATGCATTCTTATAATGGTTTCTACTATTTTCAATTGTACTTGAAGTATAAAAAGCTCCACCTTCATGTGGAAGTTGACTGTTAAATTCTAAATATAATTTGCATAAATAAATATTAAATATATACAAATAATATATTATTTTATAAACACATGTTTTAATAAAGTCAATATATACTTATTTAATATTTATATTTATAAAAGACATTGGACAACTGTCATTTTATTAACAGCACCTATTGTAGTTTGTAGGTAGTTCCTACAAAAGATACAATGAAAAACTTGTAGCAGAATATATGCAACATTCACGGTCAGTGTTGGAACTAGGATTTTTGGGGCCCCAGACACAATCAATTAATGGGGCTCTAAGACATATATGTACGTAATATTTTTTCATAGGCTTATAACTCATAAGTTATAAAAAGATATTGGACCGGTTTTTATCCTGTAAATTTAATGTATAAGAGACTTACCATCCAGTGTGTTATTATTAAAATATATCTAAGAACTTATTAGTTTTTTTGATTACATTATAATATATTATTAATGAAAAAAAAAAAAATTACAAAACATAAAGATCAGATATATATATATATACATATATTTAAGTTATATTGCTTAAATAAATAATAAATTGTATACATTATTTATTTAATTCAAACATAAGAACATAATGCAACGACCCAGATAGAGCCCCTAGGTCAACTCAAAGAAGCCCCTTTACCGGGGCATTACCCTGGCTGTCCCACCAGGTTTTTGCAGCACTGTTCAAGGTCTAAAGATTATTTTTAAAAAAAATACTTAAATTTGTTTCTGTGAACAATAAGAAAAAAATTACAATGGTGAAAATTATCTAAACATGCTTGTAGATACATTGTACTCATAGTCCATAGTTAAGAGCCGGATTATAGGTATGTCGTAGACTCGTAACTCTTGGTTGTAAAATTTGAGATGCTCAAAACAGATGTTTTGTAAATACATTATTGTTAATAAATTAAAAAAACAATTCATATTATGATCTATAACGTTTAACGTCTTTAAAAACACATCATTAAACAAAATTAAAAATAACTATTTTTTTTTTAAAGTTATGTAAAATTTGAAGATAACCATTTAATAGATTACCTATATATTAGTAACATAATTTTGATTTTTGATGCATTGTCAAGAAATCGATTTTAAGAAATTTTTTTCATTTTTGGAGAATTTATATTTATATTGTCATTATTAATTGTTGTAATAATTTAAAACTAAAATATAATGGTATATCCACATAATTTATTACTCATCATTCACATAAAGTATTATTGAATATTTGACTAATGATAATATACATTTTACATTCTGCGATATGATAAATTAAATAATTATAGAATATAACGTCAGAAATATGATTTATCCCATATAATATGAAAACAATTTATAAAAATAACCATCTTGAATAAATTTGACCCATTAAAATTTGTAGAAAAATATACTCTTTAATTTATTAACTTCAAATTTTACATAATTTAAAAAATAAAAAGTTATTTTTCTTATTGTTTTACTAGATGTATATAACTAAAAAATAATAATAGAAGTGATATTGCCTGAAAAATTAACCATTGCTCAAGTAATAATTTTAAAAATACTTCGTTTAAAAATCTTAATTTTTCATGAAGATATTATAATTAGTAAATAAATCATAATTAGATGATAACAGATATAGATGTAAATTATAATCAATATTTTATGGCTTAAAAATTATATTTACATATTACTTAATTATACAAAATATAACTAAAAGTTGTAATAATAATAAAAACAAATTTCAATTTTTTTAACTATATGTACATTATATTTTAAATTAATATTTTAACTAATAAAATTGTTTATTTTATAACAAGATTTAACTAGAAAAATATAATATAAATTATTGTAATTTTTAAAATTCATATGATAATATAATATACACATTATTGGACTATTTGCATTGACATTAGCAGTGTAAAATTGTATTCTATGAATTTATTTGTAATGCAATGGGCAACATCATAAAAATGTTTTAATACTAATTATTTTTAACTAATTTATTTATAATTACTTACCACAAGGAAGCAAAAGAAGAGCATGATCTTTAAGCGCAGCTTGCCAATGTTTAGATAACATATCTAATTCTGGATTAATTAAAGTTAACAAATTATCATTTTGTCCTTCATTTTTTTTTAAATCATCATTTGTTTCATTTACATTAAAGTAAGTATTGTTGAAATTTCCAGGAGCATTACCATTTTTTATCATGGCGATAATATAAATCTAAAATCATTTAACACTTTAGTTTTAAATTCAAATTGAGTTTATAAAAATAAATAAATATAATTGATAATTATTAATAACCTGTGCCCAAGCTTTAAGAATAGCTAAACATTCAAATGTTGCAACACTTTCATTGTATAAGCTATTAAAGTTTATATTGAAACCTGGTTTGAGTTTTTTAAGAGATGTAACTAATAAATGATAAACACGTCTTAAATCATTTAAATCACGTGCCACTCCACTTCCTATCCATGTTCCAGATACACGGCATGCAGCAGCCGTAACATGACTAGGAGTATCTTCAGAAAATGCTGGTCTTAATGCAGCACTTACCTTTACAATATATTTTATTTAAATTTAAGTCAAATTTAAATATAATGAATTAAAATTAATTACTTGAGCTTGAAACTGTTCTAACAACAAATGACCAGGAAATTCAGGTTCAGGTACTTGTGCAAATTTATCAATAATTTCATTAAGAGTTTCAAATCCTTCCAGACGTAATTGGTCACTATCACTAGTTGCTGCCATGAATGCCATTCTTATTAAATCAGATAAATGTAAAATCAAATAATCTCCTAAATTAAAATATTACTTTAAATTATTAAAAAAAATATATTATTATTTAAATTTATTAATAAACCTTTATTATTAGTAAATGATAATTCTTTAGCTAAAGATAAATTAAAATGAGGAGCTGAATCACATTCCTTATGGCAAGTAGTTATTATTCGACAGATACACTGAACAGAAAAAACCCTAGTTGGCCATTTAGGTTGTTGTTTTCTCTTAATTAGATTTTCATTTTTAGAATATTTTTGAAATTCATCCTGATCATCACCAGTTTCATCATCATCATTCGTTATGGTTCCTTCAGTTTTATCTATTTCCTTATGGTTAATATCTATAGGAATAGCACAGATAATTATGTAATACATTTATTATATTATATTTATGTAATATAAACAGTTAAGATTAAAATAGTTTTTAATACCTGAAGAAACTGTTAAGACAGATTTACATAAATTTATCCATTTTGTAAGATTGTTAGCAGCCAACATTTGAAGCATGCTTATCAGAGTATCATGAATATCTTTAATAAGTTGTTTATCCATTTCTGTATCCAACATATTGAATAAAACACCTGGCAATCCAGATTCTGTTAATACAAAACCTAAAAATAGATTAAAATTAAAGTTATTAAACTATTATAATTATTGTATTTTTTCGTCCTTTTAAATTATATTTAAAGAATGTTATAACAATATTATAATTATATAGGTACCATCTTTATTAATATTTTCTGGAGAATTCACAAATGATTCTGCTATTTCACAAACTTCTTTAGCCTCACGTTGTGATAATTGCCGCAAACAAGAAACTGCAGCTTTTCTTAGTAATAAATGGCTATTTGATAAATGTTGCTAAAATTTAAATAATTAATTTGAAATATTATTAATAATTAATCAACAATATAATTTGCTAAATTAAAAACAAATTTTCATTAGATACACGTGCAAGTAGGTTAAGTAATTATGTATCTAAAAGTTCTATGCAAAGAAATTATTTTATTATAATGTTATTTTATGTTAATTCCATTTAAAAATGGAATATAAATATAGTTAGTGGTTGTAATGTTTCATTGTAGTGTTAGATATTGAAAGAGAAGCTATGAGATACATAGTTTATGTATTTATATAATTTGAATACTCACGCATAAAGTCCAAACTAAAGCAGTTAAATTGACGTGTCGTGGAGTAAACAGATGCAACTCTTGAAGACATACTGTAGATTCTGCTTGAACTAATGGATCTTCATGATCTTGCATTATGGCACATGCGCATAAAAATGATGATCGTGCAGTAGTAATTGATGCTGAATTACCTGAATAAAATAATTATTGTTATTTAATAATTAATAATAAGTTGTTTTTTAATATCTTGTTTTCTTTCTATGTCATGGAATTTTTAATAAACTATTAAAATTGTAAACTAACTTAACTTCAGATATTTTTCTAATCAGAAATAAATCAAATCAAATTTGTTTTTATAATTAAAAACATATATGTACTATAAAATAATACTATATATTTAAGCATATTAAAAATTAAATTAAATATAAAAATGTTCGTGAAAAACACCAATTACCGCTAACCATATTCTGTTTACACAAATATTTTTAAAACTTAATTTACTTTTTATTATTAATAGAATAATATATTAATATAATAATATAAATGATTTATATTTCAATGTTTATGTCTACATACACTGATACGGTGGTAGTAAAATAGGGCAGGCAGTATTTTATTGCCACCGTGGTAATAGTTTCAGACTTTTAGATTGTTAAAATTTAGGTGTCAAATTTTGTTTTTGTGAAAAATTTCTTTAAAGGAATTGTTTTTATAAAAACAATTTATAACCTTGCAATTCTGGTCCAATAGTAGTAATTAGAGCAGAGATCAATTTTCCAATACATTGATGAACATCAGCATGATAATGAGGAACTATCAATAGAAGTTTTAAGGCTAATGATAGTGAAGGTTCTATATATCCTCTAAACATTGGTCCTCCTGAATTTGCAATAAGAGACAAAGCATGGAGAGACCAGACCTAAAACAGTAATAACAAATTAATTTATACCTATACTTTAAAAAAAAAAAAAAATGTTTTTATAATGTTACTTGAACAATTGGGGATGTGGTATCTTGAGCTAAAGCGAGTAAAATGCTAACACTAGTATTCAAATGATGTGATGATCCCATACCACCAACGTGTCTATGTAAATAGCCAAGAGCTAACGAATGTCCAGTTCGACTAGGAACATCTCTAGCACAACGAAGACGATCAAAACTAGTTTGAGCAAGCATAGCAGTGAACCTAGAATCTGAAACAGCTTGAGCCATACGCCCTACACTCTCTGCAGCAGCCACGCGTAAAATAGTATTGCCATTTGTTAATGCATTCTAAAAACATACTCGATTATAACAATTAAAATAAAGAAATATTAACATAAGAAGATAAGAAATACATGAAACAATTATTTATTTGTATAATAAATTTAATATATTACCATAATAAGAGTAGCTGTAGTCGTTTTAATTTCTTCATGTCCAATAGTTGATTTTGTATCAGAAAGTGCTTTAAGACCAGCTAGAAGTGAAGCGAAAATATTGGTTGAAATAGCATCACACCGGCACGACTTTGAATATTTTATTTGATCAGTAAAATGATCTATCATTTGAATTCTGTGTTTATTGGCCACACGAGGAAATATTAAACCAAATAAGGTAATAGATGCATCAATTACTGATACACCTAATGGTAAAGGACTTGGTACATTATCATCCTAGATAATAATTTCATTTTATTATGTGCTCAATATGATTAATAAAATTATATTATATTTGCTATTTTACTAAATATTGATATAATGTAGAGGTACAAATATTTTGTTTTGCAAAAGTTAATTAAAAAAATCTGTAAGTCATAATGTAGTTTTAAAACTATTATTTTATAGAAATAAAATTATTTATTTATTTCAAATAATTTTAAGGAATCAAAATACCATTGATTAAAAAATATTAAAACAATATAAATATGAGATTTTTTAATGATTTATTCACTATATTTATTATTTAATCATTAGTAATTGTATTTGAAAATAAAAATAACTATAATATTGAAGCGCTGAGCAAATATGTGTAATGTTTTATTTTTATTTTTACTTATTAACTTATTAAATTCTTGTAATAACTATTGTAAAACAATTATTACATAGTTATTTAAAATTAATTGATGAAAAATGATTTATTGCAATAACAAAACTATTTTATTATTATTAATTTCTCAAATACTTACTTTAGATACTGAAAGATAAAGATATCTAGGATCATGTTCTAAAGCACCAGATCCTATGGCATTATTTTGTATTAGCTGAAAAATATATATACATATACAATATAATATATAATGTACTATACAATTATAAGCAAACAAAATACTTTTGCCATATGATAGCATATTAATACTTTTAAATTAACCATTCCATTTATTTTGGAATATAACGAAATAAAGCCGCCTAACGTTAAAAAAAAATATGAATTTAAATAAATTTTAAATAATGTTTTTGTATTTATGCCCTGCCGTGTCAAAACTTCTTGCAGTGAAACTTTTATTTTATAAGTTTTTATTTAATAAAATGTATTTGTAAAAATATATACATATTGAGATTACATTGCTATTGAGTTAAATTATATATATTATGTTTTTTTATATAATACTTAAACTTAATAATAAAATATGAAAGTATGACTGTATAAAAATATAACATTGGTTTACATCAAAGATATTTGGATTTAAAATTATTATTATTTTTAACTTACTTGAAAATTCATAATTTCTAATTTCTAATGAATAAATATATTTAATTATTGACTTTTTTTAAAAACTTCAAGCTTATACTTTTTCACAAAATATTTATAAAATATTTATGATATTGATTTAAACTAAATTTAATCTTTTAATATTTGTATAATATTATAGATTATATCTTTATATCGTTATTTACAAAATGTATCAAACACAAACTAGGAAAAAACCTAATTTACAAGAATTTAAAAAACCCAAATTTGACATAAATCAATAAATGTCATTTAGAAAATATACCACTCCACATAATATATTAAATTAAGTAATAAGTCATTAAGTTTTAAATTTATACAACTATTTCTTCAATAACCATGTGACTTGGTTATTCTTTTATTAAAAGGTTTTTAACCTTTCATCAAATATAACTATTTTTGTTTTTATTTTATAATTTATCAATTTTTATACATACATACATATATATATATAACTATAATAACTGTTAAGTTTAAATTGTTAATACTTATATTAATATTAATATATTTCCTTAAATAAGTTACTTCATAATTTTATTATAATGTATAATATTGCATCTACATAGAGAAAACATTAAATGCATATTCAAAAAAGAGTCGATTCCGGACGTTCCTCCTTGGTCCCTTCGATCCTCAAAGAAATCAGTCGTTTATTATAATTAAGATTTGAATGCAATAATATTGCATAAACTCAGTCAAATATATAATATATTATACTGGTAATCCATTCCAAAATTTTACCACGTATGTAGACTACTTAAAAAAATGTACAAGTCCCTATGTTCAAAACTGCATTAGTTATCACAAAATATTTAAATCAATTTACTGCCATTTTTTGGCAGTTTTTCTTCTCCCACAGAAAATCTTTTGAGAAATTCAAGAAATAAGCTAAATAAAGTACCAACTAGATGCAATTAGCTACCAAAAGCATACCCTATTAGTGGTAAACAGACAATTATTTCTACCCTAAAGTGTTTTAATACACACAAAAACAAAAAATTAAACATTTTTGTAAAACATACAATACATTCATTGCTTTGCTCAGAATTTAAAATATTAAACTTATTTTTTTATATTAAAAAAAGGAAATTTCTGTAACATAAAATGTTGATTGTATATAATATATTTGTATGTATAATTATGTGAATGATTACTTACATAATCATATTCAACTTTTCTTGAACAGTCCACCTTATCATAAGCAGCAATTTAAAACCATAAAATAAAAGCTAATTCAAATTATAGATAAATAATAATAAAGTAAATATATTTTAAAAAATTATGTTAAATTTTACATTAAACTCATGGTTTCATTAATTTAAAATATAAATTACAATAAAAAGTTAATTACCTGATCCTCAATTTTCTGGTGATGTGAATGTTGAACTGGACAAATCCCCAATAATATTCCTTCTTCATTTTGACAAACATATCTTAATCTTGATGTAACAGTATTGGCTGGATTTTCTGCCAATGTAAACTCCGAAACCAACAGTCTCAAAATATGTGTGAATGAAGCTAAAGTATATTGTGTTTTAGTAAAAATAAATTGCATTTAAATTTTTATAGACATATGTGGTATTTCATACAAATTGTAAAAATGAAAATTAAATTACCTTCAAAATCTTGTGCAGGAATCAGAGATAATGTTTCATATAATCGCAATCTGACTAATGCTATTGGAGCTTTTAAATGTTGACCACAGCTTTTAACTACAGAATTCATACTAAAACAATATTACATTATAATGTAAAAAAATAAGTATATTATGAATATAATGTTTGTTTTTAAATGCATACTATTTACATTTTTACCACAATATAAATAAGAAATGAACAATCTATAACATTCTAATTATAACATAAACAATTGTTAATATTTATGTACCTAATATTATAATACATAAATATTATATACCTATGTTATATTGATTTTATAAATGCTATTTAAAAAAATATTATCAATGATAATAAATATTATGAAGTTATAAATATACCAATAAAAAAATAATAATATTTAAATATTTGACTATTAAAAATTAATTTTTAGAATTTTAATTACAAAATAATAATAAATAACTTTTAAACAACATATATTTAGGCAGTGTAATTAAAATTTAATTTATTAATTTTATAGTTTATTCTTTATAATAAAAAAATGTTTAAAACTTAAGTAAAATTAATCAATTCATTCAATTAAATAATAACATATCAAATACATGTTGCATTATGTTATAATGAATTTTTAAATAAATGATATATATTTGTAATATTGTATATATTTACTTAATAAGCATTGCTAGAGCAGATTCAATTGGAATTAACAATCTTCTAATTATATCTTCAGTAACTAATTCATTACAGTTAAATAAAAAACTGTGGATAGATGCAAGAGCTCCTGCTCGGCCTTCCAAAATCAACTAATATATTAAAACAAATAGCTACATTTAATATATATATATATATATATATATTAAATAAAATTATATTACATGTTTTTATGATTCAATGAATAAAGAGGTTTTATGAAATGCACTTATAACCTTAGGGATACCAACTAAAACAGTAAGAACGATTAATTATGTATGGATAAAGATGTAAATAAAATATATTGAGACAAAAGAGCAATTCTGAAAAGAATACTAATAAAAATATATGGACCAAACAAGAATAATACAACTATATGAAATAAGAAGTAATATAGAATTATGATAGATATACAAAAAGCTTGTCATAGTAGCAGTACTACAATATATAAGAATTGCACGAGCTGGTCATGTATGGAAGTTTAATGAAAGCCCAATGTAAAATGACCACTAGGAAGACCAAAGGAAAGGTGAATGGATAAAGTTGAAGAGTATGATAGAGATTAGATTACAATAATGGATCTCAATGATCTTTGAAAAACCAATAAAAAAAGAGAAGATAAATCCATAAATACATACATTATATATAAATATTAATTATAATATAAATTAATTATTACCTGCCAAGTAAATGCATCTCCTCTGGCCTTTTCTGATTCTAGTTCTTTAGAAGATCTTGGAAATGAATTTCTCCATAAAAGAAGCATGCGTGGTAAAAGTCCTCGAACAACGCTAACACCTGATAATATAAACAAATTATATGCATAAACAATTATTTTATTACTTTATTAATATTACCTAGTGTCATCACACCACCAATTAATAACCATCCAGCTTGAGTTCTACAAAGTGATAGTCGGCTATTTTGACTAGCACTCCTAAGTAAATCTTCTGCAGTGTTAAAGATTATCTATTTATCAAACATTAAACCACACATGGTCGAACAGAATATATTTAATATAACTTATAATGTATAATTATATATAACTAACCTTTCCTCGCATATGTGGAATGCCTAGTGGTGAAACATTTACACTTCCGAGTATACCAATAAGTACAGCACTATAACCAAAAATTATTTCTGGTGTAGCTCTTGTGCTTTCTATATTTTCAATACATCTAATAATAATAATAATAATCAATTTATAATTAAATTGTTTAGCATAAATAATAAATATAAATTACCGATCAATTAAAGGAGTACATTGGCTTGGTAAGGCAATGCAGATACATCGAATACACCATGCAGCTGCTAAACGAGCAGCTTGACTAGGATGTACCATAACAGATAGAGCAGTCTCTATAACATCTAACAATAAGAAAAATATTAAAAATATGTAAGTAAATGTTGAATAATAACTTACTACATGTATTATCTGATATAAGATTATTTGCCATTGTTCCCATGTTAAGTAGCAAACAACCCATTTCTTGCAATGCACAAACAAGAAAATGTTGACCAAATATGGTTTCTTGGTTAAAATCTTTAGCATTCTCTGGACTAAAATCTGAGAAAAAAAAAAAGTTTTATTTTAAGTAAATTTTAACTTTAATATTAATTTTACCAATTGAAGTCATTTGTTTCTTAACTATTAAAGCCAATTCTTTACAAGCAGAAGATTGTGCTTTTTCACTTAATACTTGTCCAAGGACACTACGCAGTATAAAGCTAATACACTTTCTAGAATAAACAGCATCAACATGAGACGATGCTGATTTTGGATTTGCAACGAGATCTAAAATATGCCGCATAAAAGTATTTAAATTTTTTTCTAGCCAAGTAGATTCCAATGAATGAACAAATTCCACATAAGTCTAAACAAATACAAGAAGAAGGATTAGATGATTAAAATCGATTTTTAAATAAAAGTTATAATTAAACTACTTGCATATGTAACACCAACTCTAACTTCCCGATGACTACCAGTAGTTCCCTTAATAATTTCTCCAGTACCTTTGAGAAAACCAGTACCACCTCTCAAAAATCCATTCATTAATATTGTCAATGAATCTTCTAATGTAATATTTTTTGTTGATTTTGATGTTTGAGCTAAAAATCAATACATGTTATATTAAATAATTAAAATAAATGTAATAAAATAATAGTTTATACCTGGATGGTGTTCTTTATTTATTATTTGTGTAGAAGCAATCAAGAAACCTAATAATTTTGCTACAGAACATCTTACTTCATAATTAGAATTCTCAAATGCTCGAAAACATAATGTAGCTACGCTTTCTAAGTCTGATGTATATAAAAAACTAGAATGTTTTATCATTTCAAATAAACACTAAACACAAAATTAGATAATCACGTGAAAAATAGTAATACAAATAATGTTTAAATATAAGTTACTTTTGCAGTAGCGGTACGAACAGCCATAACTCGATCAGTTAAAGAATGTCTAATAGCTTTATAGATATCCTTATGAATATTACCCATAACATTTCCCATTCCAGAACAAATCTATAAATTATATTGATATTTATATGTTCAAAGATTTAATATCAAAATTTGTTACATAAAACATAGAAACATAATTAATTACTTTTTCTAATGTTATAATTATTTCCACTCTCATTTGCGATTCAGCATTTTTAAGACATTTAATTAAAATATAAACAGTTTCTTCATAAGAACGTCCCATCATACGTCCCAAATTTTTGTACATGAATCCCATACAAGTAATTGCAGCTCTAAACAGAATTATTTTAAATAATTATAGTATAATAAATTTTGAGACAGATGCTAAATATAATTTTTAATTCTTAAATAGTATATAGTAAAACAACTATACTAGTCTACCAATACTAAGATCTAAAAATTAAAGTTACTTCAACTTTAGTTATTTTATATTTTCAATACAACATATGATGACTGATTGACTGATTACTAAGAATCATTGATTATACATCTTAGATATATAATGCTAAAAATATATAATAATTATACATACAATTTTGTAGAAAGGAATGTCAAAGAGTCATCTTTGACACGCAATATATCGTTACATTTGTTAACTGTATCAAAAAGAAGAAATGTATCGCCAACATTGAACAAAGTAGACAAGCATTTTGCGATTAATATTCTAGTCGGTGGACCTGGATTCTCTTGAATTAAATTAGTTAACTGATCAACCATTTTCTTTTGACATTCTTTAATATCAACCTAAAATTTAGTATAAAATACAGTCATTACATATATAAATAGAATTAGTATCATTATTTAAAAGTAATGTATATCAATTTTTTATTTAATTTAATATAATAAATGCAAATAGTTATTTTAAAATTGAATAGGTATATTAAAAGAAGTATTTTTGAATAATTGCTAAATCATAAATATATATATATGGTATATATTAGGCATTTTTAAAAGAGTTTAATTATGATTTTTTTTACAATAATTAGAAGTTAAGTATGGTAATTACTGTACAGTATGTTTTATATACTTTCAAAACCAAAAACCAATTACAATAGAGTATACAGAGTAATCAAAATTGTATGTTATGGAATCTATGAATTTATAAATCTAAAATTATATTGTTTAATCTTTTTAAACGCTCTTTCAGATATTTTTGCATTCAACAATTAAAAATAAAATGAGGACCTCTAGATGCTTGCATACAATTAAATTGCTGTAGTACAATATTTAGATGGCCATGTATACTAAAATTATTTATCTGCAGGTACTAATATAGTTAATTTTATAATTAAATACAATAAATACCATAATGAAATTATTAAAATTCTTACTTTTTTAGAAGTTAACAATACTTTATCTAAAAACCGTAACCATTCAAAGATAAAAACAGGTCTTTTAGTTTCTGGTAATTGTTTTAACGCATCTTCATTTAAAAGCAAACTATGACTCAACTCCATTTTAACCATCTACGTATACATTAAACCATTGAAAATTATCAAATGTAAAAAATAATTTATTAAGAGAGTTTTTCAAATTTCGAGTTAAATTAAGATCAATCATTAATACATTATTAACGTTATCATTTTATCAAATATTTCATTTCAAGAATAGATTTAATTTAATCAACTTATTATCACACACTATTGAAAACCACGGTTTAAGATAGGTAAACATATCACACGGTCGAGAACAAAAGAAATTTTTATACGAAAGTCTGATTGGGTGCAAAGAAATCAGTGTGAACATAAAATTAAATATAAAATTTTCCTGCAAATACGTATAATTTCTATATTTACTAGCTTTTCATATATAATGAATATAGTCTATGTACGTTTCTTATAGAATACACTATTCTATTCTTCACGCTGCGGCAAGGGCAAAAGCAAAAATATTCTTAGCTCTTAGAACTTAAGTATATAAATATATAATTCAATATATATTACAATTAATAAAAAAGTGGAAACGTCAATTTAGGATATTACTCCTTCGTCCCTTCGGTCCTCGGAAAAATTAGTGGTTTTTATAATTATTAAAATTTAAATGTAATTATATTGCATTAGAAAATACGATTCTGAACGAATCTCAATATATTAAAATATATTATACTGATAATCCATTTCAAAATTTTATCACGAGTGTAAATTACACATGTATATATTCAAAATAAATTTCAAATTCCTACGATCAAAATTCAAGGAGTTATCATTTCATGATAAAAATTGTCAATCACGATTTTCAAAACATCTTGTAAATAGATTAAATATTATATGATTAGGTTTCTACAAAAAATTACAATCTGTTAAATCAAAAATTGCAGGAAATAATAAACATTTTTGGGAAAAAATTCAAAGTTCTATATTTAGCCTAAAAATCAACCAATCCGTTACAAAATTTTACTAGCCGTAAATATTACCTAGGTTAGAACTCAAAAAAGTTTTCGTGTCCCAAGATCAAAACTCAATTAGTTACCACGAAATAAAAAAAAAATTATGAAAATCATAATTTGGCCATTTTTTTGCAATTTTTTGGTAGTTTTCTTCTCCTAAGAAAAAGTTTTTAAGAAATTCGAAAAATGAGCTTAATAAAGTACCAAGATCATACGATTTTCTACGAAAAGCATACCCTACTTTTGATATTCGGACAACTATTTCTACCCGAAAAAATGTTTTCATGCATAAAAAAAAAATAACATCTTTGTAGAAACAATACATTCATTGCTCCGCACAGAATCTAAAAATTTAAACATACCTACTTAAAAAATATCAAAATTTAACAACAGAAATAAGCAAGTATAAGAAATTGTTTTTACATTATCCTTTTATTTAATTTCAGAATTTCTTTGAAACAGTGAGACATACCTCAGGACCTAATAAATGACCATCCCTCTACACCCACATGTCTTTAATTATATAGATTACTATCAGTTTACTCGTTAGTAAAACCACCAAAAAGTGGCAATTGCATTATTTTATCAAGTAACATATTTTTACAAATTGCAATATATTTCAACTTACTACATACCTTCAAAATATTGGAATTTATATTTTGATTTACAGGGACGAATCGAAGGGGTTCATGAAGGGGTGTGTATTAAACATTAGTTGGCATTTGGCAAATATTTTTATTTTCAAAAGTAATTCAAACAAGAGTTCAAGTTTAAATATATTATTGTTTTTTATATATATAAATATATTTGTATTTGTATTATTTTGTTTTGAATTTAAGTATATTAAACTTGAATTTTTATTATTATTTATTATTTATTCATATAATAATTTATATTATATTATATTTATTTTTATTCGTACATAATTATGCTTAGTCTGCAATTTTATGGTAATACTCCCCACCACGATATTTTTTTAGGATCGTCCCTATTGATTGATTTAGATATGTATTTTAGACCACTAATAAGTAATAACATTGATTATAGAATAGTCTATTCTATAATCAATGGTAATAACATTATCTAAAAATTTCTATAAAAGACAATGACGAATCATTAGAGAAAAAAAAATTAAAAATTAAAAATTCATGTTGACAAAATTGTTTTTACTATGTGTGAATGTGTGATAGTTTAGAATTATGAGAATTATTTCATATAGAACAACAATTTCGTGTTAGTGATTTAACTAATAAAGATTAAAGTATTTATAATTTAAGGCTTCAGTGGATTAATTATAATTTGTAATATACAAATTTAATAAAAAACTAAAAACATGCGTACACGTTTTAGTTCATTTTTCTACCGAATAGCGCTAAATGCCAAGTCACAGACTAAGAAGGTAAATACGTCACAAAATTAGTTGATAACGCTCTTTCCAGTATATCCACTGAATATAATAATAAACTGTATTCAGTTCAGTGAGTATATCTTAATCCGTGGACTATAGATATAAAGACCGTTAGGAAATGTTATTAAATAAAAAGGCGAATTTACAATTTTATATAGAGAATAGAGATTAAGATATTATAGTTAATAACTATAATATTAATTATTATTTAGTATTTATTATGTGTATTGTAGTACTTGTTCTATGATGTGTATTATCATTAATCATTGTGCCTTAAACTCTTAAGTTTTAATTATTAAATATTAATATGTAATGTCTATGAAGAATGAATAATATTAACTATTATAAATATTAATTAATATATGCTATGCTTATTGATTACGACTTATAAGAGTAATATGAGTAATAAGTATAAATATAATACCTAGCCACATAGGTATTTGTTACTTATTAAACCATAATATGTTAAATAACTAATACGTGTTTTAAATGTTTGTGTATAAAACTATTAGCTATTATAATAATATTATTCAATATGTCAGATCCATCAGATTTTGAAAGTGTTATTTCAGACGTAATAATCTCACCATGCAGTAGTCTTGATGATATTAATGCAAATGCAATATCTCATTCAAGAAATATCACAATTAACATAAATAATGATACATCCACCATTAAACCTGTTCAACACGATTTGTCACTTACAGACAGTGAGCACAGTTTATTGGAAGTACCAAAATTATTAAATGTTTCTTCTCCTTCTAGTATATGTTCTACAAGACCACTGGAATGGGATAGTGGAGCTGATGTAGGCTATGATATTACGTCTAACCATCAAAGTCAAGATATGAGTACTATAGAAAGAATTGCAGTGAGTAGTCTAATGTACAATGCTAATTCAACACCACTTGATTATGAAAAAAGAACTAATATACATACAAAGAGTAATTCATTGATTAATTTGAATGAAATACAATTGCCCAAAGGAAATAAATCAGCTTCATTTGAAGCATTACAATTTACAGGATTAAAAAGTGATACATTACCAAAATGCCGATCACCTATGGCTTCTTCAATATCTGTATCAACAGTAGTGCATAAATTAGAATCTTTTAATACTGCAAGTATTAAAAAACTAAATGAAAAACATATTAATTTGATTTTTAATCATCAAGAAAAAAGATTTAATAATTTAAAAAATGAATCCAATACAGAACAAAAATCATCAGATAGTAGTAAAGAATCTAATAGTACTTTAGGAAGTGCTAATACTGCTGAGTCTTGGGTGGCAAAAGAATTTCATGATTCTACAAATACTACTACAGATAGAGTAAATAGTTTTGAATATTTACCTGGTAATGTTTATTATAATGGGAGAAATGATGAACCAGAGGACTCGGATAAAGAAATTAAACAAAGCACTAAAATGTTGGTGGAAGCAATGAAAGACAGTGGCTTAACAAATGAACTTCAAAGAAATAAAATATTTAAAGAAATTATTGAAAGTTTTTTAAAAAATTACGTTCATAAAGATTCACAAATAAAAAGTGCATCAGATACTGACCAAACTCCCATTAGACAAGATTTTACTTCTCAAACATCAAATACTGCTAATACAATTGTCAATAATCAAAAAAGTAGTATAATTAATAAATAATGTAAATGTATTCTATAAATTTTAATTTTTAGACAATCAATCAAGTACAATAACATTCACTTCACCAATAACTTCATCACGGTATGGTGATGATCTTGATTCAAAGTATGATGAATCTTCTATGGATTCTGGACGGCATATTAATTTACAGAAATGCAAATCCAAGAAAAATTGTATTCCATTCCATGTAAGTATGTGTATGAAATATATATATATATTATATTTAAATATAAAATGTCAAGTTTTTAAATATTCTCATTAAAGGGTTTTTTCCCAGTGATGTATGCAGGGATGTAGACATTAAGGTAGTAAAACTTTTCTTAATGAAGGGAATATGTAATAACATATGTATAGAGATGAATACACAATTTAAAAAATCGGGATACTAATATCAGATTGTGAATGTTCAGCGGAACAATTTAGGAGTTAATATTGTATTCAAAAGCAATGATGAATTATCACATTATAAAAATTCTGAGTAGAGTTTAAAATATTTTCACGTATGTAAAATACCTGTGTAATTAAAAAAATAATAATAATTTCAAGTCCTTACTACTACTATTTCATTAATTATCTAAATAATAAATATCAATACGTCAAAATTATAGTTTCACATAATAATTGAAAAAATTGAAAAATTACTAGATGCTATTATCTACCCGAAAACTATTATTTTTCTGCTAAAAAAAATGCTTACACGCTTTTAAAAATACAAAAACACACATAGTGAAAACATTTTATGATTTTGAATAATTGGGCCTATCGAATTAAAAATATTTTATATGTATATAGAAGAGTATGTCATAAAACACATTTTAAATTTTTAACTTGGCATATTTAAAATTAAAACTAATTTAACTTTCTCTTCTACTTCACTTTACACTCACAAATAGGATTTTATTTTACAATCTCTTATCTCTGATCCATACCTCTCATCCATTTTTCAGCTATTTACAAGCAAAGGCTTGTTGGCACTTTTTACCGGGGTGGTGTCCCGGTAAAAAAATTTGAGGTGGGTGGATGGGTCAACCATCAGGACTCAGTAGTGTTCTGTGGTAGTCATAGATAATATAGAATCTATACTATTCTATACAATTTGTTATATAGATAATAATTTGATTAATAATGTTACTTACTACTTCTAAATATTTAATTATTTTTGTTATATTATGTTGTACGAGTAATGTATAATAATGAATATTTTCCATTTTTTTCAAAATATACTCATTTGTATGGTTTCAAACTCATTTCAAATTTATTAGGTTCTGCTATCATATATATATTTTTCATACATGATCTTATAAAAACACTAAGTAATAAAAAAATAGGGTGGGTGGGTGAGTGATCTTATTTACTTTTTTTCGGTAAGATGTATATGGTCAAACCGCCTCTGTTTACAAGTCACTCTATTTTATCTATCCACCTTCGGTCTTTCTTTTCTTCTCTTTTACATTCCTTTCCATTACAACTCTGCCTCTGTCTCATTTTACCCATAACTGATGCAACTCCTATTTTTTTTTTATTCTCTCCCAACTTTACATAAAACAATCTATTTGTTACCTATTCCTTCCACTCCTAAAAGTTATATGACACTTCTCTCTTTCTATTATATATGAAATAGTGTTCATAACCATTTACTTTTATGTCTCTACAAAATTGTATTTCAATTTATTTTACTTCTCCCATCACATTCCTCTCTCTAAAACTGTAACCTCTAATGCTTTGTCCTATCACTTCCTAATTATCCATCCATTTCACCATCAATCAGAATTCAAAATACCTTCGTTTCCTGGTGTTTCTTGTACTATTTCATCTACCTCTCTCCAGAATTTTTCTAACCTACTTCACCACTTACTTTTGAAGCATTCCTTATCTTATACTCTTCCTTAATTCCTTTGTCCTCTTTCCACTATAAGTATTATAGTATTTTATAGTAGATTCCACTTATTACATTACAAATATTTACAATTTAAGCAAATCTTAATCTTGTACATATTCTGTTTTTATGTAATTTATTTAACCCTTTTTCGTTCACTTATTTAAATTAAAAATTTAATTTTACAAAAATATCTTAAAATATCAATTGTTTTAAATGACACATGTAATTACAATTGTAATTGTATTATTTTTTAAATTTTTGTTTTTTGTTAACTTTCCTCTTATAGAATATTTCACCATGCTTTACATTTGTTCATTCTATAATTAAAAATTATGAGAATTGAGGTTAGGAAAATAAAACATTAAAACATATAACTATAGTAATAATAAAATATATAATAATGAATAATGATTATAATATAATCATAAGCTTTCTATCATGGACTAACATAATCTGTGAACAATAATAATTACTTATCTGAATTCTGTATATTATATTATATACCTAATCAAAATGATTGTTCAATTTTTAAATAATTATATTAAATTTAAACTTATTAAGTTAGAAAACTCGTTGTATTAAACTATTCAATTATTTTTAATTTTCTTGTATAATTTGTTAATACTATTAACTATGAAATTACAGAAACGAAATAATCAAGGTGTGCAATGTACAATCTCAGATAGTTATACAAATATTAATATGAAAAAAAAACCATTTACATTTACTAAATCAAATTCATTAAACCAAGATAAAGAGAATTTGAAGTCATATCCAAAAGTTGATGCCCAAAGTAAGTGATATAATTTACTTTTTTTTTATAATTTATTATTAATTTACAAATTGTTTAATTGATAATTCAATAGGTAAACCTAATTACAATGATTTAAATAAAGAATTCAAGAAACAAATGATTTGGTTTCATACAAACTATATGAAAACTGAAAGGGAAAATCAAATGCTTTGGATCAACAGTCAAATATCCCACTTAAAAAATTTAAAAAAGTTTGTTTTTAAATTATTTCTATTTAAAAAATATTAATAAATATACAAGAAATAAATATAAAGAAGCATCTGACTAGATGATATTTGGTATGGAAAAGGTATTCTATTTGTGGTAATTAGACCATTATTTCTACCCAAAAAAATGTTTTCATTCATCAGAAAAAAAATTGTCAGTCACGATTTTCAAAATATTATGTAAAGAGATTAAGTAGTATATGAAGTACTACTAAGTGTATGAATAGGTTTCTAAAAAAATTTCAAATCATTAAACCCAAGATTGTAGGCAATAAACATTTTTGGAAGAAAGTTCAAAACTCTATATTCAGCCAAAAAATCAACTAATCCGTTCCAAAATTATACCACCCTTGTACATTACCTATGTTAATTTTCAAAATTTTCTAGTCCCTACGATCAAACCTCAATTAGTTATCACAAAATAAAATAACAAAAATTGTAATTTTGTTGATTTTTTATCATTTTTTGGTAGTCTTCTCCTAAAAAAAAAACTTTTGAGAAATTTGAAAAATGAGTTTAATAAAGTACCAACTAGATGCAATTTGCTACAAAAAGCATACCTACTTACCCAAAAAAATGTTTTTATACGTAAAAAAAATATATATATTTTTTAAAAACAATACATTCCTTGCTCCGCTCAGAATCTAAAATAAGTAAATAACTCGAAAAGAAAAATTCATCAACATTATATTTGAATTTTTTTTTGTCTAGTATTTATATTTTATTATTAGGAAGATTCAAGGTTTTATATACAATATACATATAAATTACACAGTTTATGATATTTTATTTTAGTATTGAACGTTATTAAAACTTTGTAAATCCGAAATTATTATATTTTTAAAAATATTTCTGACATGTGGTATCAGAACTTTATTTTATTTACTTGGTATAAAATATTAAAATGCATATATATTTTCATCAGGCTAATGAATACTCATGAAGAATTGAAAAAAAATTGGAATTTATATAAACAAAAACAAGCTACAAATAATAAATCTATGTCCAGGTTAAAAAAATATTTTATAATTTAGTTTATTATTTTAAATTAATTAGATGTTATAAAATGTATATATTGTTGTTTCAATCATTTATCATTATTATATTTTAATACTTTACAGGAGACATATACTTCCAATATCAAATTCAAGTTCCGATTTTACCACAACAACCAAAACAAATTCAACTATTTCTTCCAAACAGTATTCAGATACTTCAAAATATGATCTAATGACTGATGCTGAATCTTCAACTACAATTTGTGATCATGTTCATTATAAAAAAGGAATTCTACTTGATGAACCAAAATCAATGAAAAATTGCTGTGAGAAAACTCTTCATGTTATTGAAGAGAAACATAAACAAAATGTTAATAACTGCAAAGCTGCTTCGTCTCAAACATCAAAACTCAATGAAACATATTGTAAAAACAATAAACAGAGTTCTTCTCGGAGTGATACAACATATTCTGTTAGTCATCAATTAAAATCAACCAACAATAAAAGTTCTATAAGTTATGATATAATATTTAAGCCTACCTCAAGATCAAGATGCATAAAAAAAACAAATTTTGTATGGTTGAATAATTAATATAAAAAAATAATTAATTTGTAATAATTAATTTACAAATAAATGTATATTTTAGATAAATAACAAATCAACAAAAAATGAACAAAATAATTCAGTATCAGTAGCTTGTCAAACTACTGAAGTCCCATTCAAGTCAAAATTAAGTTTACAGGTATTAATTTTAAATAATTAAAAATACTTGCTGATAATTATTTTAGAGGTTCAAGATAATCTAATAATATACCACATACTTGTGTGTTTTATATTCTTTTATTTTTCACATATTTAACATAAATTTAGTTATAGGTTAGCCCTTACATTACCTTTACTTTTTATGTCCATGTAATAATTAGATATATATTATATCAATGTTAATATTGTTGTGCATTTAAAAATGCCTTTTACTCACAAAAGGATAAGGGGTACAATATTTGTTAAACTTATTTTACAAAACAAATAAGGACTTACACATTACACTAAGCATTTTATGAGTTCCAAATAGCCATATTATTTTACTGAAATTATATTAACAATAAATAGATGTACAATTTTCTTTATTATCAATGTGTAAATTATTCATTAAAAGTTATGAATAAACTAAAATAATTCATTACAACTTATTATTTATAAATGAATAAAAATATTTTGAATGTAATAATATAAAAGAACCGTTAAGAGTTTATTAAACATAATATGTCTAATATTAGAATTTAAATATTATAAAAACTAATTATTTAAGGGTACAATTTTTTAAATAGTAAAAGTTAATATTTATGTTAAAAAATGTGTTAAAGGAACTTTTTTTTCAATAACTATACAAATGAATAATAATTAAGTTTAGTAAGAGAATGTCAACTGATACATTCTGTCTCTGTCTATCTAACAGGAAATGTGGGAAATTACAGTTTCACAGAAATCAAATTGTGATGATTAAGTAAAACTTAGTTTATAGTATAGACATCTATTAACAAATTTAAAGAGAATCATATTCTAGAAGGCAAGGGTGGTAGGGAGGAGAAACTGATCCCCTGTGTGTTGTAATCAGTTTTGTACTTAATATATTTTATTGTTTAACATAATTTATAATGAGATAAAAAATGACTATTGACTATAAATGTTTTACAAATTTAAAATAACTATCATAGTCTAAATAATCCATTATTTTCAACCTATAAGATATGTTTAATATGATAAAAATAAAAATTCAATATTTATTTGCCCTTCCCCCCTAATAAAAATCCTGGCTATGCCCTTGCTAGAAGGACTTGTATATGTATTTTGTAAAATATCTGGTAAAGAAATTACGTGTTAAAAAAAATATAAAACTATGACTATTATTATGGAAATATTACAAAATTACAATTACTATAGCATTTAGGTAGTACTAAAAGTTTTAACATTTATACAAATTAAAGAGCAAAACATGTTTGATGTTTTTCATGGGCTTTAAATTTCATAATATATAAATTATAAGTTCAACCTAATTACCATAATTTAAGTTATATAATTTTGTTATACACCCTGTTAGTTTATAGGTAGGAATAACAATTTTAAAAAACTAGTTGTGTAATTTTATGTGAACATATGAAGTTAAAGAAAAAAACAGTCATTTTGGATATTACCTTGATTATGGTTATTGATGTTTATGGATTTTAGTCTAACAATTTAATTACAAGACTATTTTATGAAATTTATAAAAGTAGTTATATGTGTGTTGTTATGTATGTAAATAATATACAATTATGCAGCATTTTTTTATTCAATAAATATATATTATAATTATTTAGCTTAGAATATTTTGATTTATAATTTAATGATATAAGCATAACTTAATATACATTTGTAGGAGTATTTAATAATGAATCGTCCAGATTATATTTGTCAAGCAGAAAAAAGGCAAAATATTTTATCCAACCTAGCTAGTTTAAGAGATGAACGCAAACAATTAAAAAGAGATTTCCTAATTACAAATAATTGTGAAGAAAAACTGCCATCAAATCCACTAGGTAAGTTAATTGTATAATTATTTAACAAGTAACAAGTAATTAGTAATTTAATAATTATATCTATTTATTATTAAGCTGTTAGACGAATAATGAGCCAAAAAGAAATGAGAAAACAGACTGAACGTAAATATCGCAAGTGCCCTGAAGTTAAAAATAAAAAAGTAGAATTAAAACGTAAAGAAGAATATATAACAAATAAAATTTTGGCAAGCATATTTAATAAGGTAATTAACTGTTATATACATATACTATACATATTAATAATAAATTATAACTTGTATTATATATTATAGAAATTACAAAAGAAAGCATTAAAAGGAAAAGTAGATTTATCCAATAGTGTCAGTGTTTGTAGTTTGTAAATATAAATATTAATTATATATTTTATGATTTTTTTTTAAGACAAGAACTTGATAATAATTCTGATGTATGTATTAACGAAAAAATTTAAATATTTTGAACAGTAAAAAAAAAAATACATTGTTTTCCTTTAATCTATTGTATTATTATTTAAAAAATATATAATATAATTTACATTTGCATTTAATAACTTATTTTAATTTAAACCAATCATATTTTTTATTTTTTAAATGTAATTTTGCTATTTAACTATTAATATTAAATTATTTAAACATTTTTTTAAATATCAAATATACATTGTTAACTTTGAAAATTTTTCAATTTTATAAATGCAAATTATATTTATTGAAATTGAGATGCAGTAATCATATGTAAATAATAGCTGCACTAATATTTTCTTTAATATTTAATATGACAATAATTTTGCTGCATAATCGGCAAAATTACGGTTATCGTTATTTCAAATTTTTTTATATAGTGATTACTAATTGTTTTAATCTTAGAGACTTGAAAATTTTATTGAGTATTCATATTGGCTGTTTTCTCATGTGGTAAAATTTATGAATGACTTATCAATTTAATATATTGTATTGTATTGAGTTTGGCTCAGAATCATATTTTCTAATGCAATATTATTGCATTCAAATTATAATAAAACACTAATTTCTCCAAGGATTGTAGGAAGTAGGAATGTCCAAAATCGACCTTCCCACTTTTTAATACTCATTACACATTAGGTAAAATAAAATATTTTATTAGCAATATTGGCTAACAGCTAGTTTTATTTTATAATACAATTTAATTTAAATTTTGTTACAATCTGCACCAACTGCATCAGCTATAGAATTGTATTTATCTTCTCTAAAATCAAATCATATGAATAAATATCATTGAATTAAAAAAAAATAAAATAAAGTTTTAATTAATATGAGCATAATTATGAAATAATTTAGTTAAACACAATAATAATGTTTATATTATTTAAAGTGTAATTAAGTCAATATAAATTCATAACTAAAACCTAGGTGATTACGCCCAAAAAACCTTTAAAAATACCCCTAATATTTTTTTATTATCACTGAATTTAATAAATTCAGTAATAAAATAATATATAGGTATAATTCATTTAATATAATTTATATTAATTATAATACATTATACTAAAAAGAAAGTTCAAGTAAGACACAATACAAATTTTACAATTTAAATATAAGAAAATGTTTATATAAAAGTAACAAAGGCAAAGTTTAGACTAAATTAACTTTCTTATTAGCATAACTAGTAATGTAACTAATTTAAATATTTATTGCAATATATTTGGTTTTTACCTCAGAAGACATTCTAGTTCTTTTTTTATATTAACTAGAACTGATGGACCATTATAAATGAAAGATGTATAAATTTGTAAAAGTGATGCTCCGGCTTTAATTTTAGCATATGCATCTTGACCATTAAATATTCCACCCACGCCAATAATTGGAATTTGACCTATATTATTGATAAATTTTAGACAAAGAATATTTTATGTATCTAAATATATATATATATATCTATATTAATATATATATAAATATATAGTATGTTTTTAGAAAAGATGTTAGAGTTGAAATTATCATAGAACATAACAATAACCAATATAAAAACATATTCTATGTATTTTAATCTTAAATATCATGTAATACCATAAGGGGTCGCTAATGACGCAACTTAGGAGTGCTGAAAATAACTCTTAGTCCTTTAAAATAACAAGACAGTTTTCAACTTATTATTTAAAGATATATTAATATGGGCCTACGGCCCCCCTAAATTTTAGCACTAGTTGCACTATTATATAAGACGATAAGAAATTTTTTTAAATTTACCATTTGTTAATTTATAAAATTCTGCTATTAATTTTGTAGATGGCTCTTGCAATGGTTTTCCACTAAGACCACCTTGTTCCAATGAATTTGGATTATTATATACACCAATTCGTTTAATTGTAGTATTTGAAATTATTAAACCATCAACTCGATACTAAAACATTATATTTTTTATAATTATAAGTTTAGTACAATAAATTACAATATAAATTCACCTTTTTATTATTAATTACATCAGCAATATCTTTTTTATCTTGATCTGTAAGGTCAGGGGAAATCTTTAATAGTAAAGGTATTTTACGTTCTCCACAATATTTATTTCTTGCTTCTATAACGTTGGAAAGTAGACACATAAGATCTTTCTTTCTTTGTAAATTTCTCAAACCAGGAGTGTTAGGACTTTAAATACATTTTTTGATATTATATAAATATTTTCAAATTTAACTTGGTTAATTACTTTACCTTGATATATTTATAACTAAATAATCTGCAACCGGAGAAAATATTTCAATACCTTTTACATAATCAGAAACTGCATTTTCAGAGTTTTTATTTTTTCCTAAATTAATACCAATTATACCATCAAAATTTTGGTACAATTTAAGTTTATTAATTCTTTCAAATACAGCATTATGTCCATCACTATTGAATCCAAATCTAATTTACATATTAAATTTAGTACTTACTAAATATTATTTATTATGACAATGAATTATATTTTTACCTATTAATAATAGCTTGACTATCTAAAAGCCTAAAAACTCTTGGTTTATCATTGCCTGGTTGAGGTTGAGGTGTTATAGAACCAACTTCTACAAAACCAAATCCTATTTTATGTAATGATTTTGTTATTTCACCTTGTTTATCCAATCCAGCTGCAAGACCTATTGGATTATTGAAATTTAAATCCCACAATTTTGATTTCTAAAAAATAAATATATATATTGATAATTGTAATTAAATATTTAATAAAATCAATTATTAAATCTAGTTAAAACTTACTAATATGGGTGGATCTATGTATGATGATTTTGGTATAAGACCATATTTTCCAGCAAATATTAATAAATAATGAGCTTTTTCTGGATCACACATAAATAAAGTAGGAATAATATATTTCTTATAGAACTTTTCATTAAGTGTCATCAAATTTGTTCCTGAACATAAAATAAATCCTCCCGAAGTAATATAGAAGAATGAACGAAAGGCACCCTAAATTAAATTTAAAAAACATATTAGATATCAAAGGGTGTAAACATATATTATATTATATATCAAATACATATTTCTTTTTATGAAATTTTTAAATTACTTTATATTTAAAACTAGATTCTAGTGCAAAATAACTTACCATTGTACTAAATAGGTAGGTCTATCATAGAACAAGAGAATAGGCAAAAAAATTTTCAACCAAAAAATTTTTTATATGTAACACAATAATAAATATTTTACTATATTATATGATTGTAATTTAACGATTTCAGATTTATTACTTTCTAGTTTATTTTATCACATATCACAATTTGTATTTTCTGAGACCTCACCGTCTTACGTCTACCAAAGACAAGAATACGTAACTATTGTCTCGCCATAGAATAAGACTAACAGTCACAGATTGATATACTACTTACTAACAGTTCTTCAACAGTATACACCATGAACATATAATAGTAAGGACTGGTAACTGATAAGAAAACTTGAATTTTTAATGTCGCATTTACGCATGAAATTACCGCTAAGCGCTAGTAGTAGGTTCGCCCTTTATTCTTTATTGTTGTTAGTCAAATCACATTAAACATACACAAATACACAATATTATTTATTTTTTTGTAATCTGAATTTAAATAAAATTAAAATATAACGTTAATTTTAATTGTAATTGAATAAAAATATGTATTATGTAATATGTAATATAATATAATGCCAATAATGGTAAAATATTGCACAATTTTTCATAATAAGGAAGAATGAAGGCAGATCGTGATGGCAGCAAAAACTATTCAATTTTCTCAATAGCTCTTCTAATTCTACTATATTATTTACTTTTTCCAATCCAAAATTATTCATAACATCAATTTCTTTATTCATAATATAACATTTTATATTTAATTTTGGACCCACACAAACTCTTTTAAATAAATATGGTATAGGCACATCAGTTAATTGTTTTTCCATTTTAATACAATAATAAGAAAACATTATAAGTTGTCCTGCTATATAATGTCTACTCCATTTTGTAGGAAAAACTACACTATTCACATTTTCTTGAATTATAGAAAATTCAAACAAATTTACATTATTTTCAGGTGTGATACTATTTACATTATTTTCACTAATATTTGTATTTAATAAACAATTTTTTGGAACATTCCTTATTAAAGGGGGTTTTCGATGTTTTAATGGCTTGGATAGATATTTAGGACAATTTGGAAATATGGATGGTACTGCTCGTTCCATAAGTCTAGGAAGTATATATAAAGCCTGTAAAATACCAATTAAAGAAGTTTATTTTATATTCTAATATTATAACAGCAAAAGAAATACTGAAAAATAAATTGTAAAATTCAAAATATAATGACCTCTGCCAGAATATGTCCATTGGTATCAGTCATTACATTTTTCCGGATAATATCTTCTTCCTGAAAATGTACTTCACAAACTAGTTGTTTGTGTTTTATTTCAAAACCTTTCCTAGGTATAGCTTTTTTCCATTTTTCAAGTCGAATAGGGAATCTTCTTTTGGGACACAGAAGAAATGATATTTATTTACACAGGAGTCATAACCAGATTTACATCCTGGTACAATACAACGATGTCCTGGCATGTTTATATATTTAAAATTGTTTTTAAGACTAGAATCACATTTATAAACAAGTATACCAAAATTATAATTAATATGTAAAATTAAATCACTATAAATGTTGTGAAGAAATGTTAAATTTAAAGTGATTTAAACAGTACTTTACAAGTTTATCTAATTAGCAGGGAGGGATTGGGCAGTCCAGAATTCGGGGAATTTTTTCGGGTAGAAATAATGGTCCGATTATCGCGTATAGCATATGCTTTCGGTAGAAAATTACGTCTAATTGGTACTTTATTTATTTCATTTTTCGAGTTTCTTAAAAGTTTTTCCTTGGGAGGAGAAAATTTATTATACATCGAATACTATTTTGAATATTTTTTTTTTTAATTATTGATTAAGAGAATGATTCCTTAGAATTTTAATTCAATTTGTTACAAATTAGTTAATTATATTGATATATAATTTAGTTGTTGGAATGTTTTTATACGTATCGCTTATGATTTATTGTATTTAGTTGGGCGAACCCACTAGTGGCGACCCTAGCGGATTTTTTCTTTTACGGCGACAATAAGCGATTTATAATATTACATGGCAGATATAGACAAGTGCAGCCCCGTGGTCTACACTCTACAGCACTCAGTAAGTCTATCCGAAATTTTATCAGACCACAGAAGAATTCCTTATCAACTATATTCAATAGGAATACCAATCATCCCAAAATAGTTTATTTAACTTATGCTGCGATTCGTTATAACTTTGCGCAACAAATCAAGGGATATTTTCGATTTGCAGAGAGAAGCGATGAGTGCCAGCCATGAGCAAAGTCATGCGTATATTGATAAGGAAGTAGTTAAATTTAATTAGTTAGAGATAACAATGATAAAAATTCGTCTGATTCTTCACCGCTAAGCAACTTTGAGATGATTGATATTCATATTATATTGATAAAAAATTGGTTTACGGTCTGATAAAAATTCGTCTTGAACAATCATAGCCTTATATTTATATTATAATAGTAAGGACTGGTCACTGATAAGAAAACTAGTATGATTTATAATGACGTATTAACGCGTGACATTACCGCTCAGTGCTAGTAGTAGGTGCGCTCTTTATTCTTTATTTTTGTTATTATCAAATTATTAAAATATTCACAAATCTCAATAGGTACAATTATTTTATTTAATAATTCATATTATTATTTATTGTTTCTTAAGCTATATTAAAAATACAAATATAACGTTAATTTTAATTGTAATTAATTAAAAATAAAATAATTATGTAATATAATATAAAGCCAATAAACGTAAAATATTGCACAATTTTTTTGTATTATATAAATATGTATAAATGTATAATGAGTTAAAATAAAGTATCTATTAAATTTTATACTTTAGATTCCATATTTTAAAATAAACCGCTATTATAATTGTCGCTATTTAAAACCTAACCTTATACCAAAAAATTCATGATAATGTGAATTTTGTATTCATATTTTCATTTTTTGCTTCAGCATTACATTTTTGTGAAAATTGACACATTTTAATGTTGATAAAATATTATCTTATAAAAAAAGCTATTATTTCTTCACTATGTTGAAAACATGGAAAGTTAAGAATATTATTTTTTCAATAACTGAGAAAATCAACTCAGAAACATCTATCTTCGTGCAATACTTAGAAAATAATTGTTCAATTTTACATATAAAATTTATAAAAATAATGTTTGTATAAATTAATCCTCCTCTTGATTTTAAATTAGCAAGTCGTGCAACAGGTTTTAAGGAATTCAAATAAGTTTGTTTGATTGCAGATATCCAAACAGAGCGATTAAATAACGTAATTTGCTTACACTAATAACCCGTATCAAGTATAGTATGCAGTTAATTACAGGAGATAGAAAATAATCATGTTTATTTGACTCGTGTAGTAGAAAGATTTTTTTAATAAAGATATAATTATAACGCATGTAGTCGTGTATATAATGATATTGATAATAATTATGAATATAATACAAATAACAAATTATATAAAAATATATTATGACTATAAATATTATAGTTTAGTCATATAATTTCTAAAATTTCATTAATTACATATTTTTAACCATTGAATATTAATATTATTTTTATTATTATTATGTAGTATTGAAGTGTTTCCCTCAGATGATATTATGTCATTTATAGTTTTTCACAATATAATATGGTATTTCATTTGAAATTATAATAATAATTATCAATTTGTATTTAAATTAACTATTTTTAGAACGTAAATTATGAAATCTTCATTGATATATTCATACAATATTATTAATAGTATTAAATTTAAAATGTGTTTTTTTAGATTTTACTTTTATGTAATTTTGGTTAAGATTGTTATACGTAGAATACTATTCTAAATAATTTTTTTTTTAATTATTGATTAAGATAATGATTCCTTAGAATTTTAATTTAATTTGTTACAAATTAATTTATTATATTGATCATATAATTGAGTATTTGGAATGTTTTTAGGTATCGCTTTATTCAGTTATGATTTATAGTATTTAGTCGGGCGAACCCATTAGTAGCGCCTCTAGAGGATATTTTTTTAAGACGACAATAAGCGATTCATAATATTACATGGGAGATATAGACAAGTGCAGTCCTGTGGTCTGAAACTGCACCTTGGCATAGAATATAATAATTTAGGATATAAAAATTATCATTATAGTTAACTGATATAATGAAATAATAATAATATAGATCGAAGCAGTGCATTATTATTATATAATATAGAATATAGAATATATTTCTATTCTATGACCTTAGTGAACTCAAGACTACTATAAGTTTTATATACAGTACACATTGGCAATAATTAAAACTAAAGATTATGAATACAGATTATAATAATATATGCTCAATACATATAAGGAGACATGACTACAACTATATTACAAGTTATATCATTTACTATTTTACATTTATAAAATTAATAAATTAATTTAATCAAATGCTGTAATAATTATAAATTTTATAAGCATTGTTTCTAGTAGGTATTTAAAATTTACTAATTGCTGAAGCCCAACAATCAATATAGACAATGGACAATTGTTTTTAATTTTTTATACCTATTAAGTAAGGGCAAACTTAAGTAACACATTGATGCAAATTTTCTAAAATATTAGTATTATCAGTATTTCAATGAACATGTTACTTCTGGTATATGTAATACTTAAACCATGATTTTACGTATTGTAGACATTATAATATTTCTAAGTTCTATATTAGTCAGAAAATCAACTAATCTGTTCCAAAATTTTAACATTCGTGTAAACTACTAATGTGAATACTCCAAAACATTATCCAATCCTAACGATCGAAACTCAATTAGTTATAACGAAATAAAAACCTTTAAAATAACAAAAACCATAATTTTGACAATTTTTCACCATATTTTGATAGTTTTTCTTCTCCCAAGGAAAACTTTTGAGAAATTTGAAGCTAAATAAAGTACCAAGTCAGTGACGGTCAAATAATTTTGTCATGGGGGGGGTTAATTCTGATTTTTCAACATATATTTTGACAGTTGTAAATATCCGTCATAATATATTAATAACATTGTAATCAAATTATTAAATCTATTTTAGATTCTGAGCGGAGCGAGGAATATATTTTTTTTTTTATGTATGGAAAAATTTTTTCGGGTAGAAATAATTGTCTGATTACTAGAAAAAGGATATGCTTTCGGTTGAAAATCGTATCACCTTGGTACTTTATTAAGTTCATTTTTCGAATTTCTCCAAAGTTCTTCCCTAGGAGAAGAAAAACTACTAAAAAATCGGCAAAATTACGATTACTTTTTTATTTCGTGATAACTAATTGAGTTTTGATCGTAGGAACTTGAAAATTTTTTTGTGTACTAACATAGGTAATGTTTACGTTTAGTAAAATTTTGGAACGGATTGGTTGATTTTTTAACTAAATATAGAAATTTTAATATATAGAACTTTGAATTTTTTCTAAAAATTTTTAATATTACCTGAAATTTTTGATTTAATGGTTTGAAATTTTTGTAGAAACCTAATTACATACTATTTAATCTATTTACAAAATAATTTTGAAAATCTTGACTGACAATCTGTATCATGAAATGATAACTCCTTGAATTTTGACCGTAGGGATTTGAAATTTATTTTGCATATTAACATATGTAATTTACACTCGTGATAAATTTTGAATGTATTATCAGTATAATATATTGAAATTCGCTCAGAATCGTATTTTCTAATGCAATATCATTGCATTCAAGTCTTAATAATTATAATAAATCACACATTTCTCAGAGGACCAAAGGGACGAAAGAAGAACATTCATAATCGACTTTCCAACTTTTTTTTTATTATAAATATATAGGTAATAAACGGTATATTGTTAAAAATAATACATAATAACAAAAAGGTCATGGGGGGATATTTCCCCCTAATCCCCCCCCCCCTGTTTGACCGTCACTGTACCAAGTAGATGCAATTTGTTATGGAAAGTATATCCTTTTAGTGATAATCAGACCAGAAATCTATCCAAATAAGTGTTTTCAGACATAAAAATGTGCTATAAAAAAAAAACATTATTGTAAAACCAATAGATTCCTCGCTTCGCTCTGAACCTAAAGGCACTATAATCACATTGGCCTGATAGAGAATTTAAATTCGTATTTAAAGTTAATTTAGATAAATAGTATATTGTATTTTTTTATCATATATATAATTACTGTTTAGTCAACTGAATATAAAAAATCAATGCAATTTTAAAGTATACCATAAATTAAAATAAAAACTACATTTTTTTCATAAATTTACTTTATTTATTACATATTTGTTTAAATACATTTATTCTTGAGCCAATCCCTAACTTAATAATATTTCTTGTATTAACAACAAAATTTATTATTTTTATATTCAAATTATTTTATATTTATATAAAAAATATAATTTAAAATTAATTAAATAGTAATAGGTGTATTTATATACTTTATAATCATTGTACATAAATAATAATAATAATGTAGTGTTTTTTTTTTCTTTTTGGTTGCTTTATAATTATTACTGAAAATATAATACTTCTAATATTGTAAAGTTTTATGTTAAGAAATTATTTATACAAACTTTTTGTTTTTTAAATGATCATATAAGAACATGAAATATGTATACGAGTAAAGTATTTGGTTATTAAACTATAATATAGTAAGTAAAATAACAATAACACATTGTGATTTTTTTTTTTTTGTCATATCTAATATTTGATGTACATAAGATTAATTTGACATCACATATTACATTATTATGTAAACAAAATGAACATAATAACAATTAAATTTAAAAGTTTAAGTAAAATTTAAGTAATTATTCCAAACTGTAGAGGCATAGCATATTATTTTAGTCAAATTAAATGTATTAATTTAAATTATCAAAAAATAAAACTAAACAATACATTTACACATATATAATTTAAAGTATATATAAATATAAAATACAAATTCACTTATTCATGATTATTTAACATATACATCACAGTTTCGGTTGAGAATCAGGCGGTTTAGGTTCATTACTGTCAGTTCTATCTTTTTTATGTCTTTTTTCTTTTTTGTATTGTGCTTTCTTAATTAATTTTTCCCAATTTCTATGATTTAGCATTGTAAAATCATCGAGTTTAGCTATTTCAACTAAATATTCTGCCAAATACAGTAACTCTTTATCCATTTCCCAATTTAGATGAGCCTCTCTAAATGGGCGAATTTTCAGTCCATTTTTTGGGTTCATCAAAAAATTTCGACGAATATCATCAAACATAATTGTATTACGTTTGTTATAGTAATCTGGAAACTTACCCCAAATTACACCTAATGGCTTTACCTTCAAAACATAAAACATTGTTTAAATTAAATAAATTTAAATTTAATAATTATTTTAAATAAAAACTTACAGAAACAACTCCATATTTAGGAGTATGTACAGTAATCATTGCGGCATTATCTAAATAAAACATTATTTTGTATGCAACATTATTAGCAACATTTAAAACAGCCATCTTACGTTCTATCCAACGCATATCTGTTGCTGACCAAATTACTATATCGTAATGCTATTTAAAAGAAATGACTATTTAGTAATAAATTGATATTATGATAGTGATATATTAAATAAAACAATTTACTTCGTATGCTGATTCTAAAAAGTCATGTAAATATGGTCTCATAAGTTCTAATCCACTTTCTGCTGCTGATTTATGATCAAATAAAGTATAATCAATATCTAGGACCAGAAGTTTTTTGCCTGGTCTAGGATTATTGAGCACTTTAATCTAACAAATTTAAAATATTCAGATTTTTATATAAACAACAACTAAAAGTAATTAATATTTCTTACTTCATAATTATCAACTCTATTCTGTACTTTGGCTAAATGAATTTCCATTTTATCAACACGCTCTTCATCAAAATCTTCTGAATAGCTTTTACACTTCCGACCTTTTTCTCTTTTAGGTGGAACCACACTTGCTTCTGCAATGTCTTCTTCTTTTGAACCAACCATCATAATTTTAGTACCAGATTTAATATTTATTGCACTTATTAAACATTCATCTGGGGCCATTTTACCTTAAAATGAAATATAGGTTAAACAATTTAATTGCTTAGGCTTTAAAATTGTAAATATTTATATTATAAATTATTAACACATTATACAAAAATGTTCTGCTTATATTTAGTAAAAGATGTTTGAACTCTAAATTCAACATAATTATAGAGTTTAAATGTGTAGTATTATTTTGCTATAATGTACATTAAAAGATAAAGACATGTTATATAATTATATAATCAAAGTAATTGTTAAAAATACAAATATTATCTTATTGTAGAATTTTACAATACATATATATTTACCTGATATTCTTAAGTTGATAAGTTTTTGCCTTTCTGGCCGCACGCCAGTACATTTGAATATTTCTTCTTTCAATGTTCTTACATTGCTGTCGGTATTCAAATGTCTTACATCATAATCATTACCATTCCATTTTATTACTATGTCCAACGAACTGGTCGTCGACTGTTCCTCACATTCCATATTTTTTTCTAGACAATCCAATGTTGGAGCAAGCATTAGATAAAGCCTAGAATGAACTTTTAATAATTGAATGTGTACTTTTTAAATCATTTTGGTTGGCGATTTCGTTCAAATATGATGGATAAATAGATTGTTGGAATAGAACTATATAATGTCAAATATTCGATTGAATTGTGGTCGAGTACACAACTATAGAATATTAGAATAATTATTAAATATTAATTAATAATTAATACATATATCAAAATCATAATTTTAACACAATAAATTGAATATTTATAAAACTAAATTTTGTTATTTTGATTATGAATTATGATAACTTTTTATTATAAAATTAATAATTACAAAGCATAGACATTAGATAGTATACAGGGTAGGCATTTAATAATTTTTTTAATTCCTATGAACAATTTAACTTTTATTTACAAGTGAAATTTTTATAAATACAAATACATTTTAAGGAATAGGTATTGATATTTATTTTAGCTCATTAAAATTTAATAATATAAATTAAATTTTATAACAAAATGCATTCACTGTATTCATTTTGATAAAGACCTTGGAATCTTCTATAAACAGCTGACTTGCTGACAATTCTGGGCGAACATCACATACCTATTCTTATGTCGCAACTCGCCAAACCAAATTGCAATGTTATAACTTCGATTAATCATATATTTGTGTGAGAGGATCCCAATTTTACTCGTTTTTCTGATTAGATATCTAATTTTACTGATTTTGGGTTTGAAAAACAAAAAATGACATTTGGTACGATGAATGCTCAACAAGCCCATAAAGAACATGTGTTGGCGGTTTCGAGGGATTTTATTTCACAACCGAGACTTAGTAAGTATAATATGAACCTTTAGTTAAATTAGGGCGTGTCTGAAGTCTTTATTAATAATATACTTATTTAATGAAAATCACTTTTTAATAACTAATAGATTTTATTTTAATAAAATGATTATAATGAATTTATGAATACTAAAGTATACAAATATATTATTACAAAATGTATGTATTTATATGGCATTTTATTCATACATTGATGAATAAACTGGAGTTTGGGTTGAATCATAAAATGTTTGACTGTTGTTAAATTGTTTATTTATTAATTTCATAAAAACAAATAAAAAAATGATAGCAATTCATATTTAGTAAAAATTTGAAAACAAATTATCATACAAATTATGTTGTTTTGATGGACCACTCCTATAGAGAATATAATAAAAAGTGACAAATATGTAGATATTAACAATAATTTTATGCTTAGTATGTATATTCTAAGTATACAATGTATAAATAATCCTATTTTATTACCATTATTATCATCAATTTGTTTTCTAGTGTTTTAACAAGAACTAATTAAACATAATATTTTTAATAGTATCACATTTGCATAGTATAATAAGCCCTAATTACATTATTAATAAAATTATAGAAAATTGAATATAACATGGTTTAAATTTTAAAATGTATTATGTATAGGTATATAAGCTTTATATTTTAAGATAATAATATAATAGATAAATTAATATTCAATAACTAGTCAAAGTGGGTGTGGTTAATTTAATAATAATTAACTTTAAAATTTTTAAATGTTTCTTTAGCATATAAAACAGTTTCTGGTGTTAATGGACCTTTGGTAATTTTGGACGAAGTTAAATTTCCTAAATATGCTGAAATTGTTCAATTAAGACTACATGATGGTACACTTCGATCAGGCCAAGTACTTGAAGTTTCTGGTTCTAAAGCTGTTGTACAGGTATAAATTTAATATTTTTAAATATAATTTATCCGCACATATTAAGTCTAGAACATATTTATAACTAAAATTATTTTTTTTTAGGTATTTGAGGGTACATCAGGCATTGATGCTAAACATACTCTATGTGAATTTACTGGAGATATTTTACGTACACCAGTATCTGAAGATATGTTGGGACGTGTTTTCAATGGTAGTGGAAAACCAATAGATAAAGGACCTCCAATTTTAGCTGAAGATTATTTAGACATTCAAGGACAACCTATAAATCCATATTCAAGAACATATCCTCAAGAAATGATTCAAACTGGTATTTCAGCTATTGATATTATGAATTCTATTGCTCGTGGACAAAAAATTCCAATTTTTTCAGCTGCAGGTTTACCACATAATGAGGTTAGGTTATATATTTTATAGGCATCTCTGAATAAATGTCCACGGAAAAAAAACCCAAGAAAAATTAAAAAAAATATTTAATAATTATTTTATGCATAATATATTATTACAATATTGTGTTAGAAATAGAAGGATTTTATCCCTCTAAATTGTTTAGTTAACCCTTCCATTCATCTGCTTATTATTCCTATAACTACATCCTTCATGAACTTTATATTAAAATCAATAAAATTTAAAGTTGTAGTTTTTATTATAAAAATTTTTAATTTTAAGATTTTACAAGTTACAAAAATAATATTTAGGTATATACTTATGAAGGGTGGGGTAAGCTCAATTCTGGGCATCCCTCTATTTAATTTTATCTATTTTTACCACGCTGTATATTGTATATTATATTAACCATATCAATTAATAACAATATTATCTATCACAAATTTTTGTTGTATAAAATAATATTGATAAAAAAAATTTGGGTTTTTTACCGTTTACCATTTTTATAATTATTCAGATATCCTTTTATTCTTATTTATTAAGCATATTTGATATATGTAATTATAAACATTATTTTGGTAATATAGATTGCTGCCCAAATTTGTAGACAAGCAGGTCTTGTAAAACAACCGGGTAAATCTGTTCTTGATGATCATGAAGATAATTTTGCTATAGTATTTGCTGCTATGGGTGTTAATATGGAAACTGCTAGATTCTTTAAACAAGATTTTGAGGTAAAATATGATCAGATTTTAAATCTAAATTTATGTATACATTGTATTATATATATTATCAGTTAAATAATATTATTGTTGTAAAGTTTTAGATGTAATTCTAAACATTGTTTTCTTATAATTTATTGCTCTTGTTAGAAGACTTAAATTTTAATTATATTTATATACTGAAAATGTATTTATTAATTTTTTTTTTTCTGTAGGAAAATGGTTCAATGGAGAATGTTTGTTTATTTTTGAATTTAGCTAATGATCCTACTATTGAACGTATTATTACACCTCGACTTGCTTTGACTGCTGCAGAATTTTTAGCTTATCAGTGTGAAAAGCATGTATTAGTTATCTTAACTGATATGAGTTCATATGCTGAAGCTTTGCGAGAAGTTTCTGCTGCTCGTGAAGAAGTTCCTGGACGCCGTGGTTTCCCTGGATACATGTACACTGATTTAGCAACAATTTATGAGCGAGCTGGTCGAGTGGAAGGCCGCAATGGTTCTATAACACAAATACCTATTTTAACTATGCCTAACGATGGTAATTAAATAAGTATTTATTTAATTTAACTATTAGGTATCAATTTTCTAAGTAGTTAAATATTTGTCTAAAAACAAAATAATGTTTAGATATTACTCATCCAATTCCGGATTTAACTGGATATATTACTGAGGGTCAAATATATGTTGATCGTCAATTACATAATCGTCAAATATATCCACCAATAAATGTATTGCCCTCTCTAAGTAGATTAATGAAATCTGCTATTGGTGAAGGAATGACTCGTAAAGACCATTCTGATGTTTCAAATCAGTTGGTAATTATATAATTTTGTTTACTTTTAAATATTCAATTTATTTTACTATTATATTTTTATTGTTATATGATGTTCTTTAGTATGCTTGCTATGCTATTGGTAAAGATGTACAAGCTATGAAAGCTGTTGTTGGAGAAGAAGCATTAACACCTGATGATCTGCTATATCTTGAATTTTTAACTAAATTTGAAAAAAATTTTATTACACAAGGTATAACAATATTATTAACTTATTATATATTTTAATTATCCTATACTATGATATTCTATCTGATTAGGGAATTATGAGAATCGCACAGTATTTGAGTCTTTAGATATTGGATGGCAATTGTTACGTATTTTCCCTAAGGAAATGTTAAAGAGAGTTCCAGCATCTACATTAGCTGAATTTTACCCAAGAGATTCACGTCCAAAATAAATTTTATTGTAAGTGTAAAAGCGTTATTTTAAAAACCATGTTAATACTAATAATTAACTTATATATTGTTGGTTTAATTTGTTTAAAGTCGAAACTTTTAAATATAACATCACGAAAAGAAACAAAATCATTCTTTTAATTATATTTATAATTAATGTATATTAAATTGTATTTTTAAGATGAAATTTAAATGAAAAATTGATGACATTGAACTTACAATTAAATACAACTTAATAAATATTTTTGTTTTTTAACTTTTAAATGATTAGGAAGTATATAATTTATACCCTTACAAAATTAAGCAAACAATATTCTACTTACTCTCCTTAATAATTACTATTTTATTGGATATAGTTAAATAATTTGATTAATGTTTTTCAATCTTAAATGTGTTTCAGATGAATATTTTTACAGTAGATTATCAAAATTTGTATGTTCATTCTTCATTGGTTCATCTTTGTACATTCCATTATGAATAATAATAATAATAATACCGTATTTTAGATGGTAACAAATTGTAGAGAATAGTTTTGAAAATTCCCATTAAATTCTGCATATTAATTATATATGTAAAGCTTTATAAAAAGTAGTAATAGTATTTATTATTTTATTATAAAAGTTATTGTAATATTTATAAATGGGAATTTAATTACAATTATATTGTCAGCACACTGATTTGTAAGAAAATTATGGTTATTTTTTGAGTTATTTTACCTTTCTATTTTTCGTTATGAAATTATTATATAATATATTCTATTGATTAAATTGGTTTTAAAAATTATATTTATTGTTTCTGATATTTAATACTAATATGCAATTATTAAAGGAATCATTGATGACATTCTACAAGAAATCATAACAGTTTTTTTATCGATATTGTACATAGGCGCATATAAGAGGGTGCTTAAGTTCTAAATAAGTACTCCCAATGTTGATGATGATAGAGGGATAATAGGATAATCTTTTAAAAATATATATGTAACATATAGTACTTCTTCGAGTACTTAGCTATATAAAAAAAATTGTAGTTATAATATATTATATACAATTATAATTCTAACATTCCCTAAATTCAAACCCAATGTGTACCTATGGTATTGTAATAAATAGTATAATAATCAATTAAGAAACTGATGATAATAAAATGATTTTAAAAACTATGTAATTTTATCATTTGATAGATTTTAGCTTATAAAATGTTGCATTTATACATCCTTGTCTAACTTAATTTATTATAAAGATGAAAATTTGTTTATTTATAATTGTATTCCAACAAATATTTTATACATAGTATAAATATTCTATACCTGTAACTAGAAATAATTTAGCAACCATCCTCTAAAATCATTTTAAATTAATTGAAATTAAAAATTTCCCATATATTACTTATAGTAGAAAAAGTATACGACACATTCATATCTATAAATGCATAATTATATAATCTAAAAAAATTGCAGTAAATAATTAATAATGATAAAAAAGTAAAAAAATAATAAGTTATACTAATGTAAATAACTTTACACTTATGTAAATAACTCGGGGCTTTATTTAATCTCTTAACATTTTAAGGGACATTTATTACCAACAATGTTTTATCTTAATCTTTATGACTACAAAAATTTGATTATGCTAAAATATATATAGGTCCCTTACAACTATCTGAATGAGCAAAATTTACATTGGTAGACAAAAAAATAAAACAATAGTTTTGTATTTGAATAATAATTAACATACTAATTATAATATTAATAAACACTACTGTCTATTTTATTTATTATAGGTACATTAATTTCAGGCATTTATACCTAAACATTATTACATACACTATTTTAATCAAATTATTACTGAAAACCAAAATAATCAGTTTTTATAACAACTTTATTTTCTAAAATAAAAAAAATAATTTTAATAAAAGTAATTATAAAAAAATTTACTTATACAGTTTTACCTATAATTAAATATATTAATTATTTTATAATTAAATTACCCAACACTAAATAGTGAATTATATTTGTACTAATTTGATAGTAGAAATTTCCAATATGCTGAGTACCGTGAAAGAAAAAGGACGAGTTGATAATATATATTATATAGAAATACTGACCAAAGTAAGATATTTGATTCCATCAACTATTTTTTTATTATCGAATAAATTAAGATAACTAAAATAAGTTAATATTTTGGGTAGTTTGTCATCTTTCTTTAATGTTTACTTAGGTGTTCCACAACATTATCTATCCACTATCTCCTTTATTATTTTTATTGTTAATAAATGACTTAAATAGAATATTCAATTTTTGTAAATGTTCAATATCTGCGGACGATTTAAAAATATATATAACACATAGAAAATTATAGGATTTTGATAATTTTTCAACATGTCAAAACCCATTTAAATATTAAATATAGATAAGTATATTCAGAAGTTCAGTTATCTTTTACGAGAAATAAAAATCTATTACTTTTAATTATATTATAAATAGTCAAGACTCAAGAACTAAAGATAGTTTCTTCTATAAAAGACCTAGTTATTGTGGTATCTTAATGTTTTTCTGAACACATTTCATGTATAAACATACCTATACCTATATATATATCATAAAAACAACTATGTTAGGATTTTAAGGATATTCAATGTTTTAAATTTTTCTATAGTATGTTCCATTATGCAGTATGGGTCTATTTTATGGAATCTATCTCAAATAGGACATATTGAACGTTTTAAATAATATCCAGTTTTGTTTCTCAATGAACTTGTCATATAATAGGCAGGGCAGTAGTAAGAGGTAACAATGCCACTGGCAATCGTGTATAATAGATTATGAATTAAAATTAAAATTCATTGAGTTTATGGCTACGTGTTTTAATATTATTAAACTTTTAGGCTTAAACTTTTTATATAACGTCGGCTTCGTGGCAAAACCTCCTAAGTCACTTTTATCAAACTTTACAGGAGAAGCAAAAAACTGTGGTAAGGTTAAATATTTCACAATTGCATACTTTTTTTTTATATTATGTTAAGTAATTGTATTGTCGATTTAATTCAATAAAGAAAAAGATTATTTTTTTATTTTGTGTTATAGAAATTTGACTTACGAGTTTTTGATTTTACGAAATTTTGGGATACGATGTTTTACTATAACTTTTTTTAAGGAAAACATTTTTATAATTCACATAACTAAATCATATTTTATCATAATATTATTTTATTAAAAAATAGATCAATAACTGCAAGTTTATTCAAGAACATAACATAATTTCAGACTATTGTAATATCACTATTTTAAAATCTTAAACAAATTCTAAAAAAAAAAATTATGTTACTTAGTATTATAATATTTAGTTAAATAAATTATATTAAAAATAAAAAAAGTGTCAAACTTGATTATAATAATTATCACACTTAAACAAAATGAAATATTCAACAAATAAAATAATTTTTAATTATTTAGTATGTCGTTAATAATACAATTTAAAAGTCTTTAATTACTTAAAAATTAGATCAAAATATAACTTTAGAATTTTATAAGTCTAATTGAGGTATAGTATTTAACTGGTAAATAATCATTAAAACATAAAAATTTCAAATATTTAACCCTATAAGGATTCTTAATACGGGCATCCCTAGGAACATTGATGTAATCAGTTGGTTTCTCTTTTTTTTTAATCTCATTTTAATAGTATGATGAACACTGTCAACTTCCATCTGTGTGTGTCCTTTTTCAATGAAATTTTAAGTAACTGTAACATTTTGGTCAATTGCAAACTTTAACAGGACATTTGAAAGTATAGTATTTCTATTTTGATATCCACAACCATAGCTAAATAATGATATATTACATAAAGTGGGAATATTCCCAATCATATTGCTTATCTAATCTAAAACCATAGTAGCAAAGACTCTAAACCGCCATTTGTTTCGTCCCACAAATAACAACAAACGGCTGCAGTAGCCTGATTATATACAGTAAATTATGCACACAAAGTTTTGTCCACGGGGCTGCACTTGTCTATATCTCCCATGTAATATTATAAATCACTTATTGTCGCCGTAAAAGAAAAAATCCGCTAGGGTCGCCACTAGTGGGTTCGCCCAACTAAATACAATAAATCATAAGCGATACGTATAAAAACATTCCAACAACTAAATTATATATCAATATAATTAACTAATTTGTAACAAATTGAATTAAAATTCTAAGGAATCATTCTCTTAATCAATAATTAAAAAAAAAAATATTCAGAATAGTATTCGATGTATAATAAATTTTCTCCTCCCAAGGAAAAACTTTTAAGAAACTCGAAAAGTGAAATAAATAAAGTACCAATTAGACGTAATTTTCTACCGAAAGCATATGCTATACGCGATAATCGGACCATTATTTCTACCCGAAAAAATTCCCCGAATTCCGGACTGCCCAATCCCTCCCTGCTAATTAGATAAACTTATAAAGTACTGTTTAAATCACTTTAAATTTAACATTTCTTCACAACATTTATAGTGATTTAATTTTACATATTAATTATAATTTTGGTATACTTGTTTATAAATGTGATTCTAGTCTTAAAAACAATTTTAAATATATAAACATGCCAGGACATCGTTGTATTGTACCAGGATGTAAATCTGGTTATGACTCCTGTGTAAATAAATATCATTTCTTCTGTGTCCCAAAAGATCCTATTCGACTTGAAAAATGGAAAAAAGCTATACCTAGGAAAGGTTTTGAAATAAAACACAAACAACTAGTTTGTGAAGTACATTTTCAGGAAGAAGATATTATCCGGAAAAATGTAATGACTGATACCAATGGACATATTCTGGCAAAGGTCATTATATTTTGAATTTTACAATTTATTTTTCAGTATTTCTTTTGCTGTTATAATATTAGAATATAAAATAAACTTCTTGAATTGGTCTTTTACAGGCATTATATAAACTTCCTAGACTTATGGAACGAGCAGTACCATCCATATTTCCAAATTGTCCTAAATATCTATCCAAGCCATTAAAACATCGAAAACCCCCTTTAATAAGGAATGTTCCAAAAAATTGTTTATTAAATACAAATAATATTAGTGAAAATAATGTAAATTTGTTTGAATTTTCTATAATTCAAGAAAATGTGAATAGTGTAGTTTTTCCTACAAAATGGAGTAGACATGATATAGCAGGACAACTTATGTTTTGTTATTATTGTATTAAAATGGAAAAACAATTAACTGATATACCTATACCATATTTATTTAAAAGAGTTTGTGTGGATCCAAAATTAAATATAAAATGTTATATTATGAATAAAGAAATTGATGTTATGAATAATTTTGGATTGGAAAAAGTAAATAATATAGTAGAATTAGAAGAGCTATTGAGAAAATTGAATAGTTTTTGCTGCCATCACGATCTGCCTTCATTCTTCCTTATTATGAAAAATTGTGCAATATTTTACCATTATTGGCATTATATTATATTACATATTACATAATACATATTTTTATTCAATTACAATTAAAATAAACGTTATATTTTAATTTTATTTAAATTCAGATTACAAAAAAATAAATAATATTGTGTATTTGTGTATATTTAATGTGATTTGACTAACAACAATAAAGAATAAAGGGCGAACCTACTACTAGCGCTTAGCGGTAATTTCATGCGTAAATGCGACATTAAAAATTCGAGTTTTCTTATCAGTTACCAGTCCTTACTATTATATGTTCATGGTTTTGTCTTATAATACATAGATGAAGCTCTAATAAAAGGTGCTAATTTGACAGCTTGGACGTCCATTGTTAATGAAGAATATTTATTAGGGTTATTTATGGCGAACTCTTTACAACGTCAACTTACGTGGTTTTACTTTTGTCGATTGAGATACGAGTTTTATATTTTTTATGTTATCATAATAATGAACTATTTATTATTAGTTTTCGCAGTATCAAAATGAGCACAAAAATACAGTGCATTTAATAAAACAAACAAAAAATCAATTTTTCGAATTAAGAGGTTTTGCCACGAAGCCGACGATAATATGTTAATATATAGAAATTAAAATTTTTATTTGTATTTCTAAATATCATTAAATTTGCACCTTTTGCAATACTGATAGTCCTCTTGACCAAGCTCAGTTTGGCCTGTCAAGTTACCGATAAAATCTCAGTGGGCTGGTAGAAAAATATATTGGAAAAGTGTTGAAAATAATTGAAAAATTAGATATTAATGTTATACCCTAATTGTATTGTATTTTTAAATACAATTTACTACAAAAATTATAAACAATTTAGGTATATATACGTTTTTTTAAAATATGAAATTATAAAAATGGGCCGGTAAAAAATTGATATCTCGGGGGGGCCAAATTTACCCAATCCGGCTTTGCTCTTAACAGCGCCTAGCTACGGCCCGATAATAAGGTAGTTTGAGTTTGACTCTCATCTTTCTATAAAAGATCTTTAAATTTAAATTTAAATTTAGGTTCACTATCCCTCACTTTCAGACGTATGTTTAATGACCTACTATTTATATTCAAAGTTTTAAAATTTTAAATGGTAATGTAAATTGCCCTGAAATTCTAAAAAAAATAATAAGGTTCTTGGTTCCTACTTTTTACACTAAATTCAAAATTACTTTTTATATGTACCATTCCATTCAAAAAGTACAGCAGTGTCGTATTGGTTAGGGCCTCGGTCAATTTTATGTGCCTTATGAATTTCCTATTGTTAAATTTAAAATACTATTAAGTCAAAAAATTAAATTATATAAAATTAAATATGGTATAATTTATATGTAATATGTATATACTACTAAACTATAGACTTTCCAAAATAATAAAGGATATAGAATTATATATATAAATACATAAAATAATTTGTTATAACTTCTAAACTGGTAGCTAACAATATAATAAAATTGTAATACAAAATTAAAAACATAAATGAAATATTAATTTGAAAATATATTTATGACTCATTTATTGCTTGACATATAAGTATGAGTTTCAATGAAAGACGAACCTTTGACATTTTTTTTAATTTTTCAGTAAACCCATTTTTCTGTTTTGATTTTTATTAAATTTTGATATACCTATTAATATATCATGTTATAATGAAGTTGACATAAAGATAAAATACTTTTATTACAATTAAAATAATATAAAATTTTAATATAAAATGTCACAAAAAATATATTATATATAATAATACTTAAACAATTATTAAAAAAAAAAATTTTTATTTCATAATATAAAAAAAAATGAGTGAATTTTGGAAAAATATTAATATTTAATTGCCTTATTACAAATTACGACGAAGCGGGCTATCGTCTCAATCAAATTTATTTTGCAATTTGTATATAATCTATGTTCTTCTTTTGCCATCAACTCAAACGTCGTGTAAATAAGTATTTTCTAAATTAAAAATAATGAAAACTAAACTCGATCAATATTAAGTCAACAACATTTATAGCAATTATTGTTGACGTCAATAATCAATTGATAATTATATTATAATTACTAACTATAAAAAAATAATTGACAAAATTGCCAATTCATCAAATGAACCAAGAAAATTATTTTAGTAATCATTTTTTTCTCTAATATATTAAGAGGAATTTTTATAATTCCAAAACAAATTAAACAGGTAAATAAGACCATTAAGAGGATGATGGCATACCTACCTTCTGTTCTGTCTCCACCTATCCTCTATCTAACGGACAATATAGTCATATCACAGCACCACAAAACTTTAATTGTGATGTTTATGTCTAACTTAAAGTATAAACATTTAATCTAAAAACATCAAATTTAAAGAGAAGCATATTCTGTAGGAAATGTCATCTGTTTTGTAAAATATCTAACAAAAAGTACCACTTAATATTAATAATATAGTATGTATATTAAGTTTTATATTTTTTTAATACGTTGTTCCTTGCCAGATAATATTAAACAAAACGGATATGGCATTCCATTCAAAATATGCTTCTTATTAAATTGGTTAATAATTGTTTATACTCTAAATTCAACATACACATCACGATTTAATTTTGCCATATTACCCGTTAAATGGACAGAACATGTGGGTATGACGTCCAGGGACTGGAACCGAACCGAAAAGAACCGGTTCTGGAACCGAAACCCTTTAAAAACCCTGGAACCGGAACCGTATGAAAACCGTTGTATATTTTTTGTTAAGAACCGAAACCGAACCCGAACCGATATTTTAATCTAGTAAATTGTCGGTTTTTCGCGGTTCCAACAAATTACATTTATATTAAGCTTTTTTTTGTAATTTCAAGAATTGTTTCTGGGCCACAGAAAATTGATGGTCTGTGAAATAATAAAATATTATTGTAAATATGAATTATTATATATTAATAATAGAAATAAAATAATATGGGCGCATATTATTTCAGTTATAATCTGGACACGTGTGGAAATATACTTGTTATTTTTGTAAATGTTTATAACATAATCGGTATAATATCATATATAGATATATATATATATATAGATAAATTTAAATAATTCTGAAAATGTTATTTAAAAATGTTATCTGATATTTTGAGAAAATTAGAATAGTATAATACAATAAAACATAATATATAAATACATATTCCTGTTCATATAGGTTTGCGTAAATGTTTATAGTATATACATAACCTTACTTTATATATATATTTTTGCGTTATTATGAAGGTACTATCATTGATTATAGAATAGACTATTCTATAATCAATGGTACTATTATTATTTATTATAAATAAGTGATGGAAAATTGAGAACATTAAATCTTCAATAATGAAATATATATGGGCGAATGCGTAATAGCATTGATTATAGATAGTAATCTACTAGTAATCTACTATCTATAATCAATGGTAATATTTTACAAGTTTCAATTTCACGATTTGTTCTACGACTCTTAACGTGTGTATTGTAGTTATTTCATTTATTTTTTAATAATCATTAATCAATATGGTCCGGGTAAAAAAATCATTGATACATTTATATTTTGTATATGATAAACAAAAAGATGAAGCGACATGTAAAACATGTGAATGTAAAATTAAAGTTAAAAAACAAAATTGAGAACCGGTTAAAACCGGTATTAACTGGTACCAGAACTGAAACCTTAATTTTAACATTTAGAAAACCGAAATCAGAACCGAAACCGTTTTTTTAAATTTTTATTAAACCGTACCGAAACCGGAACCGATAAAAGCATTAAGGTTCCAGTCCCTGATGACGTCTTCATCCTCATGCTTATATACATATGTACATATTTATTATTTATTTGTGTAGTTATTGATAAATATAAAGTCCCTTAAAAACATTTTTTCTATATAAATATTAACTTTTATCACAAAATAAATTGTACACACACTAAATTTAATTTGTTTTTATATGTTTAATGAACTCTGACCGGCTCTTTCATATTATTCTATTCGATATAGGTATTATTGTTAATTTATAAATAATAATTAATTGTAATGAGCTATTTTATTTTTACATCATTTTTAATAAATAATTTACATATTGATAAGCAAGAATATTTTGTAGGTATCTATTTATTGTTTTCCTAATTTCAATAAAATAATTTTTAAATCAATGTTTATTTGGACTTCATAAAATACTTAATGTAATGTTTAAGTACTTACCAACTTATGTTGTAAAATAGGATTAACAAATATTGTATCCCTCCACATTTTGTGAGTAAAGTGCCTTTTTAAAAACATAGTATCTAGTGCCTCATATAGGTCCCAAGCTGACACTGATTTTCAATTATATATATATAGTTCATTATAGACCTTTATGCTTTGGGCCTGTAATAGTGTTGATTTTGATAATGTATCTAAACATAGGTTTTTATGTTTAAGTTTTAAATAAATGTTTTTATTCATAATTTTGTAATCATTTTAAATATATATTATATAATATAATTTATAAGTTTTGCATACTACTGTATATTTATATATTAAATTTCACTATTGATTAAGTTTCTAACTATAATTAATACTGTACAGTGTACAATGTACTCTCTTGCCCATAAAATGGGTGATAATAAACATATTATATTATGGTCAATCTATGACCTATAGAAAAATTTGTTTTAGTCATGGGGCAATCGACGTACATCATACAAAACCCCACAATTGTTTAAGTCATACAAAACTACTAAACAATTTATGGTATCTATCGTTAAAAACAATGATTTAAGATTTAATAGATTTAAGTGTTAACAATTTTTTATTAAAAACGGGATGCGACTAATAATTATAATAAAATATAGTACTTATTGTACTATATTGTTGTATAAATTATTTTTAATCAAATAGATTTTATTTCACGGGTTTTTTTATCCAGCAATCGCGCCAATCGGCCATGTATTTCACTAGTATTTAAAATTGCATGTTACTACAATTTCCTTATATGATATTTTAATTGATTAGAACAATTAAATTACAATTATAATTTATAATTTAATTGAAAATTAAATGCCCATTAATTATTATAGATATCTATAATATATTTGTAATATTTTACTATATTATAAGTATTATAATACTTTCCCATGTTTTAAATATTTAATATGTCTACAAAAATAATTTAGTAAAATAAAATTTTCAACATGAATTCTTATATGTTTAATATGATTTTGAAGTGGAATCTGCCAATTTGGTACCTATATGTAAGCAACTGTTTAGTGCTTACCATTGATTATAGAATAGACTATTCTATAATGGTGCTTACCAATCGTGTAGTTAGTGGAGAGTACACGGTGTAGTATACGGTACATGTATTATATCACCACGGAATTTTCAACACTTACGAATTTATTATTATTCATCTTTTTCAATAATATTAATAAAATAATAATTAATAAGTAACAAATATTTCGTAAAATAAATGTAAATTAATACAATACAATATAACTTTTTTTTTGATGCCCGGGGCATCTGCTCCCTTAACACGGCCATGTGTGTAGTGTGTACCTAAATACAAATCAGAAGTCCATGACTACACAGTGACTTATTTATGTATAGGTACCTACTTTTTCAGTTTAAGGTTAAATTTAAAATTTAATATGATGAAGGTAATTAAGGAAAAAAATTGAATTAGTTCTTATTATTGATCTGTAAATTTTGTATCAATGTACCTATATGTTTTGTTTCTACTTCGCAACAGTCAATTAACGCACAATGCACATGGTCAACACATCACATATTATCTTTCAATTATTATTCTATAGTAAATAGCACCTAAACTTATTATATACTTAATACATAATATTATTATACCATTAATATGTAAAATGTAAATTTTCTATAGATTGTTTTTTTGTAGTAGTTTTTTTTTATGATGGGGTTGAAGTAAGTGGTTGAATTTTCCTTACATTATAAACATATTGACATTTGAGCGTGTACCCATACATTTTTTGAGGACTTTATCACAGCTTTTTACTATAGCTATATAATAGATTAGGTATATGAATTAAAATACAAAATACAAAATATAATTATTACAAATTAATTTAATTATTGTAAATGGATACGCCATTTTGAGGGTATCCAATCAGATTATCTTATTCACGATTTTATTATTGTTCCAGGCCCGAAGTTAGTATACCAACATGTATACTATTATATATTAGATTAATATAATATAATCTGTATACTAGTAACTAGAAATTTGAAAATTATAATAATCATTTTTCTTAAAATTTAAATTTAGAATCTATACTATTCTATATTATATATATGTTTATCATGTAAAAACACTGTTTTGTGTAAAAAAAAAAATAGGAGTGGGTGGGTGGGTAATCTTATTTACTTTGCCCTGGTAAGTTGTAAATGGTCAAACCGCCTCTAATAGTCACTAGTTCCATTAAAATTCGTAGGTCATAAATTAATCTTTGATTGTCAATATTCAGTAGGTATTTGTGTGTAGTGTGTTTGTCACATATTAGAATATTGGACCAAAGCCAACTATTAGATTTATATACCTACTTTAACTTTGTGTCCATCTTTTATCCTTGTCTTTGGTCCTTTAGATTTTGGTGTGGAATTTTATTTTTTATCAATATTAGATCATAATATCATAATATACCTACTCTGTGTCCACGAAAACAGGGTATGAGGGAAAACTATCTCATAATAGTATCTAACGCATATTTTTCATTATGTTTGTGGAAAAATGAAAGTATAAATAGTATAATAGGTAAAAGTCAATGTTGTTTTTAAAACACATGTTGATACATTAAAATTATTTGAAAAAATTCAATGAATCCAAATTATATTAAAAATATGAGTTCTTATTAAAAAAAAAATATAGTTGTGTTGCGCACGTGCAGAATACACAAGATAAAAATATTGAAACCCAGATAAATAAATTATTTATAGACACTTTTAATATTCAGTGGCGGATAGGGTTCATTTATGTTACCGGGAACAAAATCAAGGGGTCCCTAAAAATTTAACACTAGCTTCGCTGCAGCAAACTTGTTTTCATAAGTTATGTGAAATTTAAAGATAGCCAGTATAAAGATTTATTTCTATGAAAATTTTGATGGGTAAAATTTTTAATTTAGTCAAGTTGGTGATTTTTAGGAATTTTTTAGGAGTTTTTAACTGGAGAAGAAAAACTACCAAAAAATAACGGCAAAATCGAGGAAATAATTATATATAAATAAATAACAGAAAGTCAGAAACTGTATGCATAATGAAATTAAACTGCGTCTTAAAGTTGGAAATGGATGTTATTTTTCTATGTCACATATGTTCAAATCAAAACTATTGTCTAGAGTCTAGACTCTAGGTTCATATCTGATGTTATAGTGTGTCATTCAATAACGTCAAATATGCCGCAAAAAGCACGCATGCGGCGTGCCGCAGGTTGGGCACCCCTGGTCTAGAAAGACCAAAGAAAGATTATATACTACGTATCTTAGACCAGCAATGTCCTATGCATATTGTACCTGGGCTACAACAGCAGGTGATGTTAACAGATTAAATATTTTAAAGAAAGGTTCTGAGGAAAATGTATGGTCCCATCTTTAACCCTGATAACCAAGTGTGGAAGAGAAGTTAAAACGAACAGGTGCAGCTTATATGGTAAAGGAAGTGTAATTTTTATAAAAGGAGCAAAATTGGAGTGGGCAGATCACGTCTGGAGAGCTGACAACAGTATTGTCAAGATAGTACTTTTAAACAAATTGAACAGAAAAAGACCTCGTGGTAGACCGAAGCAACGGTGCATAGATGTAATCGAAAGAGACATCTAAGAATTGAAACCTGATTGGAATGAGAACATGAACCATGGTTATATATAATAGAGAGGAATAGAAGAAATTAGTATTGACAGCAAAGGGTCTGTAATGCTTAGAAAATACATAGATATATTATATACATCAACATTTTTTAGAACTAATTAATTTTAATACATTTAACATTTCCTGTCATATAATTCTATATTATGAAAATATTTTAATATAAAAATCTTATATTATACCTACATGCATCATGAGCATAAAAATCTTTGAACATTGCCTCATGTTTATGTAATAAAAACTATATTTGTTGTAATAGAGTCCAGGGGTGGCCCTACGCCCTAGAGTAGGTCAACTGGGATATTTTTCTTAGGCCCCGTGCAAATTTTAAGGCTCTGCGCTTACATTTTTGAAAATTTTATCGTTAAATTTAAAAATATTATATCTCTATAGTGTTAAAGTCAAAATATTATGTTTATTATAAGATAAATAATATATTTTATTTTGTACAAGTGCATACTACATTTTTACGTAATAACATTTATAAAAGTAATATTACTAAAAAGCGGTCAACAAGTTTGCAATCAGTGAATTATTTCGTTTTATTTTTGTTCGTTGTACATGATATACAACACAACGTGAGTACGTGACAATATTCGATAATGATCACACTCATTACATTTTAATTTTTATCAAACGATGAAAATCTGCTAATGCAGCCTTGATAAAAAGTACGAGTATTTACGATTTAGAAAATAATATATTAAGACTACATACTATAAATTAATTATAATTAAATTTATTGTACGTTAAATTACTTTCTTTCGTTTTATACAATTTATATTATTTTATGTTTTGCTCATACCTCGTTGTTTTAATAAAAAATCGACATTTTGATTTGTTGTAGTTACGACGTTATGTTGCCAATTTTTTCTATTTTAAAAAAATATATTTTTTCAGAAAACTTAGTAAAAGGGTTCGCACATTTTTTTATAATAGATACAGAGGCGGATTTAAGTATAAGGTACCAAACCTAACCTAAGATGGCCACTGGGCGGAATACATTGTGGGGGCCCTTTATACATAAACAAGGAAATATATTTTTTTAGCACCTTGTGAATCATCAACGAACGTTCACATGATGCTAAGCTAATTGGTAAAATTGTTAATGCGGCTTACAAGAGCTTATAGTCATTTGGAAAAATATTATAGTCTGCTATTCATATAATATCGTTGATGTTTTAGGGGTTTTTGAGGGGGTTATAACCCCCCAGCCGCCTACCAAACTACGCCCATGCTGTTGATATGTAATAAAAGCAACGAACAAATAATGATGATATACCTACAGACGGATAGTCTATAATCTGTATTACATAATATTACCATTGATTATAGAATGGACTAGATAGTCAATAATATTACCCAAAAATAATCTCACAATTCTGACGGTGAATTATTGTAGTTAACCATCGTGTTTGCGAATCTCAATTCTCAATATATTACAATATAAAATTATACTGATAATTCATTCTAAAATTTTACCACAAGTGTAAATTACATATGTACCTAAATATTGAAAATAAATTTCAAATCCTTATGATCAAAATTCAAGGAATTATCATTTCATGATAAACATTGACAGTCACGATTTTCAAAATATTTTGTAAATAGTATGTACTAAAAATACATGTATATGAGTAGGTTTCTATAAAAATGTTATCTAATACAATAACGGCAGTAAGATCCGTCTTCTGCAACAGAATACACCAACCATGTAAATGAGCGTAACCATGAATGTTGAAATTTCAAATTTCGTTTGCCAGAAGTTGGAAACTTGAAGTTTATATCAGGTATCCAATAATGCGCAATAACTTTATATTTAGCAAAGTCATCCAATTGCTTTCGACAAAAATTTGCGATATTATTTGGATATATCTATGGATATTGGATAAAATAATAATAAGTAATATATAATGACAACTTTATTTTATGTTAAAGGACCACGAAAAGATAAGAAAACTTTAGGTACAAATTTATATTACTTACATTTATTTTTAAATTATACGCTAATTACTTATATAAGTATGTTTAGTGATGTCGAATTATACACAGTTACAGTTTAATAAACAAATACTTAATATAAGTATCTATTGAAGATATAAAAAGATAAATTTATTACAACATTTATACCATGTAATAATTATAATTTAAAATGATGTAAAATGAATTATATTTATTATTATTAGTTTAGAATAAATATTATACATATTAAATTTATTATATTAAGTGGGTATATTCAGTGGCGCAGCCAGAATTTCTACAAGGTGGAGGGGGGGTGACAATAAAATTTAAAACTTTTAAATGACTAATAACAAGTTATAATTTGTTTTTAAATTTATTTTTTAGTAATACACTTGTAGGTCAGATAATTTACTTTTTGTTCCAGATATTTCGCGGAGGAGTTAACCCCCCCTGCGATAAACCCAAAATTGTAAGCAATATTAATTTTTTTTTTTTGGAAAAATTTATTACATATTTAGCCAAATAATCAACTAATCCGTTCTAAAACTTTACCACCCTTGTATATTAGCAATGTTAGTACTCAAAAAAAAATTTTATTGTATATTGTAATACAATTGGTTTAGACCGGGGTCCATCCAGGGTACACCAAATGAGACGGCCCCACTGGGAAAATCCTGTTTTCCTGATTGACCTATCCGTCTATTTTTCCTGTGCTGTAAGTACTAAGTAGTCTAGTTTCATTAAATACCTACTATATTATGGTATAAAAAATAATGATATATCAGCATAACGTAAATAATATATTATTGTATTTAATATAAACTATAAGTATGGGAAATTGCAAAGCAATAAAGAATTATGAATAAACACATTGTTTACTAATTCACTTATATATTTATTATAATTACTTATAGTGTTTAGACTTTAGTATATATAGTATTTATAGAGTTTAGAGTTTAGGTATTGATTAATTATACATAATAAAATGTATAATTAGTCAATGGTTTAGGTTTATTGTTTATTGTTTACGTAGGTACCTATTATTTTATTATCTTAATTTATGAAACGCACAGAGACCATATTAACTCATGGAATAATCGAACTTCAATTTAGTACCCGAACCACGGTTTATTTACATTTTAACCTCAACACGTGAAGGTGCGAAACTGTGAATTCAACATTAAATCCTATATCCTACATTATTATCTCCCACTACGACCACGGTCTCCGGCAGTTCGGCGTTCGACTTCAAATAGGTATAAGATTTAAATTCTTGTCAAGTATTTTTAATGAACGTTAATATTCAATGCTCAATAAATAAGTACATCATTGTAAAATTCAAACTCTAAACTAAAGTAGCATAGAAAAAAGATTAAAGTAGTAAGTAAATATTAACTATATAGATAGTGGTATGAATTATATTATTTTCAAGTATCTATTTGATTTATACAATAAATCTTAATTCTAAATTCTAATGTTGTTTCAGTTCTTTAATGATCATTTCGTGACAACGTTACTAATTGAAATTTCTTTTTCTTTTATTAAGGTAAGTTTTTTTTTTTTACAATATGTTCAATGTTAAAGAATTGATATTCTTTGATCATATCATAGGTGAAGCACAAAATATTTAAAAATGAGTTTGAGAACAAACACCAGTGATCGGTTAAAATCTGGTGGGGAAGATCACTTGCTTTTACAAGAAAGTGTAGTAAAAAATGGTAATACTTTACTATCCATAAATTCAACAATGAGTTCAAAAGGTTAGTATTTAAACTTATTATAAATCTTTTTAATAGCATATATATATAATTATAGATAACAGTCATTATAAAATAAGGTTTATTACTTATTACTATATAAAGTGATATTATTGTTGTAATGGAATTTGAAGTATTTAAAGTGCATATTACATGGTATCATTATAGGCTAGTATTATATAACATTATACCACAGATTATACCATAATGATTATAAAACCGGTTTTATCATAATTTTATAAAATAAACTAGTATGGTAATATGTTACTATGTTAGTTTACTGATTTTTAAACAACATGCTGATTAACAAAAAAATGAAGATAATGGATCAATAATTCTTTTTTATTTTAAACTAGTAGGTTTTCGAAAGTATTTGAAGCTTATAAATTATGTATTTATAATTAATATAAAGTTTTTCATATATTAGGTATATTTGTAATATTTAAATATAATTAATATAAAAAAGCCAGGCAATTGATTCTGTGCTTTAATCCTTTATTCCTTTGGTCCTCGGAGAAATTAGTGGTGTAATGTTATTATGCTATATTATAAATAAGATTTGAGTGCATTAATATTGCATTCTAAATGTAATTCTGAGCAAAACTTAGATATACAATATAATGATAATATTTTTTTTTACTTAACGAATAATGTGCAAAAGAAAAATTAGTTATCATAAATTAATGAAGTAAAAGTTTGTTAAAAATGTAGATTGTGTACATTTTCTCGTTTTTTTTCTGTTATTAGTGGTTTTTTCTGTTTTATTAGAAAAATATTGAGAAATTTGAAAAATGACCTAAATAAAGTACCAACTATACTTTATTACAAATAAGTCTGGAAAAATGTATGATGAAAACGCGTCTGGTTTCGCGCATGTATGTCACGTGATCTGCCGGTGACGATCGCTTTTGTCGACGATCCTGTTGTATATAGCCTGACTGCATTTTCTCAACCGTAATATGACTTTAAATTTTGTATACATGAAATTAATTACATTTTTCATTTTTAAAATATTACTTTATTTTTCCGTATACATGGCGAATGCCGAATCCCTAGCCAACCACAGCGGACCCGCATGCACGATTTTTTCCAGACTTATTTGGAATAGAGTATAGATATAATTCTTTACTGAAAGCATACCTCATCATTTGTTGTAATTGGAGTACATCTACCCAAAAAAAGTGTTAACTTTTTAATTAGTATAATATATTTTCTTGGTCCTCTTAAAATTATTATGCGATTTTTGCACCCTATGGCATTTACCTTTTGTCCCTTCCTTAATAAGGGTCTTGAATTTTTTGTATCAATTATTTATTTATTTATAATTAAATTTTAATATTTTATATTTTATTATTGAATAATAAATATGAATATTTTTGAAAGCCAGAAAGGTGATTTTAAAAAGAACTAATTTTTAAAGGACATAATATGTAGTACAAAGAAAAAAACTACAAATATTGTTCATGAATATAATTTTAATCTTAATCTATAATTTAAATTTTGTATATTATACCCAGTATAACAACAAATTCAATATTTTTTTCTATAGAGTTCTGACAAACATAATAACTATAGTTCTATACAATATTTAGATATATTCTATATGTTCCCTACAATTATTGTACATTTGTTTTTGAATTATTCATTGGTTGAACTAGTGGTTCTAAACTGGTATGTCGCCAAAATTGTTATTTATTTATACTTTATATTATGCTTTAAAATAGTAAATTTTAATAGTACAATTTAATCATTTACATAGGTTTGTAATTGTAATTACTTTTCCAAATATACATAAATAATTTTAAATGGGTTACCATTTTTATAAATCTAAATCAGAGTGTCGTCGTACTAAAAAGGTGGTTGAGAATCACTGCACTAAATACACATTTTAAAAGTGACAATTAATTTTAAAGATATCTATAAAAAAACAGTGGTGTTGTCATTTAAAAATTTGAAAAATACTTGTTTTGATAACTACAAAATGTACAAAAATATAGCAAAATGAAGTAAATTTTAAGATTTACAAAAAAGAAAAAATTTAATTTTAATATTTTACTTTATAAGAATCACAATTTATAAAATAGTATTTACTATTTAATAAATATAATTCAAAACTGATTTTATCAAACAAAAAAATATTTTTCTCAAAATAAATATTATTTCAACAGTTAAAAAGAATCTATGTCGTAACTGTATTATAATTTGATAAATTTGTTAAAATTATTCATTTTTCATTCAGATGTAAAATTGAATAATATTCTTATTATAAGACTTTTTCCTTAGATGAATAAAGTTTTAAAAAACTAAAAGGAAAAAAAAATGGGAAGGTAAATTTTGGTAGTTTTACTTGTCCTAAGGAAAAAATTTTGAGAAATTCGAAAAATGAGCTGTATCAAGATGATACGATTTGCTATCGAAAGCATACCCTACTTGTGGTAATCGGACAATTATTTCTACCCGAAAAAAATGTTTTTATACGAAAAAAAATATAAAAAAACATCTTTGTAGAAACAAACAATCCTCGCTCTGCTCAGAATCTAAAAATATAATAAATAATTTATTTGGTAGTAAAAATATTTTTAATATATAAAATAAGTTTTATTTTTAATATGGGTAATAAATTTAAAACAAATATATAGTAAAAATTACATTTAAACTGTGAAGAATTTATTAAAAAAGTAGTACTTATATATACAATTATAAATTTTTATATAATATGACGAAGCAGTTGATGAAATCAATTTAGTTCATATCTAATTTAAAATTTAAAAATTGTATATTTTTTTAGTAAAAATTAATTTATGCAGGTATTTTTCATAAAATGTAATCTATCACATATTTTGTCGTTCGTTATATGTTAATATGTTATCTACAAAAATAATTTTATCGACTCAATATTTGTGGGTACATAATAAGTAAAAACTCTTTTGCTGTTATAAGTAATAACAAGGAATGTTAAACATCAATTATAATCAGTCTTATTATTATAATATTTAATGCTTAAAACTGTGATTTTTATGTAAACTTCTTTTAAAGTAAGTTTTTTTAATGATTAATTATTTGATTAGTACTTATATATAAGTAATATTAATTAATTTAAATTATGATTATCAAATAATTAAGTCTTGGGAGTCTCCAACCAGAGATTTCATAATGTTATTAATTATTATCAATCCATCAAATTCACATTTTTTACAGAATATATTATATAACATATTCTATGATATTAAATTTTAAATTTATGATGATATAAATCAATAAATGTTTAAAGTATACTTATTTTTTTTTAAGCTTCAGGTCAATTATATATTTATTAAAGATTATATTTTGTAAAAAAAGGCAGACCAGTAAGTTTTTAAAATTATTTCAATAAAAGTTGAGAGTTGGAGTCCCCTAAATTAAAGTATATCTTCATATTATGTGATAAATGGTTTATAATATAGTTTTAATAAATATAAAATTCTATATAATGGAAAATGTTGAATAAAATTTGCAATTTGCAAATATTATTAATAATAAATTTAATTATAAAGGCATACAAAATTAATTTTGAAATTTATAACATTACATTATTAAGAAAAATATATTGTTAGTAAAAAGATTGACTTAAAAATGTGTACTTTCTATGAATTATTGAAGTATAATTACAATGATTGTTTAATGTTTATAATTATAGAATTATGAATTTCTAGTATGTTTGAGCAAATTGTTGATTAGATTATGCATAGAAGCGACACAAAACTTCTTATAAATTTTTTGATCAATATCATAATATACTCTGTATAACCACTAACCAAAAAATAAAAAAAAATATAAATAGGGAGGCTAAAAGAAAAAAAATTGAATTTAATAACTGTAAAAGTTAATTTAATTATTTCTTTTAGTATATTAAAGTTATTTAATTATAATAGTATTATTATATATTTTATTAGTTAACATTTAATCAATAACCTAAAGTATAAATTTAATTCCTGAAGTCTACTCCTTAGTAACGTTGAGTAATTTACTAAACCATGTATTAAGTGTCACTCTTAAAAATTTATGCGCCCAAATTATTAAAGAGATGTTCTACCATTATTTGGGCTATTTTTTAAAGTATATTTTTGTGTTCAAATGGACACACTAAAGTCCAGTAGACATTTAAGTATTCAGTGGACATAGATGTCTGCTTACTGTGTTTCCATATTTTGTAAATATTTTCAAGATTTATATTGATGATTAAACTAAATTATATATATTGTAGTTTTTTTTTTGTATTTTGTTAAAGTTATAAAGGTAACAAAATGTATTATTTTCTATATAAACATGATTTTATTTGTAAATCAAATTTAATTTTGCATAGATTACCTGAGGAATATATTTAATCTATGATATTATATGATACTATTTATAAAAAATTACCACTATATAAGTTGTTTTATAACTTTATCGCCACATATATCTTGATATAATATAAGGGAATGAGGTAAACTGATAAGGACTAAGAGTAAAGTAGGATTTTATTTTTAATGGAAGAGAAGTGAAAACACAGTAAATATTTACTAAAAACATGGCATGTCATGATTTTGATTACAATATACATTTAGTGGCACCATTCTCCAATACATACCTCTTTTTGGGCGTTGGCTAATCCATTAAAATATTAAATATAATTACAAATGTTTATACTATTTGCTATTAGTTTTAACACTTTATTTGTGATAAATAAGTGATAGATAGATAAAAAACCAATGAAAATATAGAAAAAATGTATAATATTTGTATTTTAAAGCTAAAATAAAAATTCCTTCCTTAGCTCATCCCTAAATGCATTACTGACTGTGGTGAATCATGTTTAATAACTCTGGATTGTAACTAAAAATATTGTTCTCTAAGTTTTATAAATACAATTAATAATATAATAAGTAGGGTTCGGATTTCAATGCATTAGCATCTTTTTTTTGGAATGTCTTACACGATGCTTTCCAAGCTACAAATTTGTTTCAAGTACTCCATATTGTAACTACAAAATTTTTTTGGGGCATTTTTGACCTATTTTTAGTATTATGACTAAAAAAATTGACTACAATGAAATATAAACATAGTACTACGTAATATTAAAATTTTCATTTTGAACTATATAATATCTGTAATCTGGTAATCCGGTTTTAAATTAGACAAGGCTGAAATTTATCTTTATGTCATAACAATCAATTTTTTTTCTGAATTTTAATATTTATTTATTTCATTAACACAAAAATAAAAATAAAAAAGCCATTTTTTTTATGTTTTTAGGGTATTTTTTTATTTTTTTAGGGCATTTAAATCTGAGCCCTAATAATAAGTTTTATTATATATCAATGAGACTATGACGCCTAACACTTTATACTCTATAATATATTTCTTTTAAAGTAATAAAAAAATATATGTATATTTTAATGGCATTTTTATTTTATAAATTATAAAAATAATTTATTTGAAAATTATTTTTCTTATAATTATTTAGTATACATTTTGATATCCATTGGTCATTGCTGCATATAGAGTACTTATTATATAGGTGCATATATTATAACTAAAATAATGTGAATATAGAATATATTTTATTTTATAATAATTATTATTATTTCATAATTATGTCAAATACATAAAAGAAGAGAATCTACAACAGGACTAGTATGTAATATAAATGAAGATTCGAGTGTTGATATTTATTTTTTAAGAACTGCTTTTCTACTTATTATTATTGATGAAATAATTTTAAACTTAAATAAATTATTTCTTAATAAGGGTTTAGATTTATCTAAATAATAAATAAAATAATAAATAATTATAAATAGAATGTATTAGTTGATTTTTTGAATAAATATAGAGCTTTGAATTTTTTCCAAAAATGTTTAATATTACCTGCAATTTTTGGTTTAACGGTATGAAATTTTTATAGAAGCCTACTCATATATTATTTAATCTATTTATAAAATATTTTGAAAATCGTGTTGACAATTTTTATCATAAAATGATAACTTCTTGAATATTGATCCGTAGGGATTTGAAATTTATTTTGCATATTTCCATATGCAATTTACACTCGTGGTAAATTTTGGAATTGATTATCAATATAATATATCGTAATATATTGAGATTTGCTTAATATCGTATTTTCTAATGCAATATCATTACATTCAAATCTTAATAATTATAATAAACTACTTATTACTCCGAGGACAAAAGGACGAAAGAGGAACATCCTAAATTGACCTTCCTGCTTTTTTTTTATAGAAAGTTTTATATGAAAGTTTATGTTTTATTAATTGGTGATATACAATATATATTTATAATTTTAGACATATTTTAGAAATTTTATATGCCAGTTTGAAAGCTGAAATTATTGTTTTAAAATTGTAAATTAATTTTAATTATTTGTAAATACCTTTTGTTTAGGTAGTTGTTGTGGGATACTAGATTAGGGTACATAGAGGTTAAGTTTGTTAATTTGGGCTATAATTTTATCATTCTCAAGTTTAAAACTGAATGAACATAATGTTTATACAATATTATAGGTAAAGGAAATAGTTAAAAATTAAGAGCCTAATTAAAATACTCATTACAGGTATTTAATGTGTATTTATATGTGTGCAAATCAAATAATGAAGCATGAAACAATATTATACTGTGTATTTTATTTAATATATTGTATATAATTATAAATATTTTGTATTTATTTATGAAAAAATAAGACTTAAGTTTGTTTTATTAATATTCGAGGTTCATAATATATATTTTATGATTATAAATTCCAGTCACCATCAAGGTTAGTATTTAATTTTACTGAGCCCTAATTAAACACTTTTATTTTAAATCAAAATATAATGACATTAAATAATATTAATAGGTAGGTATTACCTATTTATATTTATTTTTAATATTCAATACATATTATATATTAATTAAATTATTTTTTTGTGTTCTGATTAAAAATATTGCATACTAAGTTCATATATTGTTATTGTCAATTTTTGTAAATTTTTACATTTACATTATTTATATTTTAAACACTAGTTTGGTTAATAATGAAATTTTAAGTTGTTTGATGACAATCACTATTAGTATCTTTCATTACTTTGTACAAATCAGTGAGCATTAAAATATTTAAAGTTTGTAGTATGTTTGAATAAGACAAACAATTTTTATGGATGTTTAAATAAAATTTAAACTATCAATATTTCTTTTAATTTATTATAATTGAGTAATAATTACACTATATAATCATAATTTGTTGAGAGATTTATATAGATATTTTGTTAAATGTTAAAATCATATATTTGTAGTATGAGTTATGACAGCATATTTTACTTATAACTAAATATAACCATTTATAATTATTTATTAGTCTATTATTATATTTATATATATATATATTATTAATGTTTCCAATGTTTCACGAATTAACTCTTTTATTTACAAAAATTATATTTAAATATTACAATCAATATACCTATATTTGGATTATTTATATTAAGTTTAATCTTAGTACTTTTCCATTCTTTGAGTATAGATACATGAATACATCATATGTGTTATGAAATGTTTATACATATATAATATTTTAAATACTTTAATAGTATGGTTAGTGATAGCTAATAGTATTAATAGTTAAACCATTTAATTTAATATAATTCATACAAATTAGAAATATTTATAAGTATTATATTATTTATTTCAACTATTATACAATTCTTCTTAAGAAGTATGTAATATTTATTTCTACATCAGGAACTTCTATTAGAGTCAATCTCAATTATAATCGTAATTAAATTTTAATTTGATTAGATAATCGTTATAAAATATAACTTAGAAATATGTCCAGGTCAACTCAATTATTGAAATTAAATATTACTTCAATATTTGTTTTATAGTTTATTGGGAGTCATATAAATGAAATGTTTTGTGATAGTATTATTTTATCATATAATTATATTATTGTAATTTATTATTTTAATTATATACATTATACAGGGTGATTTTAATTTCATACTACACTCAACTTTTTCGTCTATTTTTAATATTAAATTTTTTTTTTAAATTTTTAATTATTAGGTACAACACAACTAAACATATTTTTGTAAAAAATATAATTTTTACTACTTTTTTATCTTATAAATTTTCATTTTTATAATTATGCTAAATATATGTTTCAATATTTTTATTTATATAAATAAAATGGTAATATAATTTTAAAAAAAATTTCACAATTTTTATCAACACTTCTTATGTATAATTTTAGCATAGAAGGTTATTTTGTTACAATTTTATTTATATTTTTCTATGTCATACCTACATTTAATTTTAATAATTAACAACCATAGACATGCACAAAGTTTCAGGTAAGATGCAAGCAAACAATAATGTCAGTCAGCCCATTCTTCATTCGTAGCCCACTAATAATTTTTCTTAGCTTTCATATTATAAATATATACAATATTATTGTATAAATTACCTTGATCCTTAAAATCCTAATAATTACCTTATTATTACCTATACCTACTAAAATTAATAATTAATTCATTACCGTTTCTGTATAATGTGCTACCTATATTTTATTTTGATAAACTTGGTAATCAAATACATGTTTTGGAAAACCAATTTAGGTTTTAGATTTTTAAATATATCCAAACCACCCAAGAGCACATCATTATGTGCACGCCTATGATAACAACAACAGTTTACACTTTTATGTTTTATATTTTCCAGTCTAATTTTTACTTTCAAAAAATATAATATAAATAAGAAATATAAAAATATATGGTACTTTTATTTTGGTCCTAAGGATTAGTTTTGAGATAAAAATATTCATTATTATGGTCATAAAATAAATAATAAAAATATGAAAAAATTAAAATTTTCAAATAAAACAAGTGTAGTAAGTTATATGAATCATTCTGTACATACTTAATAAACTTTATATTCATTTTTCAAATTATCAATAGAATATAGACTGTAATAAATTAAATAATTTGTTATACATACATTTAATTAAATACCTAATATTATCTTAAGGTTAATTTATATTTTTATAATGATAGAATAAATGATTTAATATAAATGATTATTGGAAAATATATTAATATAGGCGTTATATATACTATAAATAATAATCAATATCACCTATTATTAATAAATGAGGAACTTAAGAAATATTATAGGTATGTATGTTATGTTAGGTTAGATGTATTGTTTATTTGTTTAGAATATAACTTTTATTAGTTTTATGCATAGAATCAATTTGGGAGGTTGAGTGGAGCTTAGTCTCAATAAAGGATGTATATGTGGTATGGAAGGTATATTTCCCACGGGTCTATTGAAAATAAAATTAACCCCCTCCTCCAAATACAAAACTCAATTGTGCCAATGGTCTTATTTTATTATTTTATATATTGTTGTTTATTAATAAAACAAAGTACAATGTACTTAAAAGTTAAAAAATTGAAAATTACAACTAATAATAATTATAATGAGATTAGAAAATTATTAAATTTTACACTTTTACAAAAAATCAATTTCACATTAATACGTTTTAATTATATGCTTATTATAATTTTTAAAATATCCAATATTTATTACTATATAAATTTAATGTTTTAATTGTTGATTTTTGATAGTTTTCTTTACTGTATACTGAATATTTGTTTAAAAATTAACATTGCTCAATTATTGATCTGTATAATAATATTATATAATATATTTTATGCAAATGATATTGCTATAATAGATTTTTTGTAGACATTTTAGATATTGATATCTAAGTATAATTTATTGTTGTAAATCTTGTGTTATTGTTAAATAATTTTTTTTTAAAATTACTAAGAATAAGACTAAGTGAGTAGGTATGTTGTTAATTTAGTCACTTTAGCATTATTAATAAATAAATATATTGAAAACACACACACACACATATATATTGTATTTAATATATTGAATTTAAATAATTAAAATACACAATAGGATATCTCAAAGATCAAATTTCATTTGAACATTAAACACGAAATATTCATTTACATCTTAGTTTTTGAACCTTTGCAACTCTTATAAGAGGCAAAAAATAAAGTCAATTATCTTACATTATTCATATCTTTATCTACCTATAGAATTAAGAAATTTTTATTTTGAAATAAATGTGTATTTTAGTGTTCCCTAGATATCTCAATAAATGTTTTAAAATAATTTTTGACCGTTATAGTATTTTAAATTTGATGAAAACTTTCAATTATTTTTATATAATAAATATGCATTACATGAAATATTCATGATACAAATAATATGCTAAAATACTGATTTTTTCATTATATAAATGCATTTAATACGGTTTTATGTTCTTTAATATTATAACATGATGAATGATGTAGTAGCTCAGCATTTAACGAGTTTAAAGTGTAAACCGTTGTTAGAGTTGTTGTAAAAATGTAGTCTGGAACCAGATTGGTTCTTAATTGAATTCCACATTCCAAACACTATCCCTTCTCAATAAATACTTTTCAAATATTGTGACCTCCAACGTAATTTTATTTTTCAGTTTTTGTTTAGTATAATATTATCTTTAATTTAAAACAGTTGAAATATTTTATTCAGTGTTATTTTTCGTAAGTATAAATATTTTTAGTAGATTAACAAAGACATATTAATGTTTATTATTTTAAAACATAATTTGCTTAGATATTCCGGTTTGGTGAAGACATAATATTTTGATACTTTGACAATTAAAAAAAATAAATATAGTTCAAACGTTGATAAAATATACAATTATTAAACTTTTTTACATATCATAATTATATGTTACATGATATTTTATTTAATATTCATTATGATTCAATTATACTAGTAGTATCTAAGCAATAAAAATAAATAATTTGCGAAATTATTGTTTAATATTATGTACTATTTAAATTATTTTCCCATTATGCATGGCATTCAGTAAGTTTGTGTTACTAAACATTTATTCAAAATGATTAACATGTATAGGTTGATATTTGAATTTAATTAGTGAGTTGGGTATTGATTATTATCTAAGTAGTAAGTTATAGTATAGTATTATATTCTATACATAACTTATATTTTTTTTTTTTATTTTGGTTTTTGTAATTTAAATGAAAAATAAACAATTTCTATCTTTCAGACTATGATCATTTATATTATTATGTATCGTCAATAATGTCCAGCAGTTAGGATGTGCATACACGTTTTTAATATTCAATAATTAATGTATATTAATTATTTTATTTTAAAAATTGTTATAATTTTGATGTGGTAAACTACTATTAGTTGACATTTGGCTAACAGTAAATTTCTTATCCAATACAATAATATCATTCATGTATAGATTAAATTTTAAATGTTTTTTGTTCGATGAAAGATATTCAATTTGCGATTTTGCCCTGGGAAATTAAATCTAATTGTTTTATTTTAATTTGAATATTGTTGAACTATAATATTTTCATTAAATACTACATAAATTATTTTAAAAAAGGCATTTGATCAAATCAGTAGTGGCCATGATTTTTTAATATGTCTGATGAAAACAATTATTATATTTTATATTTTAAAATAACACATTACTGTTATAGTGCAACCAACTAAACATAATTCATTTACGAGTGTTGCCTCTGAGCAAGTACCTGTGCGTTTGACTCCTGCTTGGGAAGAAAATAATTTACCAAACGACGAACTTAATTTTAAAACATTCAGCATGGATGAAGCTGTATTGGAGACTGATCCTCCAAAAGATAAGTAAGTTAAAGAAAGTTTTTTTTAAATTATAGAATTAATTCCTTAAACTTTTACAAATGTGCGTGCTACAGAGCCATGCTATTTTACAGAAAAAAATATAATATATACCAGTAATTAATTCTAAAAATATGCACTTATTTTATTTGTATTATTGTTTGCCTGAAACATTTTTTTTTTTTTAAATTAAGGAATATAATATTAATGCTCTAAAGTTAAGAATTACAATAATTGAAATGTTTAAATGTTGTTTTTTAAAGTTATTAGTTAGGCAACAGCCTTAAATATTACCTTTATTACTTAATTTTTTTAATAAAATACACCTCATAAACAATTTAAAAAAAAAATGCAGAAAAATTGATTTCAGGCATTCTTCCTTCGTGCTGCTTTTGGTCCTTGGAGAAATTAGTTGTTTATTACAATTAAAATTTAATAATGATATTGTATTTAAAAATATGATTTAAAACAAACTCTGTCAATGAAAATCCATTCCAAAATTTTACCATGCATGTAAACTATCTATTAGAATACTCAAAAAAATTTTTACTTCCGTACATTCAAAATTGCATTAATTATCTTAAAATATTTAAAATCAAATTTGTCAAGATCAGTTTCCATGATTTTCTTAGAATTTCAAACATTTTGTAGTTTTTCTTATCCCAAGAAAAAACTATTAAGAAATTCGAAAAATCATCTAAATAAAGTATCAAGTAGATGCGATTTGATACCAAAAGCATACCCTATTTGTGGTAATAAAACCATTATTTCTACATAAAAAAATATTTTGAGACATAAAAAAAAAATCTTTGTAAAACTAATACTTTACATTGCTTAGCTTAGAATCTAAAATAACTTTTTTTTTTTTTAAGTAATATGAAATTTGAAGATAGCTATTTTAATGAAAGAATATATTTGTATGTTAATTGCTATGTGTTGATCATTTAATTAAATCAAAATGTCTATTTGTAAAAATTGTTTTTATTTATTGGATAAATTTATTTTTTGAATTTTACATTTCATGATATAATAGATTAAATAATTACAAAAAATACATCAGAAATATGATACATCCAATAAATGAAAAACAATTCTAAAAATCACTACTTTTATTAAATTACTATTATTCCATCAAAATTTTAATCAAAATATAATCTAGATGGCGGTCTTCAAATTCCACACATCTTAAAAAATTAAAAAAGTATATTTAAATTTTTTTAAAAAATGTATTTAAAGATTTAAATTTTTTTTGGAGATATTGCAATTAGTAAATAGTTCTGGGACACTGTATATTATAAATATAAATTAAATAAATAATGATAAAATTATTAGAATTATTTAATTATTATTTTTTTCATGATTTATAGATGGAATATTGTATATTTAATCTTAGTTCTTCATGGAATAGGAATTTTAATGCCATGGAATATGTTTATAAATGCCAAATCTGTAAGTAAATGATTGAATGAATTCGTAGTCATAGTTGTATAACAAATATACTTAAATAAATAATTACATATATTGATAAACATAATTTTTATACTAAATATTTGGAAATAATATTAGTCATATTTAATAATTTATAAAAAAAAAGTTATCCTTTAATATTCTGTAATATTTAAACATGTAAATCAGTTATTATTGTAATAAATTTAAACTATTTGCATTTAAAATTTAACAGATTAATAAATTATTTATTTGATTTTAATATAATTATTAACAAAATATTTTATATACATAAAAATGGTATTATTTAAATTAAAGGGATTAGTAGTGGTAATTTATTATATTTTATATTTATAGATTAATCAGTATGTTAAAAATAGGAAACGTCACAATTCCTATATTACACATGTGTTTTAGACAGAAACAGACAATAATAGCTACAAATGTAATTAAATGAAATAATGTATTTACTAATTAAATTGAATACATTTTCTAATTATAATGTACAATTGGTTAAATAATTTTTATTATAGTGTAACTATAAAAATAGTAATTTTAACACTGAAAAGTTACCCAAAATTGAATTTTAAAAAAAAACTGTTCAATTTTTTAGTTATTGTTTTTATCTTAATATTGTTTTATGATAGATAATTGATTGTTTTGATGAAAAAAAAAGTTCTTTATCATAAAATACTAATTATTTAATAATATAACTTGTAATATACCTGTGAATAACCTATGTACATTTTTGTATATTTTATATTTGGACTAATTTTACCAAATTTCTGAATTATATCTATAATTATTATTATTTTATAATAATAATAATAATAATATTATAATTATTAAAAAGTATTAATACTTATGTTTTTATAGTATTTTGTAGATTTCAAGTTAGGAGAAGATTATTTAGGCGGAAATCATTATTTCGCATCAGTTTTCATGGCTTATTTGACTATTGGTTCACAACTACCAAATCTTCTATTCAATTGGCTTAACATATTTTGTCCTATAGGGTAAGATCTAACTGAACTTATGAAGTATTTTACTAATTAAAAATGCATTGTTTACTTACTTTTAATAAGTATCAAATATTATATTTAGGATTTTAATAATTAAAGCATACTTTTTTTTTTTTATATTTGTACAATATATTAAATCATTCATTTAAATTGTATAATACAAATTATTTGATTAATTTAGTTATTAATTATTAGTATCAATTAATTTTATAAATTTTATTTTCAGGGGAAAATTAACAACTCGTATTGTATGGTCAATTCTTACAGAAGTAGTTTGTTTTATTTTTACTGTTGCTTTAGTAATGATTAATACCTCTCAGATACCATTTATATTTTTTTGGTCGACTCTCGGCAGTATAGTATTATTAAATATGGCAAATGGTATTTACAATAACTCGGTTTTTGGAATGGCAGCAAAACTTCCCACAAAATATATAGGTGCTGTAGTTCTTGGTACAAATTTAAGTGGTACATTTACATCTATTGCCAATATAGCATCAATCTCAATTGCTCCAGATGCTCGAACTGCTGCTATATATTATTTTACAACTGCATTGTTTGTCTTGTTGGCCTGTTTTGATACATATTTTGCATTGCCACTGAATGTAAGTTATTTATATAGTTATAGTATTAATTAACATTTAATTATGAAATATGTGTATTTTTAATTTTATTAACAATACATATAGGCAAAACCATTGATAAATTTTTAAGGTCCTAAGTAAATGTTAAATTAAAGAAATATATTAGTGCAAAGTTCGTTGAAATAATTAATTAATTGTGAATCTCAAAATTATATGGTCTTGTTATTAGGAATTATATAATTTTAAAATATTAATGTAATTATAAAAATAAAAATGTTTAATACTTTAAATTTAATTATTTAAAATTTTAAACTATAATTTAAGTAAATTAATTATACAAACATATGCATATATAATTTTGTTTATTAAATAATAAACAATAAGTCATAATCTAGGTAATATTTTCTATACTACATGTTTGTATTTAATTTATATAAACTTTTTGTATTTAGAGATTTTATAAATATCATGAACTCGTTTACCAACGTCAACTTGAAAATCAAGAATCAAAACAAATAAATGGAGATGAAAAAATTCCTTATTGGCGTATTTTTAAGCAAGCTTTACCACAATTATTAAATGTATTTTTTATATTTTTTGTCACACTTGCAATATTTCCAGCTGTTCATTCTGGTATGCAATAACTACATTTACAATTAAATAAAATAATTATCATTTCAACTGTATTTTCTTTAATAGTATATTTTTGTTTCAATAGATATCAAAATGTCAAATTCAAACTTTATTATTGGAAACACGTATTATGGAAGTGTGTTATGTTTTTTGACATTTAATTTAAGTGCACTTATTGGAACATATCTATCTACTTTGTTTTCTTGGGTAAAATTATAATATATTTTTATACTTAAATTAATTAAATTTAATATTAACTTGTTTTATTTTAGCCAAAGCAAAAATGGTTATTTGTTCCTGTGTTATTAAGAATGATTCTTATTCCATTATTTTTAGTTTGTAATTACCAACCACTTAATGTTACTAGAAAAATGCCAATATTAATTCAAAATGATTATATTTTTTGGATATTGGGAGGAATTCTTGGACTATCGAGTGGTTATTACAGTTCAGTAGCAATGATGTATACACCAAGGTAAAAAAAAGACTTATATTGTATTTTCTAAGATTAAACAATGCATTTTAATATAAAGAGTAAATTTCCTAATTACTAATAATTAGTAAACTAAATAAATATTCTATAGTTTAATATTAGTCATAATTCATTGAAACAATGTGATAAAAGATTTTTCTTATAAAAATGTCTCCCTTAACTTTAACATTAGTCGGTTTAACTGATACATTACCATTTTTCTTGTAATTGTCTTTCTAGTAAATTGGCAGGTTAACATCTTATTTTATACTTTAATTTTTTTCCATAGATAATCAATTATCATAGTTTATCTATATAATTCACCTATAATAAACATAAGAGGAAATTAAGAGCATTTACTCTCACTGAAAAAATATAATTAACTTATAATAAATAAATAAACTGAAACATATTATATAAGTATAAAAATTGGAACTTGATTATATGTAAGCCATAGTATATTATGAGATTTTTTTTTCATTTTTCTGAAATTTCTTCCATATGTGTACGGATATTATACAATATAGTAGACTTTCAATTTTCGTTAAGAGGACGTCACACCTGTATGTGCTGTCTTTGTCTATACGACAGAAAACATTGTAATACTTGGTTTGGTCGGGACAAATTTACTCAATCTGTATTTATGGTAGAACTACCAAATTTTAACAATTACTTGAGAAAAATATTATCTATGTCTACTGTTTTTATTTTTTTCATAACATAATATTAAGTTTATGTGAAATTATTTTCATGGAAATATTTGTTTTATATTATAATTTTTAATTCGTTTTTTTAATTTAATTTAATGTTAATTTTAACTAATCAAGTCGTGTTATTAAAAATATTAAATCACTACAACACAGATATTGTTCTCTTTTATTAATTGTTAAAATTTGGTGTTCTACCATAAACACAGATAAAGAAGTATTATTATGTTTCCTGTTGGATAAGACAAGAACACATGCAGGTATGGCATCCTCTTAACATAATACAATAGGTTCTAACGAAAGATGAAACAATATGTTTTGTATTGTATGTTAATTATTTTATTACTTTAGTGAATTGTATTAAATTAATTTAATTTGTATAATTTAATATAGATAATTTATAATATTTTTTTATCATAGTATTAACTAATAAAGTTATTAAACAAATATGGTATGCTTTCAGTAGCAAATTGCATCTACTTGGGTACTTTATTTAGCTCATTTTTCGAATTTTCAAAAGTTTTTCCTTGGAGAAAAAAAATTTCAAAGAATGGTGGAAAAATGTCTAAATTCACGGAAATCATAAATTGGACGAAATTGAATTTAGATTTTCATGATAACTAATGATTTTAAACATATAGGCTAACCTAACTTATGGATTTGTAATTTTTTTCCGAATATTCTCATAAGTAATTTACTCTCTTAATAAAATTTTAAAACGAATTATCAGATTGATATATTGTATTATATTGAGTTTTGCTCAGAATCATATTTTTGAATGCAATAATATTGCATTTATTATAATATATTATAATAAATCACTAATTTCTCTGAGAATCGAAGGGACAAAAGAGGACTGTCCAAAATCAATCTTCTCGATTTTAGATTTTGAGTGGAGCGAGGAATGTATTGTTTTTACAAAGGTGTTTTTTTTTTATGTATGAAAACATTTTTTTTGGGTAGAAATAATGGTCCGATTATCACGCATAGCATGTGCTTTGCTTGCAAATGTTGTCTACTTTGTACTTTATTAAGCTCATTTTTCGAATTTCCCAAAAGTTTTCTTTTAAAAGCAGAAAATTGGCAATTTTTTATATGTTTTTTATTATCCTTTTTTTTCGTGATTTCTTATTAAGTTTTAATAGTATGGACTTGAAAATTTTTTTGAGTACTAACATAGGTTATTTACAAGCATTGTAAAATTTTGGAACAAAATAATTTATTATTTGGAAAAATATAGAGCTTTGAACGTTTTCCCAAAAAAAATTAATATTACCTACAATTTTGGAATTATCTGTTTGAAAATTGTATAGAAGTCCAATACTTATAATATTAATTAATCTTTTTACAAAATATTTTAAAAATCATAACAGGCAAATTTTTTTTATAGGCTTTTTATTATTTTTTTTTTTCTGATCTATGAAAACCATTTTTTGGCTAGAAATAATAGTTTGACTACCACAAATAAGGTACATTTCTATACCAAATTTCATCTAGTTGGTACTTTATTTAGCTCACTTTTCGAATTTCCCAAAAGTTTTTCCTTGAGAAACGGAAAATCGGCAATTTTTATAGGCTTTTTTCTGGTGTATGAAAATATTTTTTTGGGTAGAAATAATGGTCTGATTACCACTAATAGGGTATGCTTTCGGTAGCTAATTGCATCTAGTTGGTACTTTATTTAGCTCATTTTATGAATTTCTCATAAGTTTTTCCTTGAAAAAGAATGATAACTACTTGAATATTGATCGTAGGGATTTGAAATTTATTTTGCATATTTACATATGTAGTTTTCATTCATGGTAAAATTTGAAATGGATTATCAGTATAATATATTGCAATATATTTAGATACACTCAGAATCGTATTTTCTAATGCAATATTATTGCATTCAAATCTTAATAATTAAAAAAAAACCACTAATTTCTCCGAGGACCGAAGGGACGAAGGAGAAACATCCATAATCAGCCTTCCCACTTTTTTATTATTGGCTTTGAAATAAATTTTTCTTTGTTTATCTGTATTTTTAGTTATATCAACATTTTATTCCAGGTTATTACTTTTAAATTTTTTTTTTTTATCATACGTAAATATAGAGTCTTCTTAATGACCATCTTTCCACCAAATTTTCTTAAACTTTAAAAGTTTAATATAAACAACCATTCAGTCTTTATATATTCAATTTTATCAATATTGTAATTATATTTTTTTTTTTTAGCTGTGTTGAACCCAAATACAGTGGTATTGCCGGTATGTTTGGTGCTGCTATGCTAATTACTGGCATTTGTCTTGGAATACTCTTTGGAATGGCAATGCCATTTATTATAACACATATTTATTGGTGAATAAATTTACAAATTAATATGTTTTTAAATTTTTTAATATTTTAATTACCTAATAAGACTTATTGCTATGTATAATGTTTTTTTTTAATAATTTAGACATAAATAGTTGATAATTTTATATAGACACAAGTGTGGATCTAAAAAGTTAAAATATATACCCCATATTATTTGTATATATATTTTGTTAACATCCAGTTAAGAAGCATTTGGAATAGTGATAAGATATATTATGTTTGGTAGCTTACCAGTAGAGCAATCATCAAACAAGGCTAAGACTTTGGTTTGATTTTTGGAGCAATTATATTTTTAAACTTTTCCAAATGTATTTCAATTGTATACTTTTTTTTTTAATGTTATAAACCAATACTATAAATAATTATAAAATATCCCTGGAGCTATATTATTTTAATATTAGGTCTCCGTTATTTATTGTCTGTATACGATTCTCATCAATGTTTACTGAGTATGTTATTAAACATTTTTAATAAGTATTATGAATTAGAATTAAAATTTAATAGTTTTATATATAAATTAAATCTCTAATTACTTGTTAGTATTTTTGAGATAACCTGTACTGTATTAGTTGCTCAATTATTGTTCATTAAATATACTTAATTTAAGATACACACAGATTAACTTTTTCACTTGTAATATAAACATAACTATTGTCATGTAAACTAATTTCAAAAAATAAAATAATAAACATACAAGATTCTAAAAAATAAATCTATTGAATCTTAAGCTAAATATTTTTTATATTTTTTTTTTTGAATGATTGTTATAAGCAAATTTCATTCGTGTTTTGTTAATATATTAATATCAATGATATTTTATAACTGTTTTTATATATAATGTCACCAAATTGTGTTTACTTAATATTTAATAATCAGTATTGCATTGAAGATATTATGTTTTTATTTATAAACTGTATGATTTATATGTTATTAAGGACAATAAAGTTGTAAATTATAATTGATATAGCAATTGAATAATTTAATTTCAGTAACTGTTAATTGTACCTATACAGTAACAAATAGTTCATTGTTATAATTTATGGAATTTAATTATTATATTATACTAATTATAGGTACTAATGTTTTTTTTATTGTCCTACTCCAAATTGGATAACCATAGTACATAATTTATCTTGAAATCCTGAATCTAGATTTGCATAAATTGAATTTGATTATTAAACACAAAATGTTGCCTCTAAACATTTTGAATATAATTTATAAATTGTACATTAATATTTCAATTTTCTACAGCACATTTTAATTTTAAACTGAAATTTATGTAAGAAATTTAAAATAATAAATTATTTATATAAATGAACTCATTTTTTTGTAATATAATACAGATAGATAATAGACAGATAATAGAGTGCAAGATTGGAATATATATGATACTGGTATAAATCAATACCAAATCAAATCAATACTGATGATCAAAAACTGATGTTTCAAAATTTATAAATTTATAGTGAAACAAATCAAATAGTAAAATATTGTTTACAAAATCATAATCATGTTTATATTTTGATGAATAATTATTTAAATAGTTCAGTTATTTTGATTTATAAAAGTTTATATACAATAATATAATTTAGGTTGTTTGGACATAGGATATAATTAAAAGGAGTCAAGAACTTAGGTTAATTAAACCTCAAATGCTATTTATGCAAAAGCAATAGTGTCAACACTTTCATGATATTTTGACAGGAAATTTTTTTAGTAATATTTCTCTAAAATAAGGCCTTGCAACTTTGAAATTACCTAAGGCCTCACAAATCGTAACGGTGGCCTTGGTGACAAGTTATTCTTATTTTGAATAAATTCAAGTATATTAAGCTGTGTTTACAAAGTACATAATATGTGCCACAACTAAGATTCTTGGGGCCCTAAGACATAAGTACGTAATATTTTTTCATAGACCTTTTCATCGTAAGTTATTCAATGATTTACACAAAATTTTGAACTAACTAAAATTTTTTCCGAAAAATGTTTAATATTACCTGTAATTTTGGGTTTATCAAATTGAAAATTTTATAGAAACGTTATATACTAATTATATTAATAAAAGTTAAAAATAACGAAAATCGGAAAAATTACGGTTTTCATTGTTATAATTTTTTTTATTTGATGATACTTAACTAATTAGGATTTGATCATAGGGACTTGAAATTTTTTTTTGATTATTCATATAGGTGTTCTTCATTGGAGAAAACAATTTGGAAATGATTGGTTGATTTTCTGACTGAGTATAAATCTTTGAAATTGTTTTAAAAATGTTTAACATTACATGCAATTTTAGGTTTAACAGTTTGAAAATTGTATAGAAAATAGAAGCCTACTCAAATACAACTAAAATATTTAGATTAAAATAGATTTAAATAAAACTCAAATATTTAGTAAAATTGAATATTATGATTATTTTTTTTCTTATGTCTGGAGACATTTTTTTGGGTAGAAACAATGGTCTGATTACTACAAATAGGGTTTTAACTTTCTCAAAGATTTACTTGGGAGAAGAATAATTATCAAAATATGCCGGAAAATCTACATAGTTATGGTTTCCGTTTTTTTTATTTTTTATTTCGTTATAACTAATTGAATTTTGATTGTAGAGACTTGAAAATTATTTTATAGAAGTCTACTCATGTAATACTCAAATTATTTAGAAGATATTTTGAAAATTGAAAGCCAATTTGTTTTTTTATAGGTCTTCATTTTTTAAATTTTCATTAATATTTGTATTTTGTGTTTTTAAAAGTCTGAAGACACTTTTTCGGGTAAAAATAACTGTCCGATTAACACAAATAGGGTAAACATTCGGTAAAAAATTGTATTTCTTTGAAAAAAGAAAAACTAACAAAAATAATTGAAAAACATTAAAATTCATGGAAATCATAATTTTGATGAAATTATATTTTTAAATTTTTCATGATTTTGAATGTAGGTACTTAATATATTTTTGAGTATCTTCATAGATAGTTTACACACGTGGTAAACTTTTAGAACAACTTATTAGTATAATATTGTATTATATTGAGTTTCGTTCAAAATAGTATTTTCTAATGCAATTGCATTCAAATCTTAATTTTAATAAACCACTAATTTCTCTTTTATTTAACTAATTATAGGTATATGTTGCTATATCTAAATTATATAGAAATCGTATTATTTTTATGTAACTTTTTTCACATTGGTTTATTATTATTTAAGGATCACAGTCATGAGCGTTAGAATATTACGAGCGTTTTAAACGAGACATTTTTAAAAACGCTCGTTTGAAACGCCTAGTGTGTAACAGGCTTCAAAGAAGTGTTTATTGTGTATATTTAATAATATAATATTAATATAATTGAATATCATTTAATAAGTCCATCGTTTGTCGTGATACAAATAGCTATAGAATTGAAACTTTCAATACGTCAGTTAAATCCTAAATATAGTAATGAACTATCCCCTAATAATAAAAATTAATGAATTTGGCGCTTTTTTCTGTAAAATAAATATCTAATCATTTCCATCCTTTCAAACTTTCAGTACGTTATTGTAAACGCCAGGGCCGGTTCTAGTGATACGTAAGCAAGACTTAAATTGCCGCTCTTGTTATTTGATCATTATTATTATATATAAACAGGAGAAATGGGCTTTTTTTCTTTTGGTAATATAAAAATCATATTAAAATAATAAATAATTACTAAATAGATAGATACAAATACAATATAATATGTATAAAATTACAAATACAATTCTTATTAATTTAATCTTACCTTAAAAAATTTAATTTTCTTGCTTTTAAAGATGTAAAATCTAAAATTTAAATTTTTTAGTAAATGATACCGAAAAATACCGCCTCTTTAAAAAGTGTTTTTCATGTTGCCGTAGGCCTGGGCCTACGTCGCTTACGCCTTAAGCCGGCCCTGGAAAACGCGCGCGTTCGTGAAACGCCTAGTGTGCGTCGTAAGCGAGCGTTTTGAATGCGATGTTTTTGAAAAAACGCGTGCACGCGTGTATGAAACGCCTAGTGTGTACCAGGCTTTAACATATAACATTAGACTAAAGACTTTGAATCAGTGACTTAGTTATGTTGGTGGGAAGAGGTGTCAACTTTTTTTCATATTGTAATTTAGATATTTACATTTTTAGGTGCATAATGAGAATTACATTTAACATTGTAAAACTATTATGACCTATACTCTATAAGTCCTAGAAAATACAAATTGTTGTATTACACTTACTTTAAATTAAAGTAAAGACCGAATAACAAATTAGTTGGTATATATATATATATAAATTATCTGGACACCCCCCTAAAAAACACACAAAATATGCCACTAAATACAATGATCAAAAGTAAACCGTGTATACTGGTATATATAATCAACGCTTAAACACTAAACATGATTTTAGAATTTTAGATAGTTAATATAATTCAGGGGAGGCAAACCATTGACACACGTATCAGAGAGTGCACACAATTTCACTAAAACGCGGATTTTAAATATAATACATACTGGGTTGGACTAGCCTCAAAATATGTACCGGAAAATTAAATTTTTTACCGGCCTCACTTTTTTTTTTATACTAGCCTCATAAGAACGTGGTGGGGGTTGTGGGGGGGAGAGGGTGAAGTCCCATCATAATTATTTGATAAAAAATAAAAAATAAAAAATTTCATTGGCTTACGTGTTACGTGTATGTGATTAGCCTTTGCCATAAATTATTTTTTTTGAAATATAAATATAAAAATAGATTTTTTGGGTTTTGGCGCATCATAATTTTGCATTTGGATAGATTAAGTGATAAACCCAATACCCAAATCACTAAACCAATGCAAAAATCTAGTTCAATCAGTTTAAATCTTTAGACAATCATCATTAAAAAGCGGAAAGGTCGATTCTGGTCGATCCTTTGTTCCTTCGGTCTTTGGAAAAGTGAATGGTTTATTACAATTAAGATTTAAATGCACTGATATTGCATTTAAAATACGATTCTGAGTGAAACTCGGTCAGATAAACAATATATTATACTGTTAATCTATTTCAAAATTTACCACATGTGTGAATTACCTACGAGATTACTCAAATTGTCAAGTACTTACGATCAAAACATAAGTAGTTATTACAAAATTTTAAAATAAAATTAACGGAAAACGTAATTTGCCTATTTTCTGTCATTTTTTGGTAGTATGAAAACCTTTTGAGAAAACCGAAAATTTAAGTACCGAGAAGATGCAATATCGATAACATACCCTATTTGTGGTTATCGGATCATTATTTATACTCGAAAAAATGTTTTCAGACTATTTAAAAAATATAAAATATCATGATATTCAAATCTACTAAAGATTATATAATTAAAAGCTTACAAAAAAAGTTGTGACGTACGATTTTCAAAATATTTTGTAAATACATAGATTAAGTAATATATGAGCAGGCTTTTATAAAATTTTCAAACCGTTAAACCCAAAATTGCAGATAATATTAAACATTTTTGGAAAAATTCAAAGCTCTACATTTAATCAAAAAAATGTTCAAGTTCTTTCGTCAAAATTACGATTTTCGTGAATTTTGCCGTTTTTCCGTTATTATTTAGTAGTAAATAACAATTTTATTTCTACACCCCGGCTAAATAAGACTAGATCCGGTACTGCTTTTATCAATTCCTTAATAAACCAATTTAAATAATTTTTGTTTTCTATCAAAATCATCACTTAGGACTCGCGGTCTAATATGTCAGCGACCCCATTAGTGTTGCACCCACCGGGAAAATTCCCGGTATCCGGTGGGCTAGTCCAACCTGAGGTTAGGTTAGGTCAACTTTCAGTAAAAAAAATAGTTTTATTATATTAATTTTGTATTTATCTATCTCGTAGTTATGTATTCGATGTGATTCTGTTAATGTTTTCTATTAGGTAATCCATTATTAGCAATTTATTACAGTCATCAACAGAAAATTTGAAAAACATTGTGAATTTTATGGTAATAATAAAATCGAAAATATTATTTTGATTGAGTGAAATAGTCTTTCAAATTTATTTTCTTAAATGAAAAAATTAACAATTTCTTTATTGATAATGTTTGGTTCTACATATACCTACATATGAATAGCTATTTTTCTCCGTGAATTTCATTAAATCGACAGTAAGAAATTGTCTTGGAACAGATATTAGAGCAATATGTATTCAATTAAAATCAACCAAATATGATACCAGAATTAATTCATTGGCTGAAAAAAAGTAACAACAAATTTTCCATTAAAAGTTAATTTATAAATTAATTATTTTAAAATGATATTTCTAATATTTATTTTAAATTTTGTAATTTTAGTGTTTAAGTTTAATACTAAACATGTACTTAAACATATAATAATAGTTATTAATATTTATAACACAAAATATATAATAGTATTTATCGTATTTTAAAATTATTTATTTCATACTGACACGCCAGCTTTGACAGAAAAAATTTAAATTTAATTTGGACACGAAGATATTGAAAGGTTCACCATTTCTGATTATAATCTGTGGTTAAAGCTTAAAATGTGCAGTGTAGCTGCATTGTAAATACTAGTTTCTTAATTAATGCACTCTACAAACATTATTGTACTTATAACATTGGAAAAATATAGGTACTATCGTCAGTAGTGAAAAAACTTATTTAATTTATACATAAATTTATCACAAAGATTTAAGATTTTTCAGTATATTAATATGAAATTAAAAATGTCTAATCATCGTGATACACACTATATTACTCTATGCAGCATGAATAAGACAAGTTAGTAGTAGTAGTTAGTAGTTACTATAATACTATCAGACATCAGCTGCGAGCTGCTGCCTGCTATTAGCTGTTATGGTTGCTGGACTGCTGTATTTACTTTTCTATGGCTGTACTGCTGATGAAGTAAATGTAGTCATTTGCTCATTAGCATAATCTTAGTTCTTGTACGTAAATTTGATTTTAATAGACTTTAAAAATCAATTTTTTTGTTAAAAACTTAATTAACATAATGTCGGATTTGAAATCACTGGAACATCCAACATTAAAGGTAAAATCATTAAACTTGTAGTTTATAAATACATGTAGAATCTGTATTATATATAATCCGTGTCAAAGATTTTGAAATTAGTTTATTAGTTTTGAGACTTTGAGTAATGACTAATGAATGTAATAGTTTAATTTAATTACTTCAGACTCCTAGAGCAATTTATCAACTCGCCAATTAAAATTGTTTATTATTGTAAATTACTGTTTATTAATAATTACTAATCAAAATTCTTCTAGGTTCCATATGAAGTACTTAATAAGAAATTTCGTACTACACAAAAAGCACTTGATAGAGAAGTATCACATTTTCAGAATGCTGTACAAGAATTTGAACGTGATATGTCATCAGATGTAGCAATGACAGACACATCTCATTTTTCTTCATTGCTTAGTGGCATGGTGGAAAAATTAAAAGTGCTCAAAAGAAAGGTTCGATTAATTTAAATTACTTTTTAATTACAATTTAATTTTAATAAATAATTTGATTAGGCTGACGAAGGTATAAATGATGAATTACATGCGGGTATGGTATGTAAAAAACGTTTAGAACATTTAAAAGAACATAGTTCTCCTTGTGATGCTATTGTACAAAATTGGCGTCGCCGTCGGTTAGATCGTATGTTGGTTGAATACTTTTTACGTTGTGGTTATTATAATTCAGCTAATAAACTTGCTAACTATTCAGATCTTACTGATCTTACAAATATAGGTATAATATAATTTAAATAAAATTAAAAAAAAATATTCATTTTTTTTACTTGGAAATAATGTTTATCTAGATTTATTCATGATATCGAAAGATGTTGAACAATCATTAAATAATCATGAGACGACAAAGTGTTTAGTTTGGTGCCATGATAACAGGTCTAAATTACGCAAATTACGATCTACTATGGAGTTCAATTTGCGAATACAAGAATTTATTGAACTTGTACGTCAAGATAAACGTCTTGATGCTGTTAAGTTAGTACAAACATTTATTTTTTATTCTATTAATTAATTTCTATATAAAATAAATAATTAATATTTATTGTACTATTTAATTTATTTACATGAAATTATTAAATCTTATTACTTGTGATTTTAGACATGCTAGGAAGTATATATCAACATTTGAAGATACTCGTATGGATGAAGTACAACAATGTATGGTTTTATTGGCTTTTCCAACTGATACTGGTAATTGTTTATGATTACTTTTACTGTTATGATTAGAAGGTATAGTCTTATATATCGATCACTGAATAGAAAATCTATCATGATAAAAAAAGTTACAAAATATAATGTAAACATTGTATAACCAAATTAAATGTATGAATATATTAAAATTATAACCATTATTAATGATTATGAACTATTAAAATTAATTTGTTTAAATTTTATATACAACTAATAGAATAGAAACAGCAATTTTATTATCAATTAAATTATGATTTGTGAAAAATATAAAATAATATTTTGTAATTTTAAATAAAAATTGGCAAAAATAGTACCAAAATTAGAAATACAGCACTACAATTCTTATATGCTTACAATAAGCATCATATAATGATTGTATTTTAAATACTTGTTGTATAATACAAATTTGTATTATATAATTTATTATCATTTTAGCAGAATAATATAATAGTTCAAACTAAATATTTGATTAGATATTTGTTATATTTATATTTATATATTTATAATTATTTTTTATTTAATATTTATTGTTGATCATTCACAATATTGTATTGTATTTATCTTGTAGTATATAAATAATTAATGTAGGCAATAGATATCTTTAAATTTGTAATATTTTGTTTGTTAATTTATTCGTAAAGACATTTAAAATTTAATAAAATTTAATTTTTTTAATTTTTGAAATATGCAGTACAAAGTATAATATACTCAAGAATACCTTAACTTTTAATAACTAGCTTTGAATAAGTAATATAAGCTATAATTTGTTTTTAATATTAAAGTTAATTATGTTTTATGACTTTAAATACAACTGCAATTACTATTATAATTATATAATATAATAATTATTTTTGTATTATATATAAATTTAATAAAAAAAAATATTTTATTGAGTTAATATGTTATTATTACATTTTTTAGAAATATCACCCTATAAAGAAATGTTTGATGAGACCCGTTGGCAACGTTTAATTGAACAATTTCGCCAAGAAAACTACAATTTATATCAATTATCTTCACAGTCAGTTTTTACTGTGGCGTTACAAGCTGGGTTATCTGCTCTCAAAACTCCATATCCTTTTTTAATCTTACTAATTTCTTAAGTTACTCTTAAAATGTTATAATCAATGTTTAACATGATGTAATTGTTACTGCATTTTTTAAAAAATAATTTATCTATATACTTGGTAATTTGCTTTTTTCGAGTTTCTGACAAATAGCCAATTTTTTACATTATATATTTCTTAACTATTAAGTGCACTCAGTGTTATAGTGATGTTAGAGAAGCTCGTAATGCTAGTTGTCCAGTCTGTCAACAATGGTTCAACACTTTGGCAAGACCTTTACCATTTGCACATTGTAGTCAATCTAGACTATTTTGTTCAATTTCAGGACTTTCACTAAATGAACATAATATACCTATGGTTTTACCAAATGGATATGTCTATGGGGAACAGGTCTATATTTATTTATTTACAAATTAAATAATATATACTAATAATTCATATTTTAATTTAAGGCTCTAGTTGAAATGGCAAATCAAAATAATGGACAAATTATTTGTCCCAAAACTAAGGAATTGTATTGGTTGAAACAGGCAGAAAAAGTTTTTGTAATGTAATAAAACTAATGTATACTCATTTAATTTACTGATTATGTGCCATTTACGGTTTTGATCTTGGTTTGATTAAACATTGACCTATTATATATAATAACTAATTTCCTAAAATAATGTTGTCTTTTTAAACAAAATAAATTGTTCCAATAATTTATATTGTATGGTTTGGTTCTTTAATTTTTGTTTATTTATTTTAAAAGTGACATTAAAGTAATATATAAAAATAATTTTCATATAGAAATTATTATGATATTTAACTGTTGTAATTTAATAATATATGTATACATATATTTATATTATAAAGATAAAACATAAAAAACAAGCAATAAATTAAGTAATATATGTATGTATTAAAATTAAATCTGTTATAATATAGATATTTATTATTTTTGAACACAATAATAGTTTGGAAATTAATATATAATAATTTAAACATATTTAAAGTATAACATTTTATATATTGTTTATTTTTTGTTGTTTTAAATTAATAATTTACAACAAAATTGTTTTATTTTCTTTCTTAATTTAATTGAATATATGCAGTATTATAATTATATTTATATTTGGTAAGTTAAAATATAACAAATTTTAAGCACTTCCATTCCTAACTTGTTGTTTTTATTATTTATTTACTGGAAGTATTTGTATATACATAAATATGCTTTTTATTCAGTATCTAAAACTGGACTACATTTAATTTTGTTATTATTACACTCATAAACATAAAGTTTATATTAAAGCAATATAAATAATAACAATTATTTGTAAGAGGCATTTTATTCAACAATATGCTACCTCAAAAATTAAGATAATTAAGATAATAGAATTATTAATATAAAATATATTATAAAACATGAATCATAATTGTTTTATTTAAGATGAAATTAAGCAATAAATAATATTTGTTAAATAAATTTAAACAAATTTATAAAGTACTTGTTAAGAAATTTGTCAGTACCTTAATTTTCATTAAATGTAAATTCATATAAATGTGCACAAATATTTAAACAGATAATATGATTTTTATACAATCCATAAGTAGCTCAACACTCATATATTATATATAATTACATTATAATTCGTAAGTAATAAGTATTCGAAAATTAGTATTACGCTAGTAACTATAACCATTAATCAAGGTAAAATCAATTTTTTAAAAATAATGTAAAATGCGGGAAAAATGAGTAAACCGAGAGATGGCACAACGGTTGTGGTTGGCTTGTAAACGCAGTCATCGATGTTCATCGATGACTGTCCGCCATTTTCCGGCGGCTGCTTGTGTTTGACTCGCGCACACAACAGTTTCGGCCGCTGTCTAGCCAACATAACCTGCTTGTGCAGCCGCCGCCGACGACGACACACACTGCTATCCGTTACGACCACGACGATTGACCACCATTCCATAAGCGCGGTCGTGTACGGTGTTTTATTGTTAGTTCTTTTTTTATTTATTTGAACACCGTATTGTTTCATTTTCGTCTTCGCGTACCGGTAAAAGCCATCTTTGCCGTCTCGAATTCGTTGCGATACGTTTTTACTATATATCACATACATCGGTATTGTGTTTATATATACATAGGTAATATTATTTCTTGACCGGATGATCCGATGCTTAATACGTTTGTGTGCGCCAGTCGACGATATTATTGCCGTGCGCCAATGTGAATTCAGTGGATTATTTTAAAGTACGACAAGTTACTGATTTGTGCGCGTGGTTATCATCTTCAGTTTGCCACACGGACGCCACTCACTTTGTTATTGTATTGTCGTCGACGACGCCGCCGACGTGTTCACAAACAAGGTAAGCCATGTCTCAGTGCCATTTTATTAAACGTGTGAATTTAAGTAGCCCGTCTATTTGCTAGCTTGCGTATTGTTTTGTTAGTATACATTTATTGAATAGACAAAAATCGCAACTTATCTGATGCTGTATATGTAGTGTACCCGCGCGTTCGTTTTCCACGAGACTTCGTTGATTATATTTCGGGGGGAATAAGCCTGTACGATAACGTGTTTATGCGATCGGCGGCATATTACATACACACTCATTTATATATATATATATAAATTCAGTATGCCTACCTAGACGTTTATCGTATCAAATTCAAATAGGTATTTGATATTTATATAATTATAATTATTTAATGTATTTTCTAAAGGTGTTATTGTTTAAGTGTACAATGTATTTTACTTTAGTTGAATGCTCGTCGATATTTTGTGTAATTTATTTTTATATATATATATTGTGATACTCGTCAGGAATTTAATAAACTTGACCTAGAATTAACAATTTTCACATGTGCTTTTGAAACAGGTATCTTTTACCTTATTCGTCGTAACACGATACCTTTGACAACGTAATTAATAGTTTTAATTTGTATTATCACTGTTTTTTTAAGAATATGAAAACGTGTACACATGTAACGAGAAACAACCCTTTTATGGGTCAACGTAATTGATGTTAATCTTAGACATATATTTACTTGAATGCATTTTTATATTTATATACTTCATTGCATTTTTTCTGTGTGGACTTATTGATATTTTTTCATATTTATTTTGTATCTAAACTATTGTTATGTTTTCCTTTATTCGTGTACGATTTTTGTTTTTAAAATATGTATACAAAGTTACCAGAATTTCTTAGAATTATAGATAAGTGAATATTATTAGTAAATAATAATACGAAATTGCTGATAGTGCTACTTAAAGTTAAAACTTGTTAATTTTATTAATAATAATTAATTGTTACGTATTTATATTTTTCCTACGAATGTTTGCACATTTTTTATACTCGCGGTAAAATGTAGATTGTTACTTATTACGTAAAAGTACAGACAGTTGATGAATAAAAAAAAAATTCTTAGTCGTCCATTTGTCCCGATCGTGTTAGCGTTTATCCTCATTGCTGATAATGAAGGGGGAGTAGAAAAATTTGATCGCATTAGCGTTTTCTCTAAATCGATTACATTGCATTCAAACATCATTATTATATAAACATGGGCATTTTTTGCATATTGTTAGCGCGATAATAATAAATAACAATGTTATAAATACTATTTTAGTCTTGATGCCATTGTGTATTATGTCATCGTGTGTACATTTGTGAATTCCATATTTTATTAATTAATTTTTGGAATTGGAAATTCTATATTGTTCAGTCATTTTATAAACATATTTAAATATAATATTGTAAACATAATATAATATCATCGTATTGTTTTAAATGTTTATACATAATTACGTAAATAGATACAATAAGATTTAAATAAATACATTATTTGTCGCGTGCTTATAGTCTAAATATAATGCATAAGTAATAAAATATTAGTTATTATAAATAGTTAAACTATTATAATGTTGTGTATGCATATAGATTTTGATGATTATTAAAAGTGGTCGTTGTCAAGGCAAACTGTAATAACCACAATTGGTGGCAGGCGGCGGTAATTGAGGCACCATAAATGGAAGGGCGACGATGACAATGCGAAAAGAGCGCGTTTTAACTTGTCTGCACGGCTGGCACGACGCGATTTGGTTTGCGATCTCAGTGGGTGGAGGGGTAGGGGGTTTCGCTGGACGTAACCGTCATCCGTGCGGCGGCAGCCCACGTCTTTTACTTCATACACAGAAACATGCACCGCTGTTGTTCTCTCACTCTCTCCGCCGCCCCAGTCTAATAGTAGTATAGTATTCACTTTCGTGATCGGTGTTACGAGACCCGTGTGTCTGCGCGGCGTTCACACTGGGACAGTGGGACGCCATGATACGCGCTATCGTGTTCCTTCCTTATGGCATAGCCAAATGTTATTCTCGTCTTCCATCATATTTAATCGAATCCCAATATTGCAATATTATGTTGACGTATTATGCACGCAACACTTTCCAGTTATATTCAAATTGTTTATTTTAGTGGTTCCCTTTTTAGTTATTAAACTATTTAAACGTGATAAAACTAATTAAATGCCTACGATATAATAATTGTGGTAACATGCACCGTCTTTCAATAATTGCTGTTTAATGTGATCCACGTTTTTGTACTACTTGCGGTTTTTCTTTGGTTATATCAGTATTGTTCAATATGTATTGTCTATTGGTTTCTATTTTATTTTTATTATATACAGTCAGCAGTATTGAAGAGTGGTAATTGTCGATTATTTTTTATACGGACAATGTACTCTATTGATTTTTTTGCATTTCGGCCTCTTTGTATTGATATAAAATGAATAATATTGTATTTTTCCCTAAATCGACAATGCAAAACTCGCGTCCCTTCTGTTCATGCAACATCTGTCAATAATATAACGGTAAATATTAAAATTAGCTATATTCCCTCCAAAAATCAGATTTGCATTACAATGCATTATTTTTCCTATGCATTTAAATATTTATTATTTTCCATAACTGACCTTGAATTGACCAATAGTCTTAAAAAAGTAAGCTATTTAAACTTGTTTTATAACTAAGTATTAAATAACGGTTATTAGCAAGTCATTGATAAAACTACTAATAAGTTGTATGATTTAGTTTATCGTGCAATTTATACGACTAAAAATTATTAATGTTTAGAGATATTGTTCAAAATAGGTTTTTTATTAAAATTTATTACGCTGACAAAGCTAAAATTACGACATTGATTTCTTCTTCAGTATAGTTTGGGCATGATATTAAAAATTTCATTGCCTAGAGCGTGGTTAATATGAACCTGTTTAGTGTTTAGATTACAACGTGAGCACACACGCAAACATGATATTATACTCGCGCGCTCTAACACACACGCACATATTTACGTGTACTGCACGCACTCGTTACACTCGTTCATAGGACCAACGCAGTCA
>CM023359.1:52384363-52628877 GCA_013282895.1 Eriosoma lanigerum
TTGGTTGCGACGGTAGCAGCAGTCACTCCGCACTCGACAATACTCCGGGAGTTCAAATATTATTATTATTATAGCGGAAAATGCGCGCGCGGAGCAGCTGCTCTGTTCTCGCGTCCTCTCCCGTTGGGCGTCGATATGCGCTGAAACAGTTAATCGTGTTCACCAGCTGCTATATTATTGCCCTCGATTACAAATCGTTAACTATTTAAATTTTTTAGTAGGTATCGTATATTAACAGCGTTCACTTTTCTAAAAAAATTGTATCGTAATTTTTTACAACTAATTAGTTGTGTCGCCATGTGCTTTGAGGCGGATCTTTTATTGACTGCCATTATATTTGACCACTTATTCCATCAAACATGGTTTACATTAATTAAAATTTTGAATTTGCTATTTTAGATTTGTTTTCTTATGTATACTCTACAGTTGTAAAATTAAACAAATTGCTATTTTTAAATTTTTGCGTTTTCCAAATTATTTTATTTTTTATTTGCACTTATAATGGATATAATATCTCAACTTTCTTCACATTTTTTTCGTAAATTCTTGTTACTTTTACAAGAATTTGCCCAATTACTCTTTGTAAATGTCTCGTTTTAACTTAATGATAATAAATAGAATAGTGGTTCATCTTTACCAAAATTTATTAGGTATTTAATATTTTTTAAGTAACATGATAATTGATAATGTGCAACACTATTTTTGATATATTTTTTTTAAATATGTATTCCTTTGAAGATTTATTTTTTGAATACTATATTCAATAATATTGTTTTTATAATAATATTATATTAATACCTATATTTTTTTCAAACATTACCAAATTAAAAATTTCTAATATTTACATAATATTCTATGCCAGCTTTAAAAAATTTACTTGTTAATTAGATTATAATGACAGCCACATAATTTGGGGTAAGAAATATGAGAAAGATACAAAATTTAACTATTAAAAAAACTGATAGTGAATACCAATATAATTAATTTAAACATTGTAATTGTACTAGTTACTTGCATTAGATTTGAACATATAGGTTAGATACTTACTCAAATTTAATAATTTAGAAATAAAAGACAAAGTCAAGTTTTTCCATCTTAATTATTACTTTTTTTTTTATTCTAGTATAATCGTAGTAGCCTCTACCAAAAAAGTAAATTACTTGCTGTTAATTGTTTTACCTAGTTAGATGATGATATTATTTAAATTTAGTTTTTGTTATTTTATATTGCTGATAGGTACTAATCATCATTATTTTTGTAGGATATGATTTTATATTTTGGAATGTTTATAAAAATGATTGTAGGATATATGTGTGCGTGGAACAATTATTTTACTACCCAATATTCCAACTGTTTTTTATTTTTTTTATATGCTTGGTCTTAAAACATTTTGTATTAGGTAATTAAGAAAGTAGTTTCAATAAATTACTTTAATTAAATAAATAGAAAGGTATTTTTTTTTTTATATACATTTCTTATCAAATAATTATCAGATTAATATGGGAATATTATTTTAATAACATACTTTTTAAATAGTAGATGACACTTGTAGGAAATTACGTTTTTTCATTAGGCTAACACTCCCTAACTTATTGAGTACATAATATTGTATACATATATATTCTTTTACAATGTTTTAAAAATCAATAATAGATTATTATATTATAGGTACCTACATAAATATAAATTTAAAGGTATATTTATATTATTACCATCTGTTTGAAATAAATTTTTAAATGAAAGTTTTAATTATTATTTAATGTTATCAGTGTAATTGTGTGTACTTTTTGTGTTAATAATTACTTTTAATGATTATAATAACGCACTAAAAATTAAATAGATAGTTTAAAGTTAAAAATATTTTTTATCATGAAATAAGGATATTATTTTATATAAAGAGATATACAAAAAGATTTAAAAAAACATTTATTATATTAAACGCACAATTAAATGAAATTGTCATATATTTAATAGATAGAAGACAAACTACGATTAATTTTTAGTGCGTTTAATATTATTGTTTAAATGTTTTTTTTAAAAAATTTTTGTATATTTTTTTAGGAATTGGTTGCAAAATGTTGACACTTTCCGCCAGAAACAGAAGTAAATGTAAACGAGATTCAACACCAAAAATTGATGAGTTGTTAGAATCAATTGGATTAATACGACATGTAGTTCCTAGAGATGGTAATAGTTTATTTCGATGTATTTCTCAATGCGTGTTTCTAACTCAGAGTTGTCACACAATTGTCAGACAACATCTTTTAACATTTTCTACCTTGCAAACCCAAGAATTTAGTCTGATGACTCAAATGTCTGTCGGCAATTATATGAAGAAAATTACTGATACAAAATTAGATGGTGAATTGTTGGATATGCGTATTGCTGCCAAACTGTACAACATAACTATAGTATTTTATGTAGATACACATCCTTTTATGCCTCTTATTATTGATACTCCAAATTCTGTAAAAACTTTGAATATATGTCTCAATTATGAAGGCACATATGATTTAGTACTATTAAAAGAATCCGTAAGAAATATTTCATTTTGTCAAGCAATCATATATAAAATGTTATATAACGATGTCTTTAAATTATCTGGTGTAGATTTTGCTGTGAAAGAAATGTTATTTGATAGAAATTTAACGTCATCAAGATTAAATGACCGCACTAGTTTAGAAAAACGAGCTACGTGTACAGATATGAAAAAGTTGCTTGAAATTGGTATTACTCCTTTTCCATTTAAAGTGGCTAAAGCTTTGACACCTAAATTATACAGAAACACAGAGTATGACATTTGGTTAAACAATAAAAAAGAAAAATTCTATGGTAGAAGTAATAATTGGGAGTTTAAAGAAGGTAGTAAGTGTATGGTTTTGATTGGTAATAAAGAATATCATTGTTATATACAATGTATTCGTGGGAAAAATGAAGCAGTGGAAGTATATGTTAAAGATTTAGCACAAAAAATGTTTGTACAATTTAATCAGTTAAAATTATCACCATTTGAACAAGATATGAATGAGATTCCTATACAAGTTAGTCAAGTATCCTCAACTACAGATGATAGAAATGAATTTATTTGTCAAGTTGCTGAAGAAAGTGATCAATATCATACTCCGAGTTTTACTCATAGACCAGCAGTTCATGGGGTTTTTCCTGGACAATCATTTCCTCCTTGTTATGTTAAGTATCAACAGCAACCATTGCATCCTTGGTATATATCTTCACCTCCACCTACAATACAGAAAGATTTTCATCCATTTAAGGAACAAATTCTATTGTTCGAACCACCAGCAACTTTGAATAAAAACGTTAATCCACCTCCTATTTTTCCACCACCAAACTTTATTGATAATACTTTATTAAAACTTCCTGGGTCACAAATTCAGCCAATGTCTCCTTCTTGGTATTGTAATAATCAACTAAATACATTGTGCACATGTGTGCAGTGCAATAATGGTGAAGAAAGTGATGTGCCTACGGATTCAAACTCTGTGTATCAAACTTGGCCAGTGCCAGAGTGTGTTGTGCCTGAAAATGTACTGCAGTGAATAAAAAAAAAAAAAAAGACTGATTTAATGTAACCAGGACTGAATTTAATTAAGCAATATGTATGATCAATGAAGGCACTATTATTACTTATATACTTTATATAAAAAGATACTTATTTAATGTTAAAAAACAATTTATTATTCTTTTTAGGTTTTAAGTTTTGATTTTTTGTTGTTAAAAGTGATTTGTTGATATATTAATTTAATTTAAGTTTTTATAAAGTAGGTACCAAAGTATGGTTTTTATAATTTATAAACATTATTATTTTAGGAAGGTCTGTTTTTTTTTTTTTTTTTTTTTTTTTAATGATCTATCGATTAACAAAATTAACTATTTTTTTTGTTTTCCAATTTTACTTTTTGTTTTTACAAGTTTGTTAAAATATTGATTTAGTTAATATTTTTATTATGTACCAAGTAGTTTCATTTTTCAAAAATAATGTTATTTTATCAAGTTAATTTTAATTGTTTTAAATATTATATTATAAAAATATATTCAATAACTCTTGAGCTCAATAAAATAACGATCAAAGTTTTTATATCATTTTGTGTATATTATTGAAATAATGTTACTTAAACTCTCTACATGTTAAAATATATAATATTAAAATACTTTTCAGTATAATGAGAATTGTACATATTATGCATGTGATAACCTGTTTTAATATATTTTAACTAAGAAAAATTTTACCTTAAAAATAATATTTATTATTAATAATACAATATTTTATAACAATATAACATATTTATATATAGGAGGGATATAGTATATAGTATTTTAATATTTAACATAGGTTTCATAGAACAATAACAAAAAAAAAACTATTTAGTACTATATTATTATTTTTATGAAGATATATTTATTTGATAAACCTTATTAATAATTTAATCACAGCATTAAATTAAAATAAGTAATCTAACCTATTTCAAATTTAATAATATATTATCATAAGAGAAAATGTTAGTTTCTTAAAATTAATTTGTAATATATTATACATATTATATTGAAAGATAGTTTTATTTCATCATGTGTGTAATTGAGAAAGATAACCAATCAGTATTGGTCCTCTTAATCGGCTAAATTATAATTTACAGTTTGTCCTTTACAAACATTATTTTTATGTTTACATAATGACATATTTAATATTTATTTACTGTTATAAATTCAAAATAATTTTAACTAATTATTTATGATAGCTATTTATTTAAATTGGTAGACCTACATAATACAATTATATTTGTAATTTTATAATGATTTAAAAACTGAACTATTAAAATTAAAAGTAATGTAATGCACTATAGTAGCAGTTTAGTTACCTAGTTAGGATAAATATAAATGTCCTTAAAATTATCTTAATGTTAATATATATATTTATTTAACAAAATATGTTACAGATTTTCTTCTTGTTTTACATTGTAATCTGAATTTAATAAATAGTTAGGTACTTATATTAGGTATCTATAATAGTTTGTTGACATTAAATTTTCTGGTCTTTGTTTAAAATGGTATATGGAATATAAGTTGTAACCAAGTTTTAAGGTAATTAGATTAGGTTATTGTAGTTTTCAGTTGGTTATAACTTATAATAATGTAATTTACATAGATATAAATAAAATAGTGTTGTACAATTTAGAGATAAGTAGGTGAATAAATAATTTCACTTTCAATTATGTAACTTCAAATACTTAATATAAATATTTTGAAATTTGATCTTAAAGAGGACATTATATCCACAATTTTTCAATACTGACTGTCTATTTAACAAGGAATATAGCAAAATTAAAGCAACACAGATTATTAATCGTGGCATTTGAGTATAAACATTTATTAGCAAATTAAAAAAAATATATTTTGTAGGAAATGTCGTCTTATCCGTTTTATAAATTATCGTTTGGTAAAAAAGTTACAGCTTGTGCATATTAATATAAGTAATAGATCAAGAGAATACATTAGTGATATTAACAATAAAATGTTTTATCTTCATCTTATGAAAGTGAAAGTGAAGACGACACTAATTTTGAATACACAGTACAATTTTTGTCCATCAAAACATCAAAACCAAGAACAAAAAATTATGTTGATTTAGTAACTGATTTGTACCTTAATTTAGACAACTCTCATTTTATTTTTCATATAATAGTTATACAAATATTTAATATTGGTATTATTTGATAATATAATAATTTATGTCTATTAACATGCATCAAGATAAAATAATATATATTCTTATCTATCTCAATGTGTTCATTTGTGATAATATGTATAATGCTTTTACTACACTACCAATTTTATGAAAGCGTTTATAAACTCGAATATTTTTACTTCTACACAATATGTAGATAACCGTTGATTATTCACATGTGATAAGATATAATATATTATAACGTTTTTGTTAGACAAACATAAATTAGAGAATTGTATGAAAGAGCGAAATCATGAGGTGTTAACTTTAAACAGTAACATCACTCATTTATAGTCTGAGCGATTCGATGCGTAAAAATGAATGGTAGGCAGCATGAAAAGCGTCCAAGACCGACGCACCCTTTAACTTCTTTGATAGGTGAAACTTTCCAAAACGGATATTCCCTCAAAATATTATGCTTCTCTATACATTTCTAATAGATGTTTATACTAGTTCAACCTAAACGTCACAATGAATGTTCTGTGTTGCTTTAATTTTGCTATATTCTCATTAAATAAACAGTAATAGAACCTGCATGTCTGACATCTTCTTAAGTTAGACTACTTGTAGATTTGTTCTTTAATGTTAATTTGTTCTAATAGTATGCTGTACTTGCTCAGACTATACAATGTTCCTATATTATTTTGTATCTAAGAAAGATAAAAATTAAAAATTAAAAAATATTAATAATAATTAAAATAACATAATTTATGGTTATTTAATCCAATTTAATATAATATTTTGTATGTTGTTTATTCACGCAAGTTTCCTGTAAATATCCTACTACAGTATATAGAAGATTTTATGCTATAATTCTTTGAATAAATTTTATAGGTCTAATATTTAGTAAAACAGATTAAGAATCCCCAAACAATTTTCTGTTTAGTTTTACTTTCACTTTTCAACTATCAATATACGGTCATCATCTACATTCACGCGTTGTCTGGTGAAAGCATTGCGCGAGTTTACACGCGAAATAAAAGAGGCCTTGTTTTTATTTAACTGCCGAACACAATAGTAACTTAACAATAAATGACTGCATGCATATATTATTATATGCCTATAGAAATCGTAATACATGATACATGGTGGTTTGATAATAACGAGTGGAAAAGGTCTCGGCGCTCCTCCTTGACCCTAAACCATAGTGAAGATGAGAACAAAAATATAAACCGGTTATGTGTACTGGTATAAAATATTGAATGCAATGGACATGGCTTTCGTCGTTATTCCTAATTTTGGTGTCCACAGTGTTGTACTATTTAACCGTAATATAGACAGCTAATTTGTAAAAAACACATTAAATCGTTATTGTATAAATATGACAACATTCAACGTTAATGAAAGCTAGATAAGTGATATTTCTATTAATTTATAATATAATATACTTTATTAAATATAAGAAATTTAATTTAAATTAAATACTTTATTAGTTTAAAAACACGTTCACTGTTTTAAAATGTAATAGTTATTACATTGATGAAAATTATGTTAATGTGAACATAATATCTTTATGCATACACGGGTGTTGTAATTATATTATTCGTGTATAAAACGATTTTATTTTATGTTATTAATAATACCAATAATATAAATTTGAAGCTGAATGTTCTTTATTGTTATATTGTTTTATAGTTGTCTTATTCAAAACGTACCTACTTGCGATTCAGCATGAATCTTCCCCCTCATGAAAATCCAGACATTCTACGATATCCAATAGATCACTAGGAAGTAAAATGTCGTTTGCTACAGTGGCAATACTGTCAAATCGCCAAACACTCGTCTCTGGCTGCTTCTCTCCTTTCCTACTAATTCGTACATTCGATATCCGCACGTAATGTTTATTGTCTTGTAAAACTGTTTGCGTTTGGTTGGTCGACGATTTTACTTTAGGCAGGCTTACTAATTACGTCCATAAAAAAAACTCAATTGTTTGTACACATAACAAAACAAAAACTATATTTACTTTGTACAGAAATTTAATGTAGAATGTGTTACATATTAAGTACGTAATGTATTGAATCTAGTAAGTTTAGACACATTTTTAGTATACATTAATACTGAAATGTATACAAATTTAACATGAAAAAATTAATGAAAGAAGATGTTATTTTATTATCATAATTTATAATTTCCCATAAACGTTCATCACATTTAGAGAACTATACGTTTTTCTACAAATTACATTATATTTGAATAATATAATAATTATTAATCATCTATTTTATCCATTTAGTAACTTTAATTACTGTGTCTGTTACATACTATTGGAAATTGTCCAGGATGTTTAAATCCCTAAGATAAATCATATTTACATTTAAATACAAAATACAATTCTATATATTTAAATGAGAATTAACTTTTCCTTTTCAAGAACTTTCATTTTTACTTATTAATATATTGTGTATTATCTACAGCATATATTTATTTGATAGTGTAAAATATAGTTTTTATCTTAAGAATTTGGTATTTTTCGATTACATAATAATTCAACGTTGTAGTCGTAAATTTTAAAGTGCGTTCTACTCCGTCCTGTCACTATCGTGCCTATGCAGGACATAGATCATTGTAATATGTTTATGTTTATATTACTAATTATGTTTCTCTATATGTATTTCATTGTCCGTTTAATGGTTCGTGATTATTGTGTTGTAAAATTAAAAGTGCATTACAAATTTCGTATACCATTTACTAATGGCTTTGATTTCAGTTTTGATCAGTTGGCTTAATTTTTTAGTTAATGTTAAAATATTTTTTTCATAGTTAAACAATTAATAATTATAATGTGAACATAAAAATATTATGTCTTAGATTTATAGAAAAACGAATTAATTGTTATTATTTATTTACAACTCTGCGTTGAATTTTGTTTATAATTATGCATTAAATCATAATTCATATAATTTATTACGGTGTTGTATTGTTATATGATTTAGCAATAATTGCTAAATATTTAAGTGTAGGTATGTATAACATTTATTTGAAAAACAATAATTTTAAATAAGGTCCATTTAATTTTTATTTTATTTAGTAGGTTTTTATTTAGGTAAGCTAAAAATTTACTCATTTGTATGTACGTGTCTTATCTACTTTTGTCATAATACAGATGTCTGATAATATAGTTTAAACCTTAGTATAATTTAGAAAAATTTCTGAAATTAGAATTTTATATAAGTATATAGTATTATCTGTTATTTCATTATTCGTGCGTTTTGGCAACATCGTATAAAATGTTTCGGAATCTCAATAAAAATAATGTAATATCCAAAGTACTTTTTAACGTTGTATAATTTAAGAAAACTATAATAATTATTGTTTTGTGTAACATTCGTTCATTATAATATAGACATTGTAGTATTCTCTACATATTGTTTACAATGTACAGGTTATTGGCAATTTATATGACTTATGTAATAATAATAAGTAAAATACATTTAAATTATTATCAAATTAAAAACATTTTTTAAAAAATATATTTACTTGCAACTTAACAAAATAAATGTTATATTATAACGTTATCATAAATACCTTGTGTTGCTTTATATTATAATATTTTATGATAATCATCTATTTTTTTAACTCGTTAAACATATCTGCAATGGTAGCATTTTTTTTTTATCAATGGAATTTTACTTGTATTATTTTATTCCGCCTGTGTTCAATTGTTTCAGTTTGTATAGCAGACACGCGTTACCAACATTTTAACAGACCGTTTTATGTTCTTTGATTAAATTAAACAGTAAACTATTTTTCCCCTGAACGGAAAACAATCACTACATTCGGTGGGTAGTCAATTGTATATAAAAGCCTTTTTTTGCGTCTGGGGAGGGGGAATTGTCGTCATTTAGTGTATGACTATGCTTAGCAATGGTGGTGGGTTACCGCTAAGGTACAAAACACAACAAACGACCAAAACAAAACTCATATTGATTTGCTCGGTCAGTTGCTTGACAGTTGTACTACCGGTGGGGAGAGATACGTGCGATTTTTTGGTTGCGAACCCTACCCGGTACAGCGTGGTGGCCTCCCGTAATAATAAACTCCCCATTTGAAACCAATACTTTGCCTGCCTGTCGTCGCATTTGCCTGCCCTTCGCGCTCAACCCGATACAGGACCGGCGCTTGACAAGTTCTCTGAGAGTGGCAGTAACGCTCTAACGCTCACGGACCGCAGCAATAATAGCAAAACTTTTTCTAAAACTATTAATATCCGATTTCCCTATGTCCACCTCAATGCAACATTACACTTTATTAGTGTTTAGCTTTATAAATATGATAATTATTTTATAGAGGATATAAATTCTCATTGGCAATAATAGAGTACTGCTTGTGTATATTATTCGTTAATAGTTAATAATAGTTAATTAATAGTTAATTCGTTAATAGTTACATAACTAATGTAATTTTCATAATGAAATTATTAAAAAAAAAATAATCATCATAATTAATTGTATTTCGAATGCGCCTTTAAGTGCTGTCTCTAATCATTTATAAGTATTGTTCATATTACGACCTGATAATTTTAATTTTTTTTTTAAAGAATTTGTAAATAAATAATTGAATGTCGATTTTAGGTGAAAAATAAAAATTTTGCTAATATTTCGTTCATTTATTTTCATAGATATTTTCGAATGTTTCTGATCTAATCCGTTTAGTTAAAATTGTTTGTACAAACTTAAAACTTTATTTTGGTATCTAAACATTGTTCATAAAATATAAATATAGTTATGGCAAGAATCCATGATATGCCTTCGTGATGCCAAAATATGCTACTATTTAATTGCTGAGTATAGAAACCTGCTCTGCCATACATTATCAGTAACTCCGGGGCGTGACTTAATAATTGTAATGTATAGTTGTTACAATTTTTACATTTTAGCTTGAATAATTAATCATTTTTTCTTAATTGTATTATAAAATATATGTTACTTTAAAGTATACAATATATTTTAAGCAACAAATTATAATTTTATATAACTGGTGGTATAATTTATAGGTATAAAATTACTATAGCCTAAAATTGTTTAACATGATATAAATTCACAATAATTAGTTATAAATTATAATGTTAATTTTGTAGGTATATAATATTATATTTGTTTTTTATATATATTTACAGTCACATAGTGATCAAGAATCATGTTAAAAATTGTAATAAAATAAGATATTCCTAGCCACTATCTATATATGCTATCCTATATCTATCAATATTTATATGAAACATTATTTTTAAATATTTTAATATATTATAATATTATAAAAAAAAATAGTGATTTTACCATTAAGATAACTAATAATAATAATACAATAAATAATGTAATACCTGACACAGATTGCTAATAAGAGCTATAATTTTATATATTTTGTACTAACAGGTCGTGAGGATGGCTTTATATTTGGTTTTGAATTTGATCTAGTTTATTTCTTCTGTCAGTAATTTTAAAAAGAATTAAGAAACAAACAAATTTTCATTTTACTTTAATTTATAAGTTTTGGTTTTATAACATTACACTACTTTCAAGTTTCAACTCAAATTCTTTTTAAAAGATGAATGAAATAATAATGTATTAAACTAATTTATGGTAAATGAAGTTTCGTTCGTATGATAATTTTTGTTATCTGATTACAATTAAATTTATTCTGAGTATGATTTATATAAAAAAATTTAAATACTGACTCATTTTGATAATTTCATAACAAATTGGTTAATTGTTAAAAAATTATATTTATTTAAATTTAATTTTTAAACTCTATTGTAACTTGCATTAAATCTGTATACGTAAGTTATTAAATCAAATTTAAATATTAAATTAAGTCTACCTACATCTTACATAAATAAGTGTGGATCAATTAATGATGAATCTTGGTCTCGTTCGTATGATAATTAATGTGTGATTACAACATGTTATTATACATTCTGAACTTGATCTACTTAATTTTATACAAAATGAATAATTAACTATGTGTATTATATAATACTAAAATATATTTACAGTTATCTTTTGCTAATTAAGTAATAGTGAATAAATGTACGTAATATTATGATTTTGAATAATTATTCAAATTAAATAATTTAGTATAATATATCGTTTTATAAAACAAATTGGTAAAATTAATTTGTACATCTATAATTTATAATATTATAATTATATTATATAATATACAAAAAAATAAAGTAGTCATGAAAAAAGTATACTGAATTTTATCGATATAATTATAATAAATACAACAAAATTGATGTTAGAATGTTATTTAAACATGGAGAATTAACATTATAGTATGCGATTCATTCACACAAAAAGAAAAATAACTAGTAAATAATAATATGACACATCAACCTTTAAAAAAAATTTAAAACAATTTTGCGATAAAACTATTTTCTACTATTAATAATCGTACAATTATGACAACTCGATGATTTTCAATGAATCATGACAACGACGATATATATAAATTGAGAACAGAAGTGCGATGACGATCATATTTAGGTTAAGCATGTTTGAATGATAGGAAGGACCACATCATAAAGATTCAGCGTCGCTCTGTATATTCGGTGGGTCTTGTTCGTTGTCGGCTTAGTACGTTATGGTGTATCGCGGTCGTAGGCAGGGGTGACGCACGCGGGTTCGTTGTCGTTATTATTATTGCTGTCGTCTGGTCGTCGTCGTTGTCGCTCGCGCGGGAAAGTCCGACTGGTATTTCATTATGTGTCGCGGTGTGAAGCGGGACCCTGTCGCGCCCTACCCGTTCAAACACCCACTCAACCATTGGTCTGACCCCTCCTTGATATTGGTGACGTCGGGCAACAGTAGTAATAGTGTGAGTTGGAGAGCATCAGAGCTTATATTTGGGAAAAATCGATGGCGCTATTACCGGCCGCCGGCCGTTTCCTCTTCTCTCGTCCATCGACGACGACGCCGCCGCCACCCCCATTCGGTAAGAGTTGCGTTCTCGCCAGCATAAACGCCGCGTCGCTACCGGTAATTGCCCAACATACATGTAAAAAGTATTATACAAACATTTTTCATCGTTATAAAGAATTAAATTATAATAATAAAAATAATTAATTTTGTATATAACAGCGTCCGTAGTTTTATTATATTTAGGTGTATTTCATTGTTTTTGTCTTTTAATACGTACTTTACAATGACTATAATTTATAACGGCAAACGATTTAATATATGTTTTTTTTCTACTAATAAAATAATTTTTTAAATATTTTTATTACTAATTAACGTGTGTAATCAAACGTATTTTAATAATTTAATGTTAGATAAATTTATATTGTCTCATGAGAATAATAACGACAAAAGCACAGGCTTACTTTATTATTCAGTCTTCAGTAGTCTGTAACATCACGCGTGTTTATAAAAATTCTAACTTTTACCGTATTTTTATACTCTGTTCTGTTCCTTAATCAAATAATTTATTAAGATGACTTCTTATAGCTGACTATTACGTATATAATTGTGTACTTAATATGTACATTCATGCTCGACATCTTTCATTAGAAATGAAAAACACTTAGAATACAGCGCGATACAAATAATTATTATTTTTGTTTACTTAATGACCATTGGCGTACGATTTAGTTGATTTACGTACGATTAATGACTGACATATACTGTATGCGTATTTTAAATTATTAAAATGCTCTTGTTTATCACAAATTAAAAGTAATATTGCAATCTTATCATCGTTACCATTAATTATATAAACATCGATATATATATATTATAAAATCAGTGTTAATACTTTATTGTGAAGTTCATACGAATCGCGTAATTGTATTGAGATCAATAATAATATAAGATTATAACGACCAAATATTATTGTAATGTTTAGCTAATTCAACATTAATACTTGGATAATTATGTATCTATACGTTTCTAATTACTGATTAGGTCTGACGTTATTTTTGCTAATGCACAAGTGGTTTAGTTATGCAACATAATATTATTTGTAATATAATTATTATTGTTATTTTAATTTCATTGTGATTATTATACTGTCGTTTATAATTTAGAAACCCAAATTTTCCGAAGTTTGTAAATAAATGATTATCAATAATAAGAATTTATTATTAGACTAAAAATAAACGATGCGTGGCGTTATGTCGTATATCGATCGGGGACTACAAATAAAGAGAGAAAAAATGCCGCCAATAACAAATTCGTTCGAGCGCAAAGCACAACACAATGAACGACCGTCACACACATTCGCAAGTCGCATACACGCGGTTGACATTCGACTCTATTTTTGTTGTTCCCTACTACAAACATTACTGTTTTGTAATTATTTTCCGCGTATAAACATAATAGCGGTCTTTGCAAACACTGGTCACCGATCTAAGGAAAATGTATCTTTTATACTACTAACACATGATGAAATTATATCAGCTTTTAATTTTGCTCTCGGGCGTTTAGGAAAAACATTGTTTTCTGATAATTTGACAGTGGTTTCGATAAAACTGTTGCTTATTTAGAACATAAGTAAATATTTATTATGTATAGGGTTTTCAACACAATTATTTACATTATAATAATACTGTAACATTTAATAGTATTTATATATATATATTTATTTTGGTGCACATTATTGTGCAAATTCGAGTCTTAATGAATACTAAATTTTAAAACTAATCTAACATTATAATTTGTTTGATTTGTTAATTAAAGATAAATCTAGCAATAAAAATTGTAATTTCTTTCTATATATAAGTTAGGGTTTATTAAGATAATTTTTTTTATAATTCCTCTTTTCTAAATTATCTGTTGTCCGAGGGATGGTTTAATTGTATTTAATATCAAAGTTGGCGACGAACACCGGCTTGCGTGCGTGTCTGTGGTCGGTGGTGGTTGTGAGGGGTTATGAGTTAACTTTTCAGATAGAAGTTTTGCCAGTAATAAGAGGCTCATAAAATATAGAAAGGCGTAAAACTTTCCGAGGGCCGCCACCACCGACTTCGGAAGTTTTATTTAAGACCGGACTCACTCACTTTATTTAAACTTATTTTCATTCTTAACGTATCCCTACTCCCCACCCTTCTTTTCCATAAAACCATTTTGTTGTAAAAGTAAAATTCGTCGTCTTGTATAACGGTCTCTGCCTTTTGTTTCATATTTGGTTTTTTTCTTTTCTTACGTTATTTTTTTCAGTTCTAAAAGTAAACTTTTAACTACTACAGTAGGGTGGGGAAGTTAACCTGCCGTTAACTTAGCGACGTCGACGATAGTTGTCCAAAGTTCATTCCAATCAACTTTTCCCACGCACGCGTGCGCATCGGAAACTTTTCGGGATCCACTGAGCTTTGTCCAAACAACTTGCCCCGATGCTTGTTTTGTATAACTTTGTTGGTAAAACTAATTTATATTATTTGTAATATCCCCCTCTGAATCCGCTATCCTTAAGCTTTTTAAGTAGTTTAAAAATAAGTTTTTCCTCAAATACATAATATACAGAGTAAGCGGCGGGGGATTGACTGAATAGAATTATTTTTATGACGCTTTTCCTTTATTGTGCGATTTTCATTTTTATTTCATATTTGAAACAGTTTCTTCCATAAATAAAATATAATCTATACTGTATTTTTGTCACCATCTAAACATTTGCTACATAGGTATATAAATATTTTAAAAATACATACAATTGCACAATAATGAATAAATGATACCTATATTTTGTAATTTTGTTATTTTATTAAAATAAAATTGTATAAAATATAATGTATATAAAATATATATTATATATTATATTATAATATAATATTTTGTATATTTCTATGTATTCCTGGATTCTGTTACATTGCTTATCAGTATAAAAATAAAATTATTATAATACATAATATTATGTAAATAGATAAGATACATGTTTTTGTTCTTCATGTATTTTGTCTGCTTGTGTTTATTTATCCATAACTTGCAATTTTGTTGAAACATGAAATAAGATGAAACAAATTGGGTCTTCCAATACATTATCAGTGGCTAGACACAAAGTATCTCTTGTGAAAGCGCTTTAAATGTTAAGTGAATCCTTGAATTTGATTGCACCCTCACTTTTACTATTTTTTAAAAGTTTTAGTTATATGGCTAAATTTCAGAAGGGACAATAATATTAAGAAACTAGAATACTTATTATTTTCCTAACGTTTTAAATTATTTAATTTACATTTAAAGATATACAATTTTAATATATTCCCTTTTTTAAAACATTTTTTATTGACATAGATTATTAAATAAATAGGTTTATAGTTGGGCAGTTTTATTGATCACCCTTAATAAGTTATAAAATACATTTTACATAATAATTAATAAATAAATTATGAAAAATAATAAGGAAATGTTTGTTGTTAGATTAGTGTTCCTAAATATAATGGAAGTAATCTTTATTTTTTAAATATAAGTCACAGAAATCTAACTTGATAAATGCAAAATATATTTGGTAGAATATAAATTGTAAGAAGCTTTGCCCACATATTATCATAGCAAATTTAAATTAATCTTAGTACACATATTTTAAAAATAACAAAAATATACAGTAAGAACTAATATAAAATTGAATACCTTCATGTAATAAAATGTTTTTAAATTAATTGATATATTTTACATACATTACTTTTAGTGATAAAGTTATTAATTATAATATATAATATGTTTTCCTACTAATTGACTAAATTTAAATATAAATGTCAAATTCTATTAACTATTAATATTTTTTAATGTTTCTAATGATAATGTTTATTTATGAATTATACCAATTTTTATTATACTCATACATGGACAGTGGACAAGAAACTAGTTTTCAATAATATTTCCTGTGATTGATTTTATAGGAGATAAACATTTGCAAAGAGTGTTTTATATATTAAATGTTATTCTACTCTTTGCTGTATTTATCATTCTTTTGACTGTTCTTGTATGAAATAAAAGAAAACTTTTTTTCTTGTTAAGTTTGAATATCGCAAGCTTACAAAAAAAACTTGGTATATTATAGCTTTTTAGTAGTTGGTCCAGATATCGACAAAGTTTTGTTATTTTTTTTCTTTCCATTTTCTGGGATTTTAAAAAAAGTTTCCAAATTAAAAGAAATCTTCTATTTGATCTTTTATAAATTAAAATAAGAAAATAGAACTTTTTTTATTTGATTTAATTTATTGTTTGGATATATTAAAAATGTATTTATTTATATTGTTACAGATTCCCTTCCCTTTATCTGCTAGGTATGATTTGGATGTATTAAGTATAGTTGTGAAATCCAAACAGTCAAAACGCAAGGATTAAACAAACGTGTTGGTAGTCCAGTAATGGACAAACGGAAAATGATTACAAAAAGAACACGAATTGATACAACTATAAGAGGCGCAGGATCTGGTGCTGGACCAATTACTAATGGACCCATTCAAACAAGGCCTTTGGTTGCATTGTTGGATGGCAGAGACTGTTCAATAGAAATGCCTATACTCAAAGATGTAGCTACTGTTGCATTTTGTGATGCCCAATCCACTTCTGAAATTCATGAAAAGGTTAGACAATTTTTATAGAATTATTATACATTCAATTTTTTTTATATATACCTAATATTATATTTTTTATTGCAGGTATTAAATGAAGCTGTTGGGGCTTTAATGTGGCATACCATTGTTCTTACAAAAGAAGATTTAGAAAAATTTAAAACTCTCAGAATTATTGTACGAATAGGAAGTGGAGTTGATAATATTGATGTTAAAGTATGTTACACTTCTATATGCCTTAATAATTTGACTGTGTATTAATTTATTATTTTTTTTATTATTATTTAATTAACTGAATATTAATTATTACATTGTTATTTAGGCTGCTGGTGAATTAGGTATAGCAGTTTGTAATGTGCCTGGTTATGGAGTTGAAGAAGTGGCGGATACAACATTATGTTTGATTTTGAATCTTTACCGTAGAACTTATTGGTTAGCTCAAATGGTCAGGGAAGGAAAGAAATTTACTGGTCCTGAACAAGTACGAGAAGCTGCTCAAGGATGTGCACGTATACGAGGAGATACGTTAGGAATTGTTGGTTTAGGTAATTTATAGCGAATAACATTTTTTCGTGTTCATTTTAGATAATTGCAATTATTTATGTTTTATTAAAGGTCGTATTGGCTCAGCAGTTGCATTAAGAGCAAAAGCATTTGGTTTTAATGTAATTTTTTATGATCCCTATTTACCAGATGGAATTGAGAAGTCTTTAGGCTTGACTCGAGTGTATACATTACAAGTACATTTCACTCTTTTTAAAATTTTAGAAATAGTATTATTATTTAATATTAATGATTTTAGGATCTATTGTTTCAATCTGATTGTGTATCGCTGCATTGTACTTTGAATGAACATAATCATCACCTTATTAACGAGTTTACCATTAAACAAATGAGGCCAGGTAAACCATTTTTTCTTAAATATTCTTAAATTTTCATAAGAACAACAAATTAATTGTAATTATCAATTAAATGAAACATTTTTAGGGGCTTTTCTTGTAAACACAGCCCGAGGTGGTTTAGTTGATGACGATGCACTTGCAACAGCATTAAAACAGGGACGTATTAGAGCAGCTGCCTTAGATGTTCATGAAAATGAACCTTTCAATGTACTTCAAGGTACATAACAATAACATTCAAAACATGAATTTATTTTTAATTTTTTGGAATTAATATATTGATTTTTTTTTAGGACCATTAAAAGACTCTCCAAATTTACTGTGTACCCCACATGCTGCATTTTATTCAGATGCTAGTTGTACAGAACTAAGGGAGATGGCTGCAAGTGAAATTCGTAGAGCAATTGTAGGTCGGATACCTGAATGTCTTCGTAATTGTGTAAACAAAGAGTATTTTCCTGCACCAACTACCTATCCACATCAAGCAGCAGTTGCAAGCGTAGCTTCAGCAGCAGCTGTAGCTGCTGCAGCAGCTAATCCTGATGCTATGAATGGAGGGTTTGTGATATAAAGAATACTTAGTATATGAAGTATATGAATATTTTATTATGATATTTGTGATTTAGATATTATGCTGGTGCTGGTACAGGAGCTTTACCAGTACAGCAAGCACATTCTACTACTGCACATGATAATGTGCCTGGCTCTGGGTCAGCACCACCACCTCCTTCACAACAAGCGCCACCTAGCTCTCAATCAGCTCCACCTGCATCAGTTTTGCCACATTCATTAGTGAGTACACTGCCGTCTGTCAGTAGTGGGGCTGATTCGGTGCCTTGAGCATCATCTGCCCCCGTCACCTCTCATTCCTCTGTAAACAATGAGTTTGTTAACTCCCATTCATCCGGCCTATGACATATTTCACTGATCTTTTTTTTTTACTTAGATTAAATTTTAATATTGAAATAAATTGTATTAAAAACATACCTAATAATGATTTATTGTACAAGTTCAAATTAGTTATAACAATTATTCATTAAATTGTATTTTTCTTAAAACAGGCATAATATATATGCGACTCTTTCAAGTATAAATACTGGACGTTTATAATCTAGTAAATTCACACTTGATATTTTATTTTATTTCCACAATTTAGTTAAATACATCATACATATACATATATTGTAAAACCGTTCTACAGTTAATAATATAGCTGAGTAATTACATACAAGGAAGTTGCTTAACTCATTTCCTTGGATATTTATTATATTTCCTATTAATTTAAAATATCGGAGTCAAATTATTCTTTCAAATTAATCATTCAAATTCAATGACATGTAATGCTTAAACCATTTGTCAGTTTTAAAATAATTTTGATGTTGCTATTTGTATTTACTTTGCTTTACTAATACTGTGATTGTGTTGCTATGCATGTTAATTATTAAAGGGTGCCACAGTAAAACATCTAAATAATTAATTTTTGTTAATTAGTATTTAAAATTATTATAAATAACCTAACCATTTTGTCTTATAAAAGTTGATAAAATGGTTTTGTTATATATTTAATATAACATCCAATTTAGCCAATGCTAATTATTTGATCTAATCATATAAAAACATAGTTTTCTGTATGTATACAGTATATTATGATTACATTTATGTTATAACTTGCCTATTTAATATTGTATTTATACTTGTACGAATTAATTTATTCTTATTAATGTTTTTAAAATCAATCAATTTTTTTGTTTTAGTTTTATATAACTACTACATATCATTTTATATTTTAATGTACATATTTAATTTATTGAAAATAATTTGTATTTGTTTCTTCGAAGTATTTGATAAATAAAGAATAATAATCAATGGTTTTGATTATTTTCCAAATTATAGTACATTTACTAATTATTTGCAAGTTCAAATTAATAGACTAGATATAATTTTAATAAAGTTTTACATTGATGTGACTAACGATTTATGGTAAAAAATATAAGATTTAAAGTTAATGAAGAGAGTTTGGCGATTTACACATTTCCAGTTATATATTTAATTTAAAATTTGTTGGCACCCTTTAATAATGACAATATTAATAGTGCATTGAAAACAAATTATTTTTAATTGTTTTATTAAATAAAATTAATTTATCAATGTTATACAATATAATAATAATTATATGCTGTATTTTAACTTTAAAAATATGAATGATAATGATAAATTGTGTCCATAGCTTAATTTTAGTGTTTGCATTATAAGGAAGGGCGCCGGCCAACTATAATAAGAGATATGTTGCACAATATTTTTAATTTACTTGAATACCAATTCCTCAAGGCGTCTGGGGGATGAGTTATTTGTTTGGTTTTTAAATGCAGTGTTTTAAAATGTCGCTGCGCCCTTGGTGACAACATTTCCACGGCTGCTTTATTTTATTGTTGACACGCTTCGGGAATTTTGTGTTTTTTTTTTTTTTTTTTACTGATTCTTTTTTATTTATTATTTTTATTTTTTGTAGTTTGTTAACACCCAGCTTCCATACACTTCTGGACAAAACGACCGTGACAATACAAATAATGTGAGCCAGAGTAGTCCGTCCCTGACATATAGGCCTATTGTTTGAAATGCACATGTACTCCCTTGCTCTTATATACTTGGCAATATTAACTTGAATTGGAAAAAATATATTTTCCTTTGTAACTATTTTTCACATACAATTAATATTCAATTTATATGAACCATATGTTATGGTGGGTATACTTTAGCAACAAATGACTGGACGCCTTGAGTCTTAAAAATGCTCAATACACAATATGAAATAACACTAAATTTTACATTTTAATAAAAATGTTCGTATTTTTATGTGTAATACAACAAATTATGAAGTGCAATCTTGGAAACAAAACTAAAATTAAAAATTAATAAATTTACTATTATAAATTTAAATTTTCTATTTATTATGTAAATAATTAAATAACACATTTTATTTAAAATATTTAATTGATAAAAATAATGCCCCATGGAATAAAATAATATAAATGAATGGGAGAGAAAATAGTGGCATTCGGCTTCTACAGGTTATAAAATAACAATTATTATTATTTTTTTAAAATAATTATTGTAAATAGCAACATCACATTAATTAAGTAGTGTTTATTTCATATAGAATTTTTAACTGTTAGGTGTGTTTAACTGTTTATTATTATAAAAACCGGAGATATAGCCTTACTGTCTTAAGTAGGGCATATATTTGGGCAGGGTTAGGGAAATCAAATATTTCTAATTTTTAAAGTTAGATATTTGTCTATATGTATGTCATGTATGAATCCATATTTCAAATAGTCTCCCTAATATTTTAAAATTAATGAGGTGTAATAATCAACTTATTCAACACATGGGAAATATATAAATTATTTTATATAAATCATAAATTATCTCATAAATATTTTGTACTTTATACTTTTTTGTTTTTTTTTGTTTAATGGACCACAAATAAAATTATATAATGTACATGAAAGTACATAGACAAATTTAATAAACTAAAAGATCATAAGACACAAAAATAAAGTTGGATAATGTATATAATTTTAATAGAAAAACTATTTCTTAAACCTTTTTAAATTATATAGTTTCATTTAAGAAAAATTATAGTAAGATTATTATTTTTATTATTATTATTATTATTAATTTTTTTTTAGACTTACTTTGTGTTGTAATTAGACCTAATATAAGTCCAGTTGTAAAAAAAATAAAACATAAATGCGTGTGAACATGACTAAATAATATCTTTTGTATAAGATAAAAATTCTTGTGCTTTTTTTTGACACATGTAACGTTATACAAACGATATATTTTGTAACAAAACAATTTCTGTTTTAGTTTTAAGTGAAACAAAAGGTGATGTAATTCTTAATTTGATAAAAGCGATTATAAATAATTTAATTATTATACATTTACGATGTATTTCTGTTAAGGATAAATCGGTCAAGCAATATTTCAGCTGGGCCAAAATTTTTTAAAAACTCAAATTTGTACATATAATATTTAAAAATGCAAACAAATTTATCAAATACAATTTTAACTATTCTTTTTAGAAATTGTGAAGATAAAAAAAAAAAAAATGTAACATTTAATATTTTATTTAAGAAATATTACAATATATTAGTGTTGCATGGAACAATAATATTCTTTGTGTTTATTTAATATTATATATAATTTCTTTATCAATTGTATGAATCAATATGATTTGGGTAATGTGTTTAAATAATCTAATTTTTGTTCAATAACTATAATATTGTATGTAAAGATAGACTGGCATATTTCGGGCACAACTAGCGCTATTATGTTTTAAAACATAAACTAATATGTTTGCTGTGTAGTAACATATGTACCAAAAAGAAATTCAAAAAACGGGAACCCAAAGTAGGATGTCCATAGAACCAACCAAATGTAATCACAGTATTCTTAATTGTATTGTTTTATGAATTTATCAAATGTTTTTTTTCATGTCGACTAGTTACTACATCATTAATTTTGCTCATGACTTCTTTTTTATTCATGTATTGCAGTATGTGGTATTGTGCTGATTGTTATAATAACTATAATCTAAAGAAAATATATATTTTAAATTTAAGTTCTCAAATATAAAATTATAATCATATATTTAATATATTATGTCAGTTGTCTATTTAGGGGGGGGGGCGGAAGACTATGGGCCCTTTCTTTTCAGTGACGCCAAAGTACAAGATTATATGTATAGCAAAGATAAGATTACCTGCTATAGTGATCAGTGGCAGTGTGATCAGTGTTATAATTATGCAGTTGTGTTATTTAAAATAGGAGTGGGTGGGTCAGGTTAGGCTTGTGTTATGAATTATGATTATTGTTATTAGTTATTAATAGTAATTTAGTATATTATATAACACTATTAAATATATGGTATGAGAACAAAATTGTCAATAAAATGGGTTAAATTAACATGTTGCATCGTTAAAAAAAAAGTTCATGCCGCTAATGTCAGTCATATTCTAAATAATGTATGGATGGACGCCAAAATGTATACATCTAAAGAAAATTCAACCTCATAAAAAAATCCCTTTGGTTTACTATGTAAAATAAATTGTAGACAATTTACATTTTGCACATTTTAATGTTATATTTAATGGTAAAATTTATAATTATCGGCGTCGATCGACGATTATATTCGCATATTATGATGCAACTATGATACTAAGAATTTGATATACAATAATAATTAAATAAATAACACATGTCGATCATGCATTGTGTTAATTGACTGTTAAGAATAATAAAGAGGAAAAATGAGTTTCGTGTTTTCAGTCCCATAACAGGAAACATTAATTTATTATCTTCAAAATTTTAAATCTTGAGCTGCTTAAAACTAAAAATAGTAGAAATTAATAAGCGACCTGCAGACTTCTGATTTTTATTTAGGTACTCTATATACAGGGTGGTGCAGAGGAAACGCATGTTTTTCAATATTGAATTACTGGGACACAATGGGTTGAAAATAATAAAAACAAGTATTAAATGATAGGATTTTTAATGCCGTTTTGAAATTACATAGCATATTTAGGTTTGGAAAATAATGTCTTTGAGATGACGTCCTTCTTGCTGGATACAAATGTGGATCCTCTTCTGAAAATTACGAACGGCTCTCTCCAACATTTCATTCGGCATGGCTTCAATTTCCTGACAAATGGAATTCTTAAGGTCTTCGAGTGTGCGAGGCTTGTTGATGTACACTTTTGATTTTAAATATCCCCACAAAAAGAAGTCACATATCGACAGGTCGGGTGAGCGAGGGGGCCAGTGGACATCGCCAAATCTCGAAATCACATGTCCTGGAAACATTTGTCGAACCACTGCCATGGATGCTCTCGCCGTGTGAGCTGTGGCACCATCCTGCTGAAACCAAATGTCTCTCATGTTCACTTGACGCCTTTCCAGTTCTGGACAAAGGAAGTTGTTTAACATTTCAACGTAGCGAGCTGATGTAACAGTAACTGCAATTCCTTCTTCTTCAAAAAAATAGGGTCCAACAATCCCCAACTTTGAAATGTAGCACCACACTGTTACCTTTAAACTGTGCAGAGGTCTTTGGTGTAACTGTTGTGGGTTCTCAGATACCCAATACCGACAGTTTTGAACATTGACGTAACCGTCCAGATGAAAATGTGCTTCATCACTCATGAAGACTAGCATCGGGATCTTCCGTAAACGTTTCATCCATTATGCGACAAAACTCTCTGCGCTGGACAAAATCCCCTTCATTAAGCTGCTGGACGATCATTATTTTGTACGGATGGAACTTGAGGTCATCATGTAAAATGCGGTGAAGCGAACGACGTGACATACCCATCGCTACTGCATGTCGTCTAGTCGATCGTCTAGGACTAGCAACCATTGCCGTTCTGACTCGGTCTACATTTTCCGGTGTACGAACTGAATGGGGAAGACCAGGTGGTTTCTTTTTCATCACAGAACCAGTACTTCTAAACGCTGTAACCCATCGGAGTACGGTATTTCGATCAGGCACTGCACCATGACGTCCAACTCTAAAATATTGACGAAAAATACGTTGCACTGTGACTACAGAATCATTGTTTCTAAAAAACTGCTCTACAACGAACACACGATGTTGTACGCTCCAACGCTCCATGGTGACTGAAATGGCATTGCATGAGCTGTCTGCTAACATTTGTTCAAGGTCAATACCCCCTCCCGTCGCCGCGTACTAGCGGTTCGAAAAACATGTGTTTCCTCTGCACCACCCTGTATATAAATAAAAAGGATTAGGTACCTGTGTGTAACCTCCACTATACTACTGGCTATCTAAAGTCTAAACTTACAACAACTATTTTCAATTCTGAGTGAAGCGAGGAATATATTGGTTTTACAATGATGTATTTTTTTTTTTTTTTTTGTGTCCTAAAACATTATTTTAGTTCGAAATAATGGTCCGATTACCATGAATAATAAGATATACTTACAGTAGCAAATTGCATTTAATTGGTACTTTAGCTAATTTTTTGAGTAAGTTTTTCCTTGAGATAATGAAAACTACAAAAAAATGTTTGAAAGACTATGAAATTCATGGAAACTGATTTTGACGAATTATATTTTAAATATTTTATAACTAATACAATTTTGAATGTACGGATTTTAAAATTTTTTTGAGTATTCTCATGGAACGGATTATCAATATAATTGTATATCTGACGTAGTTTCGCTCATAGTCGTAATTTAGAATCAACATTGTATTCAAATCTTAATTATAATTTATAATAAACCACTAGTTTTTCTAAGGACTGAAGTCCGGAGAGACAAAGGAGGAACATCCTAGAATCGACTTTCGCACCCTTATGTACCCCTTAGTTAAAGAATTACTTCGAATATTGTATTTCAACCAATTTCTCAAAATCCAGATTATTGCTTTGGTACAAATTTCGTAATAATGAATGAATATTGTACATTATCTATCTAATACAGATGTCTCACTAGGGCTTACACAAAGTTAGTAGAACATTTCCATCATTTTAACATTTATACAGCCAGTGCCAGATTTACACAAAAGGCGCCCCCAATATTTTAAAATTAATGAGGTGTAATAATCAACTTATTAAATACATGGGAAAAATATGAAATATTTTATTTAAATCATAAATTATCTCTTCATTATTTAAATTTTATACTTTATCTTTTTATCGACCACAAATAAAATTATATAATGTGTATGAAATACACGAAAGTACGTAGACAATTTTAATAAACTCATCAATAATTTCATAGGGCACAAAAATATAGTTGGATAATGTATATAATTTTGATTGAAAAACTGGGAGATCTGCGTGCACCTGTGAGTATAATTGCCTTGGTTTTAACAACAGGTTTTCATTTTTTTTTTTTTATTGTGGCAATTGCTTATATAAATTATATACTCGTTGTTTATGTATACGTTTGTCCAATTGTTGATCTATGCGATATTAATAATTCATATACATTTTTACATGAACTCTCAGGAATCTGAATGTAACCAGTGACCCCGAATAGGAATCCGATATTCTCAGTTTTCAATTGAATTTCATTCTTGAGCTCCTTTTGCATCACAAAAAAAGTTACCGACCAAGGATCATGATTTAGCAAAACTAAAACTCAAAAATAATTATATTTTTAATTTGTAATAAGTATCATATAAGTAAATATTTATTTATTTATTATAATTAACGCCAGACGGCATTTACAAAATTAACAAACAAGAAAGATATAAGTGGTTTTACATTTGAATAAATGAGGAAATTAACTTTGTTCAATAAGTCAATATCGATTTTTCAACAAATTCGAAAACTGTGTTTAGTTAGTGTTTAAATACTCGTAGGTAGGGTGGCTGTTGATATTTAGCTGCTTCAAAAAAGAAAAAACTGCGCAGTCACTGAGTCTGTGAAATTTGTATTGCAGTATAGCAATATTAGATTTTGTAAACTATCTGCCATAATATAGTAGCTCATAAGTAATAATTATTTACTATATTTTTAATTAATTTAATGCCCTTTTATTTGATGCAATGCTTATACTGAAACGTTAAAAGTCAATCTGCATATTTTATACCGCTGGGTCGATACTGATAACCAATATTCGAATATCGTATATCGGGTTTTATTCAGAACCGAAAATAAAACCGATATAATGCGTCATACTGTCGCTTAACGATTTATCGATAATTTTTAATAATATAAGATATAACGCCTATACTAAAATTTATCGATTTTTTTTATTTCGAAGTTCATGGAAATTAGGAAAAATATCAGGTATGTGAAGTTAGCATTTCATATGTAGCACAACTTTAAAAAAACTTTCTAACATTGTGTATTTAGACTTGTTAGACGTTGTTAGAATTTGTTAGAAATTTTGTTTAAAGTTATTCAACTTTGAAATTTTGCTAAGTTCACAGCTAGCATTACATTTTTCATATAACTTTTTCAAAACCATCTAACATTGTATTTAGACTTGTTAGATGTTGTTATTACGTTGTTAGAATTTGTTGAAAGCTTTATTTAAAGTTATTCAACTTTAAACTTTAATAATGACAAATTTATAGCTTGCGTATTAAATTGTGTTTACAATTTTTAAAAACTCAGATACACATGAATATATTGTTAAAATAATTATTATAAGTATATTTTGTTAGATCTAATCTATTTGTATAATTAATTATTGTAATATCATAAAAGTACCTCCTACCTACATTTTATGCTTTATTCATTCAATTTATCATTTTAAAGTCTATAACTTACTTATTAAGTTCTTCGGTAATATTCTTATATAAATCAGAAGACCATGGAGGAATAACTCCGTTTTCATATGGTAAATTAATAACTCAATAATTTCATTTCTACGTTCTTTAATCGACATGTTGATGTTAGGGAAACGTGCAACAAAATGTCACATAATATAAATCAATGAACAAAATTAATTTTATCACATGGTATTAAATAATAATATAAAATATATACTCAAACTAGATAAGTATTGACAGTGGTCTTTGAAGATTAAAATAGAATTTCAATCTAGAATTTAATATAATAATAACATTGTAATATAACAATACAAAAGAAAGACATATCCCACTGATCTACAAAAACCGATACCCTAATGTTTACCCCGGTATAATAAATATGATTAAGACGTTTCTATTTAAATTATGTTATAATGATATAATATTATAGCATATTTAATTATATTTATTTTTTTGACAATTTAATACTCTAGATGTGAACTTGTAAAATAAGTTTTAAAAAAGTTGAATAACTCTTATTAAATCTTTTAACAAATTTTAATAAGTCTAAATACAAAATGTTAGATGATTTTGAAAAAGTTATATGAAAAATGTAATGCTGGTTGTGAACTTAGACTACAAAGTTCAAAGTTGAATAACTTTTAACAAAGCTTCTAACAACTTTTTAACAACGTCTAACAAGTCTAAATACATAATGTAAGAAAATATTTTAAAAGTTGTGCTACATATGTAATGCTAACTTCACATACCTAAAAATATCGGATAGGTTATCGGTTTTATATCGGCAAAATATATTTAGGAATATCAGATATCGGAAAAACGTGGTATCGGCCCAGCACTAATATTTTATTGCCGATTGGTAGAATATCATTTTTAACTTAAAAATAAATTTCATTGTTAATAGGATATATGTGGACGAAACGATTTATACATAAAAATTTAAAATTTGTCGACTAATAATTATCTAAATATACTATCATGAAGACACCCATTGGCACACGATGTATGTAATAACCCTTATATAACTACACATATATCTCCTAATTCCTATAAATCCTACGGCCATGGTCACCGCTACATTATAAATCAGTTATTCAATTTGACGATCAGAAATCAAAATTATTTACATAAAAATGAGTTGATAACTTCAAACTTGGAGTAATATTGGTTACTTTTAGATTCTGAGTGAAGCCAGGAATGTATTGATTTTATAAAGATATTTTTTTTTTTTTATGTATGTAGACACTTACGATTAGAAATAATGGTCCGATTATCACAAGTAGGGTATGCTTTCGATAGTAAATCGCGTCTAGTTGGTACTTTATTTAGCTCGTTTTTAGAATTTTTGAAAAGTTTTTCCTTAGGAGGAGAAAAACTACAAAAAAAATGTTGGAAAATCGGCAAAATTACGGTTTTTGTTATTTTAAATTTTTTAATTTCGTGATAACTAATTGAGTTTTGATTGTAGGGACTTGAAAATATTTTGAGTACTCATATAGGCAATATACAAGTGTGGTAAAATTTTGAAATGGATTGGTTAATATTTGGCCAAGTATAGAGCTTTGAATTTTTTTCAGAAATGTTTAATATTTCTTTCAATTTTTGATTTTTCGATTTGAAAATTTTATCAGTCTAATTCTATACAACTTAATCTTTTTACAAAATATTTTCAATATCATAAGTTTCAACTTTATTTTATAAGCTTCTAAAATTTAAAATTATTTTAGTGGAAATGAATATTATGATTTTTTTTTTATGTATGAAGATACTTTTTTGGGTAGAAATAATGATCCGATTACCACAAGTAGGGTATGTTTTCGGTAGCAAATTGCATCTAGTTAATACTTTATTTAACTCATTTTTCGAATTTCTCAAAAGCTTTTCCTTGGAGAAGAAAAATTACTAAAAAATGGCGGAAAATCGGTAAAATAATGGTTTCTAAAATTTTAATTTCTTGATTACTGATTGATTTTTAATCAAAGTGTCTTGAAATTTTTTTTGAGTATTTACTTAGGTGAACTTCATTACAAGAAAATATTTAGAAACGAATGGTTGATTTTCTGACTAAGTATAGAGTTTTGGCTTTTTATCGAAGTCTAGACATATACTACTAAATCTTTTTACAAAATATTTTCATAATTGTGACTGACAATTTTATTTTATAAGTTTTTAAAGTAAAATTTCTTGAAAATATGCAAAATTAGGGTTTTATTATTATTTCTTGATAACTAATTAAGTTTAGATTGTAGGAATTTGAAATTCATTTTAAATATTTACATTCGAAATTTACACACGTGGTAAAATTTTGGAATGGATTATCAGTATAGCATATTGTAATATATTGAGTTTCGCTCAGAATCGTATTTTCTATCATTGCATTAAAATCTTAAGTATAATAAACCTCTAATTTTTCCGAGGACCGAAGGGACTAAGGAGGAATGTCCACAATTGATCTTCCCACTTTTTTTTAAAATAATAAATACCTATCTATATATATAAGCATTTTATAAACAAGGAATAAAAATAAAAATATATTAATGTTTTTCATTTTATTATGCATTTCGTTCGCATTTATATATTTTCAATTTTTCAGCTGTATTTACAATTATAGTATAATAATTATTCTAAATATTATATTTCTTATTACATAAATTACATTGACTAGATTGAGAATATACTCGAATAATTAAAAAAAAATATATATATAATAATGACAAAGAATACACACACATATTGTATATTATTGATTTTACACGCGATATTATATTATAATTATATAACTTCTATAAAAAAATTGTATTGTTCATAAAGATAATTTCAAAACAACACAAATTATGATTTAAAAGTAAAAATATCGATAAACTGTGTACTTTATGCACTAGCACTAATTAATCCCTATTTTATTTCAGTTTAACACAACGAAAAATGTTTTATACTAACATTTTCATGATTCATATATGGTAATAGTACGACTGTAATTATTACAGTATTAATTACATAATACCCGTTCGTATTATTTTTTTAATAATTTCCCATTAACCCGGGAAAATTTTAATGATATAAGTATAGGTATCTTTTCTTATGAATTGATTTTTTTATGAAATTTAATATTATATTATATTGATAAAGCTAATTTAAATTTATAAATGTTATGCCTTATTAATGCATGAAGCTATTATATTAAGTGTAGTTATTGAAAATGACCTACTTATGTGTTATAATGTTATTAACATTAATTGAAACTGAAATTTATGTTTAGAAAGTTATAGGAATTAACATTCTATAACTATATAGACAGTAAAGTAGGTATATAAGTTTTGAAATTTAAATTTAAACTGATTTTTTATTTGAAGTTAAATAATTAGCTGTGAAATTTAAAATTGAAGTTTAATTACATCTACTTAATAATGTATTTTTTAAAAATATGTTAGATTAAAAATAGTTAAAATTGGTTTATTATTTAAAGTTAAAATTGAAGATATAGTCGAAAGGTACTGATTTCATACGTTACAACCTTTTATTTTTATACGAATTATCAGAATATAAAATTATAAGAACCTGAATAGAAAATGAATATTATGTTAACTAGGAAAATGTTTCATTTCTAGTAAATATTTACTAATTTGATGTAAAACCGATAAATGGATTAAAAAAAAATTAATAACAATTTATTCAGATGGATGAATAATTACGCATGAATTTATTGTAATTGTTTTGCACTATGAAGAATAAAACAACTTAGTTACAGATAAAGTTTTGTTCTTTTAAATTTTAATTAGGTAGGTATACTAGTTAGTTATTATAATAGTGCAACGGATGATATATAAGTACTTGTAATTTGATGAAAGTGTTCATACTTTTATAGTGCTAAAAATTGTTTTTTTCCCTGTTATAAAATTACAAATAAAGTATTGATAAGTAAGGCAATTAAGTGACATGTATCCATATAGGAGCGCACGTTGAAACTTTTAAAATATAAATACTTAACTATAGATTTTATATATTAATAAATATTTTGTAATTAAAAAAATATGAAAAAATAAGTGGTCGAAGCATATAATGTGGTATGTAAAATTATAGTTATAGGCTAATGTATAAATGTGTATAATTATTAATCCGTAATATTACGACGCCTATCTTTGTTAAATCGTAGATAAACTATATTTTTTTAAATAAAGCTTTAAACACGAACAAAACAAAACTTTAATTTTTATATCAATATATAGCTGTGCGTGTGGTATAGTACAAATAAAATAGTTTCAATCTAATGCATTCTTGTTACAGTGACGTAAAAAATTCGTAGGTATATAAATATACACAATATTATTATATATGAGATTGTGATGTACCTATTTAAAAATGAAAATCAAACCAATCGCGTGATATTTCGTGGTTTAACGAGATAATTTTATGACTTCGTATTGATTTTTTTTTTATTTAGTGAAGCGATAATAATATTATTTTTAGTGTAAGTCTTTAATACATTTATAATAATTATGCTTATTTTATGAATATTTCGCGGAGTAATCGTGATATTAGTTATAAGCGCAACGTGTGCCGTACTTTAAAGTTGCTCAGGTTTGGTGTAGTTGTCGCCGCCATACCAACAATTGTCGATGTGGTTGTAATGCACGGGTAATATTTCGTTGTACAGCTTGTGGTATTGGTGATGTTGATGATGGTGATAGTGGTGATATTGACCTGCAGCAGCTCGCCACCGTCATACCGGTAACAGTATGTCGGCACCGGTCATGCCACTGTGCACGCGCATGTGCCTGTTGAGATTTCCAGATTGAGAGAACCGGAGCAGGCAGAGCTTACATTGGTACGGTTTTTCGCCAGAGTGTATCCGCAGGTGTTTGGTTAGGGTCGACGAATCACTGAACGCCTTCTTGCACAACCGGCACCGGTACGGTCGCTCACCAGAGTGGGTGCGCATGTGCGTTGTGACGGACGACGACTGCGAAAACCGGCGGTCACATATCTGACACCGGAATGGCTTTTCGCCGGAATGGGTGCGCACGTGCGCCGTCAGATTGGCCGCTTGGCTGAACGATTTGTTGCAATCGTCGCACCGGTACGGTTTTTCGCCCGAGTGAGTGCGCAGATGGGTCTTCAATGTGCTGGGTCGCGCGTACGTCTTGCCACATATTCGGCACAAGTTTGGCCGGCAACCGTCTTCGCCGATCGTAGCCACCGATCCGGCGGGAGAACAATCTATACCAATGCCGCCACCATTAACCGCAGACATGTGGATTTCGCTGCAAGGTTTCATATCTTTGCAATCCTCGTCAATCACCGACGACGACGTTGATTGTAAGTTGCACGCGAACGGTGGCGGCGGAAGGTTGGTCGGGTCTTGTGGCCGGAAATCGGCAGTAAACGAGTACGTGGCACCCGACGGATAACCTGGGCCCATGGACACCAGTGGGCTCAACATACCTTGGTGATGATGTGTCTGCCCATGATGATGAGCATGAACTGGCGACGGTGATGTCGGCAGAGTCCATCCTACCTGTTGAATAAATATGATATAAATTTTAATTAGACCCCTCTATTATATACTTATATTTATATTTAGTTTCTATATAACACGACCATAAATTATTTGGATAATTATTGTGGTATGTAGTAAATACCAGTTGTCTCATTTTACTTAATTCAAAGTAAATAAATATTGGCGGTTTGAGAAAATTATATAATCTGTTCATTATGGAGCGTCCGTCTGTAACGGTGGTTCTTAACTTTTTCAGAATCACGAAACACTTATAATTTTTTAAGATTCTTGCGGAACACGGGTGGCAAAAAACAAAATAGTAATTTTACATTTTTTTTTTTTTTTAATTGCATTATACTATATTAAAAATTGGGGGAACGACGGAGTACTTATTCTTTTTTAAAATGTTGTTAACCCAACTCTTCTAATTGTTCAAAGCACCCATGGGTTAAGTTAAATTCAATTATTGTAAGGGATTATACTTTTTTTAAGTCTCTTAGACCCCTTTCTTAAATTTTCCAATTTAAGCACTGGATAAAAGTCAAAATAAGTACAAGTAAAAATGATGAAACTAAAAATTATATTTCTTAACAAAAGTTTTAATTTTTCACCCATTTTATAATGTTGGAAGAACACTTTATTCAAGTTCACTGAGTACCAGTGTTCGACGGAGCACCGGTTAAGCAAATGATCTATAGATTTGTGTGAGTCGGAGTTCAGAGCAAATGCGATATCTGTGAGATATTGGCATTATTTTATAAGTCTATTAACTTATGGTTTTGGGCCATTTTTGACAGTTACGAATTTGAGAAATATTAATAATCGAAACTATTATAAATAATAGGATTTATGGTACCTCCTATACTAAAACCCATAATTTACCGGTTGGCACCCAAATTGTCCGTCTCCGTGTATAGGTGCGTACCCGTGCATGGTCATATTCATGCTAACGTTTACACTCATACTAGGGAATTGGTGTTGCTGGACTTGTTGCTGTTGGTGGTTACCGAGTGTGGTCCAACATGTCTGGTCCCCGTATGAACCGCCATAGTCGACTAGTGGTTGCGAATCATCCTGGAAAACGAAAAAAATTAAATATAATATAGAAAATAGCGTATATAAATGTTGTAGATTTAATATATAATGGTAACATTTATGCTTATCACAATCATTATTGTCGTCGCTATAATGTTAATATGTATAATAAATAATAGAGTAGAGATGTATTATTTATACTCTATACACCATCTATTACAGCAGATGTAATTGTGAATATTACATTACACATTGTACATTTATTGTTGAGTTTAGAATTCATAAAATATTTCATTTTGATAAAAAATATAAAATTAGTTTTAAAATTAAAAATTAATACTACCTACTTTATGCTATGTAAGTTATTTAAAAAAAAAAAAATCACGAACCCTATTCTATTATTTTATTATAACTTTTAAGACTATATGTTATAACTAATATTTGTTTTTAAGGTGTTGCGATGGTTTTAATAACATGAAAAGTAACTAAAACTTTGTGAAATAATTTGTATGAACTTTTTATTTGTAAAAACTCTGTGAAAAATAATAAAAAAATCCAAATGATTGTTTTGACTGTTTTGAGGTGATCAAATATTACAATATTTCTATATTATGTTATAGTATCTACTTATTACCTAAGAGTCTAAGAACACTATTATTATTTATTAGCAATTAAATATCATAATGTTTTTGTTCATATATTTAAATGATTAAAAAAAAATTTTAAATGAAAATTTCATATAAAATATTTTATGCATTCAAGTCTCATCCATATTTTACGAGTATATATATATTAATATATATATAAGACGTTTTATTAATGTCGAATCGACAGTTAACTATCAAAAATAGGATATAAATGTAAATTATAGTTCCATATTTTAGCTCACTTAATTTAGTAACCATATTTATTTTTAAAATTATTAAAAATAACAAGTCTATTATGGACTAGTTTTATAGGAAATCTACTGTTATAATTCCAATTTAAAAAATATATAATTAATACTGTCTGTCAATAATGTATATATAATATATATTACCTATTTTAAACAAATATTGAAAAAAAGTCTCTAAATAAAAATAATGTTAAATTTATTTATTATAATAATTGAATTTTAATCTAGATTTATTAATAAATCTAGACTATTAAATAATTATTTTATATTTATATTATTAAAGCGTCATTATTTTCTGACGTTGATTTTAATAACAATAATAAAAATATATCTTTCTATAATATATTGACGTTAGGTTACATTAGGTTGGAAATAGAAATAGTAAAATCCGTCATTGGATAAGGTTCATAATAAAAAATAATAAAATAGAAAATAAATAAAAATAAAATAATAAAAAATTCATAATAAACAAGCCTAACACATATCCACGTTCCCAGATTAAAAGATGGTAAATAATCCGGTGCTCATATTATTATGAACCGTTTATTTATGGTAGGACATTAGGGCGATGGGCTTTAAATTAATTTTAATCTGGGCCTGAATGCATACCAATGTTCGATGTTCATATAATTAATATAATTATCTATTCTTTTATTCATCATCATTATGATTTTTTAAAAATATATTTAATATTTATTTAATTAATTTTAGAAATGATAAAATTTCGTACACTTTATATTATACTCACGTTGTGACTAGCTGATAATCCGTATTGATCGTGCTGGTGTTGTTCATCTGTAGAGGATTGTGGAGTCGGTACGGTATGTTTTAAAGACAGCAATACGTCAGCCATGTCTCCACACGGTTTACTGTAAATAATCAATAATCAAATTCTATTATTACAATATATTATGCGTACTATATACTATGTAACATCATTCGTCATTGATTATATACATATCTTAAGATAAACTAACTATATAAGGTGTAAAATATTTGTACAACATGTTTATTATAAGCCATATAAATTACAATTTTACATCCTTTTTTTCCCGTCTAACGACATGCTACCATGATGGGTATAAAGGCCTCGCTGACAATTAACTTACAAAGGGCCACAGTTATTATTGAATTTACAATTTAATATACAAAATTACAAAGTGCTAATCATATATTTCATACGTCTTTTTTACTCATTATAACTAAGTTTATAATTCTTTAAAAGACCACATAAGACATAATGATTGATCCTTGCTGACAATAGTCAGTCTGTACTTCTGTAGTAAAGGCCAGTTCGATTCTGCCTGGTTGGTACCAACCACATGTCAAGGGGTTGAAGATAATTCTTGCAGATAAGTAAAACATGTAGTTTTATAGTTAACCAAATGATTGGGCTTTTTTGGATAATCGTGGCCGGCTGGCTCTATAGTGTCCAGACGCTACCACGTGCCAAAAACCCGTGGCTACCTGGGAGTTGAACTTAGAACCTCGTGCATCAAAACACGTGTTTGTACAATGAGAAGTATATGAATCACTAATGCATGTGTATGTCTATACTTATGTCCTATAATATGACTATATAATTACTGTAACGGATATATTATTATATCAATTACAATTTATAGTCGTATACAAGAGGAACGGCGCGCGGCGCCAAAGTTTGCGAAATCCTGGATAACATATTATTTTATCAATCATAAATCATTGCCCAAACAATAATAAGATGTAATGACGTTGACAATATTAAATAAAAATTAATTATTTGAATTTTTTAAGTAAAATTTATTTGATGAGGTGAAAAGTCTACATTTTTCAAAAGGGGTCTAGTCAAAAGTACGAGGTCCTGGACAATTGTCCCGCTTGCGCTAACTTATTGCCGTTCTTGAATTATAACATCCACAATCATTAAAATATTTAATTTATGTACCTAATTCTATTATTTAATAGTTATTATAAATTTCTTATGTAGGTAAACGTAATTTATTATATATTATTAAACTCGTCAAATAGATTTGAAAACTAATAATATCCTTAATATTATTGTAAAATAATGGATATCATAATCAATATTATACCAATTCAGATAATAGGTTCCCTTCCCTATTGTTGTTATGTTATGTTATTAATTATAATACTATTATTAATTAATAATACAGAATAATAACTTATATCACGATAACATAAATCATAATATTCCCATTTTATTGTTAAATTGTAAAAGTATATATTTAGATTACTGTGTGATTATATATGAATATGCATATCAAAAACCTTTAAATCTTTTTTTAATATTACTTACAAGTTGAAATTAATTAATTACAGAATAAATATATTATTTTACTTATAATTAATACTCCCCAATACTTAAAAGATCAAATATTACATTATTAGTATTTAGAACATTTTTGAACAGGAATGTAGACTACAAAAAATTGTAAAATGTATATAATTATGCTATATTATAAAAACATTATAACATTTGATATTTCGTGCATAAATGCATAGGTATTTAAAAAAATGGTCATAATAGGAAGAATCTATAATTATATAACCTTATCCATACAACTTTGCATTTTACAATCCTATCATCATGCAATTATAATTATATCAATATTATTTAATTATAATTATTATATTTAAAATAATGTATTTTTTAATATATTTGTTTTTTAATTGAATTGAATTATTTCATTATGAGTATAAACTAATATAATAAAATACAATTTTGATTAATTATGCAGACGAGTATAATACTCATTTGTATATATTTAGGTATTGTTTATAAAATATAAAACATTATTTGCTTTAAAAATATTACTTAAAATGTATTTAAAAATAAACAATTAAATACGTAAAATGTATTAAATGAGTATAATAATATTTATATCAGTGGTCCATATATATTATGCAAATATTAAATTATTTATGTTTATACTTTATAGTAAAATATAATAATAATAATAATTATTATTATTATTATTTATAATTATTTTTTATATAATTATAAAATAACTTTTATTATTTTAAAAACTTCCGTGATATTATTTATGATATTAAAAAAATTAATAATAAATAATAATATTACCTTTCTGATTTGATCGATATCTTCATTGTTTTGGCATTAATTTCATTATTTTACACGATGTTAAATAGTTATAATAATTTAGGTATAATATATTTTTATATAAACATATTTTTTTTTTTTAAATTAGACCTTTTTTAACTTGAACAGGTATATTATACAATATTATAACGAGATTTAAATTTTATCATAACTATATTATATGTTCTATACTTTTTTCTAGTAAAAATTAATATAAAATAAAATATATAAATATGTATGTCAATAAAAATGTATTTTCAAATAATTATTTTTAGAAAAATAGTATAATATTTTGATATAGAAGAATAATATAGGTACATTTTTTTCGTAAATATCGAAAATAATGTATGGTAGATATACATTTGAAACAAGATTGTTAATGAGTACCTAACTAAAAGAGAATGACATAGAAACTTTTGGTAAAATGTGATTTTATAATCTTTATAATAAACCTAGTTGAGTTGTTGATAACAACTCTTAATTTATCGCTATATCTCAGAATAACTTTTTGGGAAGCTCCACTCTAAAATGTTCAAATAATCGTTTATTTTCAATTGTATGCCAATTTTATGAGTACGCGTTTAATTATAATTTAAACACCCATCTTAAAAGTATAGATAATTAGATAGACATTAAACTATAAAGTTTCATTAAAACTCTATAATCTATAACACTGAATAATAACAATATTTATGAATTTATAGAATATAGATAAACTACCTCGTTATCTAATTTTTATTAAAACCGAAAAATATAATAATTATAATATTGTCAACTACCATATTTTTTTAAAAAGTCAATATTACAAACTTTACAATCTAAAAATAATACATTTTTATTTTATTTATAGTTTAAATTTCTGAGCGAGGAATGTATTGTTTTTACAAAGATGTTTTTTTTATGTATGAAAACATTTTTTTTTGGGTAGAAATAATGGTCCGATTTCCACAAATATGGTATACTTTCTGTAGCAAATAATATAATAATTGAGTTTTGATTGTAGGAACTTGAAATTTTTTTTAGAACAAACATAGGTAATATTTACGTATGGTAAAATTTTAAAACAGATTGGTTAATTTTTTGGCTAAATATAGAGCTTCGAATTTTTTTCAAAAATATTAAATATTACCTACAATTTTTGGTTCAACGGTAAGAAATTTTTATAGATGTCTACTCATATTCTATTTAATCTATATTCAAAATATTTTGAAAGTCGTGACTGACAATTTTTATCATAAAATGATAACTCCTTGAATATTGTTCGTAGAGATTTGATTTATTTTGAATATTTAAATATGTAATTTATACTCGTGGTAAATTTTGGAATAAATTATCAGTATGATATATTGAGATTCGCTCAGAATCGTATTTTCTAATACAATATCATTGCATTCAAATCTTAATAATTTTAATAAACCACTAATTTCCAAAGACCGAAGGGACGAAGGAGGAACATCCTAAATTGACCTTCCCGCTTTTAAAATTCTTATTAACAATACAAAATTAATAATCAACTGTAATGTTATTAAAAATTAAACAATATATGCACAATGTAGTATGTACCCACTAATATCATTTTAGTATGATTTTTCGTTTTAAATTAAAGAATTAAAATTTGACCAACTTAATGTATCATTTAGAACGTAATTGTCAAGTATACCTACCGTTTTACAAACATATATAATCATATTATTTACTAAAGTTTTATTTTGTTAATAGTATTACAGACTACGGGCTAATAATTATATTACGCGGTAATTAAAATATACATTATTAACCAACGTTGGTTGTTGTAAATTATAAATTATAAACTATAAAATGATTATTATAGAAATTTGTGGATTTATTTACCTGTAAGAACCACCGACCGTGACGATCGCGGGTTGCTGGTACTGAATACCAGTGTGTTCGTTGGGCTGTTCCAGTCCGGGCGTACAGCAAGTGTCTGTGCAGAATTGCGTTGGTCCGTGCAACATACCTGCAGCCACCAGCAGCGTAGGGTCGCCCAGCAGATCTTCGCCACCTGCGCACCAATCCATTGAACCCCGTACTGACGTCCACTCAACCCCCGGCCATACCGTCTCCTCCCCTACAAAAGTCGCAACACGAAATAATAATCAAACATGTAATACAGAGTGATCAACATTTTGTGTGACGCAGAATTGTTCTCATTTTAATATGCGAAATAGAGAAAAATCAATATATACCTATCTACGTAGGTACAGGTAATCTCGTATATACCAAATACGAAATATTAATAATAATCCAATATATTGATCTAAAACTATTTATTTAATTTTGTTAGACTTCTTTTTTAGTAGGTAGGTTATCAACATTTGAGAACCATAGTAATAATAATAATCTACAATTTTTTTATATTGCAAAATACTAATTACAGCATGTTTTAACATTTAATTCTGCTCTAGGTGTATTCACTATTTTAGGTTATGTATTAATGTTAATGCTTTTTTTGCATTAATATTATGATTTTTGTCGTATCTGGTATACTATAAGGATGACCATATAACTTTAATATAATAATATCATATGTTTATACACCTATATTTTTATACTTACAAATTTGAAATATATATACATATAATATATTAAGTAACCTTAATATAACAAAAAATGTATATATGTAAATAATGTAACTTGGTAAAAGTTGTATGTAGCTATTAATGATAATACATTAATAATAAAGTATTGAGTATTTTTCATATTTGGGAGTTTAGTGTGCCGTCACATGGTCTAAATTCGGATTTTGGTTTAATTAAGTTTAATTTGTGTTTTCTAATAATTTTGTTGATAAAGATTAAAACAATTTTTTATGAAAAAAATGAAAAATTGTATTTTATATGTTAGAAAGTAATTAACTTTATATATTGGATGTTAAAAAGGAACTAATTTGTATTTATTTATTTCTATTGTATTAATAAAATGGCAATATCTTCTATAGTATCGAACATATTTTACAACAATTTAAAATTCATCCTATACTAATAAGAATAAAACATAAAATGAATCACAAATTTTGAAAAATACATTTACGAAATTAAAATTGTTTTCTATTTTTAACTTATAAGGTATAAATAATATTATCATCTACATAAAAAAAAATAAACAATAATTGAATTACACGGCCAAAATACATAAAAGTTGTCAAAATTTAGGCCCTGTGATGTTATATATTATATAGTTGATACTTAATGAAAGTAATTAACACATTTTTGTTTATTTTTATATTCTATAATAATTAGTTATAATGTGTATTAATTTATAATTATAATATGTAATTATAATTTATCATTTTTCTCTATAATATCAAAACCTAATAATTACATCAGTTGTTGTAAACAAATTTAAATAAACTTTATAGAACTGCATCTGCTACCTATATAGAAAATAGTATCTATATCTTATTTTTGTATATAGTTTCAGTTGTTTAACAACAATGTAATCGAAATGACGCAAGTAATACTAAAGTATATAATAAACTTTTAAAAATTCGAGTTAGTCTCACAAACATTTTTAAAAAATTTTTTTATCATAACAAGAATAATAATAAAAAAGAATCCGTACAAGTTCCGAACAAGTACATTAAAGGGCATATAGTAATATTTTATATATAACTTTATTTACAAACGTTTATTATATGTATATACCTTATATGCATATAGTATTGTATATATAATATATATAATTGAATGTTTTATTTTCTTTGAATTTAGATAAAATATACTCGTTCGAATATATTGATGATGATATACATACATAACATTTGCAAAGGGAAAGACTCCACGAGTGAGTGAGAAAACATTATATTCACAGGTCTAAGGGAGGCGTGTGTCCGTGAGCCCTCTGGGTTTCGTCGGTGGGTGGGGCGCACTGCAGTTATCCCTTTGGCGTGCTGTAGTTGGCTAGCTAGACGGTGGTTGTTTGACCGTTGTTATGGCAACAATATATTATAAAAGGGTATACCGCGTACATATAGTCCCTTGTTGTTGGTGTGTGCACACCGTTCGTTTTTTTACGGCTTCTGTTCATTGGTTTGGTGATAAACACGTAGGTATAGCATGCGGGAAAAGTGTATACCCGAGAAAATATTGTTCCGGGAGCACAATACCTCTCTCTCCATCGCCAACTCGGAGCTGTAGCAATTAAGGGCCTTTCGATCATTGCCTCGCCCATATCATTTATTGACGCTTTACTTTTTTGCCTACACCATTCAACTAATAACTACCTATATAGACTATACGATAAAATATAATTGTATTGTATATACGTATTATATGTTTAAATATGTTTTATACTCTATATAGGTACAGTTAGAATTCAATCTAGAACTTAACGTTTAAATTTGTTTTACCGACTGCTTTTACTAAATGTCCAAAATAAAGATGTTGGCCGTTTAAACTTGGTAAATTTCACATGTCCGTGCATTTAGCAGTGCAATGTCAACAGTAACTTTTAAAAACAAACAAACAAAATTTCCTGATCATTTGATGCACATTGTTGAACATTTCTGTGATATTGCACTGCCAAGTTCACGTTAACAGTACAACTTTGGAAAAGCTAAAAAAATGATCTAAAATCAAGAAGGGGGATTTATTAGACGTTGTTGGTGTATTTGCAAAATTTGTTAGAGCTTTATTTTTTTCTAACAATTTTTTATCATTTACCTAATGCAATTTCACGTAAGCAGTACAACTTTTTAGAAAAGTTCCAAAATGTACTATAACAAGATAGTATAGATTTTTTTGTTATTTAGGTTAGGTTTAGATAAATTAAAATATCACAATGGAAATATTACTAGTCTTGTAATATATTTTTTAATAAATAAAAATTAATTCCATAACATAAATATTATTTTCTGTTTTTTATTAAGTACTTTAATATAACTGATTAACTTTTATATAAAGTAATTTATATGGTAGTGTTATTATTGTTTTTTTCTAAATTGTTATAAGCTATATAATATACCTCGTAATGTCTTAAAGATTAAGCAATTTTTTGCTTTAATATGAACTGAAATCGATAATACATATTTTAAACACATATATAATGTTAATTGTTAGTAAATATATGATTTATAATTTATTAATACTGATTTATATATAAAAAAATTAATTTAGAAAAACTTAAACAGTAATAACCTCATTGTGTAGTTTATGTTTTAAAATAAGTCACTAACATCTAATATTTACATCAATGAGTTTTAGGTAAAAGGAAATACAATGACTGGAATAATAGAAAAAAAAATTAAAATTATCATTGCAAAGTTATTAAATCTAAGATTATATTATTTTATGTACCTATCAAAATTCACCGTTTACCCAGAAATCTTGAAGACATTGAAATTTGAAAGGAAACTGAAAAATTAACTAAAATTATTTTTAATGTATTGTGGTATATATTAATATTAAATATACTCATTTTTTAGTAGTATATAGTATTGTAATTTATATAGCCATCCATATATTTCATATAACGTGCATAGTTTAATACATACACATATAATTACCTAAATATGTTATACTGTATGGACAATTAGTTAACTTTGGTAGTTTTAGGTGTGAAAATTACTTACAAGATATGAAAAAATCTTTAAAATCATCATAATATCCATTACAGGAAACTTATAATAGAATAAAAGAAAAACAGATAATATAGAGTCCTATTATCAACAATATCTGATTCCAAGATATATATCCGATAAATTATTAGACAAATTAGTCTTAATTCTTCACGATTAACAATAGATATTTCAAAATAAAAAAACAAAATAATATTCAATTTTAAAAGATAACTCTTTGGTTGAGGTAAATATTATTCAGTTATCAAATAAAAATATTAAACTTAATGTAAAGAAGTACCCATTTAAAATATTAAGTTTAATCTACTTTAGAATTTAATAGTAGGTAAACCGTACACATCTCTAAATATTTTTTTTTTAGTAGATACAATAAATGATGTAGGTACCATTAGATTGATTTTGTGGTTCTTTGGTCGACATAAAATATAAATGTTTTGTTGCTAAAATATCTTATGTAAATTCTGTTATATTCATTAGAACAAACTATAATTTGTAATATTATTATATCATACTTGAATATGATACATACATATTTTATTATATAATGTCGTTTAAATCCATTATTTGTATTTTGTAATGTTTTTATTATTATTTTTATAAATAAATAATACTTGTTAAAATAAAATTATTAAATCAATAAAACGGGTTTTTATTAAATATATGTAAGGTATATATATATATATATATATATACCCTCTATAAGGGTTGTACCTATTTTAATAATTCTATATACTCTGTCATAATAATGCACTTAAGTAACAGAAAATAATATTAATATTGTAAAATTAATAGTTATTTATTCAAAAATATGTTACAAGGTTTATAAATTTTCTTTACCATATTTAATTTATCTAAACCTATTCTAAATAACAAAAAAAATATATTGTTTGTAATAATTCTAAAAAGTTGAACTACTAACGTAAACTTTGCTGTTCATATTAAAAAATGTCCACAAATAAAAAAATTGTTTAACAAATTTCGGGAAAACTATAACATGTCCAATAAATGACCAAAAAATTTGTTGGATAGTTTTCAAAAGTCATACTGTTGACTTTATACTACCAAGTTTACCATGTTAACGAATATAAATAATATGATGATATACAACTGTAGTTCGGGGTTTTATTAATCGAATATACCTATAATAAATTTCAAAATATGGGTTGGTATCGTCGGGAAAAAAATGGATATACCTACTCGTATATTTGTACTTTCAAAAAAAAAAAAAAAAAAAATGGTTAGTTTTGTCCATAACTCATAGTAGCCAAGTAGGTACTAATAAATAATAAATTAATAATAGGTATGTAATCATTTTGTTTTTCTAATCGACAGAATTCAACGTTGAATAAAAAATTAGGCAATAATATCCATTTTATTTTTAATTTTACCTACATTGAGTGTATATTCTAATTTTTATATAAAAACCTGAACTACAATAATCATTCATTATTTTACCTTATAATTTTGTATATCCTACAGAATTTACCAAGAACAATCGTTAAATATCTAATTTTACCGAGAGTAATGGATAAAACATAGATATAACTGTAAATCATAGGGTTTATACTAGAATAATTTAGGTATATGTTTAGTGTTTACCGTAACAAATTCTTATAAAAAACTATAATTTAATTATTGAAAATGCTAAAACACGGGTTTATGGGTGTTTCGAGTATATTTGAACACCCCCGAAAATATTTCCATAATTTTTTTAAAAATTATTATTACAAACACTAAATGGTCTTAATTCAATAAAATATTTGATTCCATGATGAAAATAATTTTTTTTTTTAATACTTTGAAAGCCATAATAATATTTATACTCATTATCGAATATAAATTGACAATAATATTATGGCGAAAGAAAGACGAATTTTAAAATGTACACCTAAAATATATATTATACTATAGGAAGTACATCGCGGGAAGTACGTATACTAAAATTTATGGGTTTCAATATTGTATAAATAATATAATCGATTAGTATACAGTGATTATTTAACAAAAGACTTTACAACTGTGTTAGGCTGAATAGCTATAAATAATTTTCATGGGCCAATTATAGCTTTTGAGTTTTGACGACAAAGGAAATGGTGTATAATAATATTTAATTATTATATAATTTCATAGTATATTCAGTATAATACAAATAGAATGCTTTGCAATTATTGAATAATATCTAAAAAAGTAAGCAAAATCAATAACCTACCCTTAACCAACAGTCAACAGTTTTTATACAAAATATTACCTAATATAAATTATAATGTATATAGATACAAGATATGCAAGATTTTACACGTGGAGAGTGTAAAAAATAATTAATGTGGCGGAATTAGTAAAATATGTCACAAGGGATGCTTAAGTCATCAGAAGATACAATTGGATATATGATATCTACATATTATAATATGGCAATTTTAATATATCTATTTAGGTATATATAATTGTTTTAAAATATTTACCATACTGATTTATAATGAAATCATTATTATATATCATTATTAGATATTTTATTATCGATAAGAATATGTATGTGAGAAAATTGTAATATACCATATAAAAATTAAAATTTATATTGATTTTCCATTGTTTATAGTTTAAAATTTTTAACAATTTTATGAAAAATTACTTTGCTAAAAAGGTCTCATATAAAATTTAAGTTTTTCTATATTATTCATTTATATCGAAAGTTTAATCTTGTAATTAAAAATGTTTATTATTTATGGGTTAAAACTTAGAATAATATATATTAATAAACAGTCGATAAAAATAAATAAGTTTCTCGATTAATTAAAAATGATTGTGTTAATTATTAAAATTAAAGCATGCTAGTATGTAAAGCATCCATACTAGGTAATAAATAATTTTATTAAAAAAAAACATCTGAACAATTAATCAAATATATTTAGGTATTTTATACAGAATGTGTTCATGAAAATAATAATATAAAAAATAACTAATCAGTATAATGACTATAATGACAAACATATTATTCTTTTTTCTATACTTATTTAAGGTTAGTTATTAAAGCTATATAGATTAATATTATAATTTTTAATATAATTTTCGTAATTTTTAAAAATCTAAGAGCCAATTTATAAATTTGATTTTTTCAAATCATTATTTATTAATTTTAAACAAATGGATGGCAAAAAAGTGTTTTTGAAATTTTAATATATATATAATTATTACATATTAATACAATTGTAAATACCTATAAAAGAAATTTTAATTTACAATACTATGCATTTTCCAAAAAATCAAATCTACTGAATCTTAATATTTTAAAAATAATGAAAGTTTTAAAATTTTACCAAAAAATAAAATAAACATGACTCCTCATAATGCTATCATACACTTGTTGTGTCTTATATAGGTATCCTACATAAGTATTAAAAATAAAAAAATAATTAACTAAGAGAAGACCTCTTGATGCTGTCATGGTCGCTCTACGGTACTTTTATATATTTTTCAAATGGGTATAAGATATAATAATTAATATGTATAATATAGATATATCATTTATATTTTTTTATTTAAAAATTATAAAATTATTATAATGGTAATTTATTATAAATATATTTAAAAAATTTAAAAATAATTGATAATTATTTATTGTCTATACCCTGCAGAAGTGCAGACTACAATAAATATAATAATGAATCAGGATCATTATCATTGAGGATTATTTATTATAATAAATAAAAAAAAACTCTGTAACTAATAACTATTTAACGAAATATTAACTATAACAAGCTTTTATAACAAAAATAAAGTTAGCAAATATTTGACGATTTTATAAGTTTTATCCATATAGGTATAACTGTATAAGTTTTAATTATAAATTTATAACATTATTTTATTATTATAATATTGCTATTAAATACAGATATGGTGATTATAATATATACTTCCAAATTCCAACCACTGACAGCTTATTTATAATATGTTTTATTTTTTTATCCGATACTTAAATTGGCTATATTGGCAGTAGTACGATGAGTGTTATCAATTTTTAAAAAATAGATATATTATACAAAACACAATTTAAGATTTTGTACAATACTATAATATAATACAGGTATAATAAACTCGTATTCGTATATTTAAAACATGTTTATTTTAATATTTTATACATACAATTGTACCTATATTATATTATATAGGTACTGTTATTATAACGAACATATGATTTTAATGTTATTATTCTTCTAAATATATATTATATTTATATTTAAATATATAGCTAACATATAAAGAACATGAATGTGTTATTTTTTATTATAAGTATAACATTTGACTTTTTGGAAAAAAATGACAATTTCACGTTCGCAGTAAAGGTATATCTACTAAAATATAATTATATTATTTATTCTATATTTAAAACGCAGCGAGTGTAATAAATTTAAGACATTTTTCAACATAATTTACGTGATTTATATTAAACACGCATTAATAGAAGTAATATAGAAATGAAAAAGATATCGTATAATGGTTACTGTACCTGGGGATGCGGTGGCCGGGTCCAATTGTGCGGACTGCAACAGATCGGCGGCGTCTTCCGTAGACGTTTTCGAGCGTCAAGTCATCATTGCTTCTTTATCCAAAATCTAATTCTACAACGATTTCCAAAACGACGTTATCCATTCGGCGGACACCATCGGTTCGTGTTCATCGTTCACAATAGTCGTGTAACGGCCGCTTTCGATAGACTGTCGGATCGAGAACCATCGCACACGAGTATAGATTTTCTTCTCGTTGTGAAAAAAAAAAAAAAATAATAATAATAATAATGATCGAAAATTTAACGGCTAAAACATATTGATCGAATCCGTGTAGTTATATAATATTATCGGAAATATTTTGAATGCATAACAATATATTATTTAATAATAATAATATTAATAAATAATAGATAATATCTGTCGTGGTGTATAAATAACGCGACTGTACTAATATTAATAACAATACTAATAATAATAATAATATATATATGTGAGTGCCTATGTACAATAATATAATATGACGTCTGCCGTCGGGACGAGCGATGTACGACTGAAAAATTTAATCGCAAGAGAAAACACACACGTACACGCGGAGGCGACCAAACCAGTGTTGTGTGCTCGTGAGACACAGGTTTTGACTTCACTGAGTGCAGCGACGACCCTCGACACGATGGCGATTAATGCCATGTGATGGGGGTTGACCGCAGAAGGGACACCGCAACTTGTCCTCGCATGTTGCCACTTACGTCGCCCACAACTTGTGTCCACTGTCCAACACTACGATTGGCGCTCTTTTCCGAACCGAACGCGTTATTTACAATCAATGGTCCGTATATACCTATATATATATATCGCATAATATGGTGAGGTGCACACACACAAATAAATACGTGCGCGCGCGATTGTTCTGTATATAATAAGTAGAATAAAACCACAACCGCACACACGCGCGCGCACAAATACACGCAAATTGATACGTATCGTAGACTCGTAGATATATAATATCATTATAATTATTTTATTCAAATTGTTTTATTTATTAGGCGATTGTTATTTTATATACGCGGGCGCCCATGGTGGTGGGCAAGACACGGGGTACTTGCGCGTCAGGAAAAATAAAATAAATTTATAATTTTAATAAAAACTTATGTTATATAAGTATCAAAATTGGAACCATATTATATGTAACGTATATTATGAGATTTTTTTTTTTTTGTCCCCTCCTGAAATTTATTTCTCCTATGGGCGTCTGTGTGATTATTATTATGCACCATATACAAACCAATATTGTATTTTACAGTAGCATTAGTATAGCAGTAACTAGATAAATGTTAATGACCTATATTAGTATAAAAAAATTACTTATGAATATTATTACCTATGTTTATACTATATTATAATAATTGTATTCGAATAATACGAAACTAATGATATAATGTCTATCATATTGTTTATATTACATATTATTATATTGACTAACGAGATTATTATTTAACTTATGGGGATATAAACGTTTTTGTCGTTTGACAGAATCTAAGAATAACGAAATAATATGAAATAATCAAATAAATATAAATAATAAAAAATAACAATATGATTGTACGAGTATTATAAATATTCTAAAACTATTTAACTTATTGGCTACTATATATTAAGTATATATTAAACTATACAAGTACAAGATACAACTATTTTAAAGTATAGGTACTTAACAATTAAATTTTATAAATCACAAAACACGTATTTTCATAATATACTGCAATAAAATTTGCTTAATCTTTTTTTCAAACATTTCTGATTGTTGTAGTGAATTATTTCAATATTATATTTCAGTTAATATATATAATAATTAATATCTATTTAAAATTTGTATACTGTTATAATAACTACTTATAGGTTATAGTCTTATAGGTAATCCAGAAATAATGCTAGACAAGATAACTTTTGCCAGGGGCGCAGTTTTATCATAACTGCAAATTTAGTGATATTAATCAAATCATTAATAAATAAAAATGTATACTTTGTTAATATATAGAAGGATTTGATCGATCAATTATCATTTGATGATTATTTTTTATATTTGATTATAGAAAATTTAGCAGCTATAAAAAGCCAAATGTGATAATTATATATGACTATTATGTTTTGTTTTTAATAACTAATTAATTATACATTTAATTTAATAATTTAAAAAATTTCATTTTTTTTATCTTTTCAATATAATATGTTTAAATATTAGGAAGAAAATTTGTGGTGAAAATTTATATCAGGGTCGCTATTACCCTTTTCTACAGCCTTGGGTATATGATTAATAATAGTATTTTATTGTAATAATACATAATAATGTATATTAATAATTAACTTTCATATCTACTGTACATAAATATTATGAATAGTGTACATGCAATAAATGTGTGATGTGTATTTTTTTATTGTGTAGGTAAACCTTGAAATATTATTTTTTTAAAAAATGTATCTTATACAAGCTACTTATAAACGACATAATAATGTATGAAGAATATATTTAAAAATAGGAAGGGTGTTAACCTTTCTTGTGTTGAAGAGGATGTCGGTTTGGGGTTTGGATAAAATACTGATGATATTGAGTTACTATAACCAGGGTTGCTGCATGTAGGGATGTGCACCGTTCACCTTGTATCCGGTCAACAACACTTTTTAACTTCCTGAACAAGGCATAATTATTACTTCCACCGACTGTCCGGCAAACCATTTTTTTTTCACTTTTTTTAGAAATTTGAGACCGGCCTATCATAAATATACATACGTATAGGGTTAAAACGGTTTTGTATTAAATATCTCCCCTCTCACTCCGTATAATTCTACCTATCAGTCTCGCAGTCCATCGTGCGCTATGTCCTGTCAACCCAGTAACCCGAGTCAAGTTACATCGTATAGTCACACGTTAAGATCCATTCCATTCCTATTCGTGGCGGACAAGATCTATTACTGTGAGCAGTATCGCAGAGAAAAGTGAGATTCTGCGGTTACGCATTTTCAAAATCCCACGATACCCAATGATATTTGCTTGATTATACATAATATGATTATATGTTCCCATAAGATATGATAATTTAATATAACATTATATTATTCGATACATTTGAATCGAGAATTCTCTATCATATCAAAAAATTATACAATTTCAAACTTTAAATACTTTGTTTTTATAATACGCACATTTTTAACGCAGATCAAGATAATAATGTGCGTATATTATACAAATCATGAAAACTTTGCAATAACTTGATAAAATAATAACATTTTTGTCTGGTTTAAAAAAAAAATGCTCAATAAATTATCTACATTATTTATTATATTAATAAAAATAAAGGCTTTTAAAATAAATAAATAATTATAATTAAATATATTTTATATATAGGTAATTGTTTTTTTTCTATACATAGACAGTATTATATTTTGTATAATTTACCTATTTGCATGCTATAATATTTTGGTAGATAACAATATAAAATAATATACATATTATCAGTATTCCTTATGTTCGTGTATCGTTCATATATGGATAATATCTTGTAATTGACCTAAATTAATTTTAGTATTAGAGAGCAAAATCTATAATACACATTTGATGTTCAAGTGTGATCCGTTATGTTTTTAGTAGCAAAATACGCTCTCATCAATGTCAATATAATATTATATTAAAAACAACGGGATTTGTTATTTTTCCTTTTAAAATATTCGTCCATTAATGAATTGTCTCTACGGGTGTTCCTACGGGTGCGGTGTTTATGCATCTGGATTTTGCACTGTGCAGACCGAGCACGTGCCAAATGGACCCCAGCCATGAATGATGAATTGATTTAAGATTTTTGACAACTCATAAACTAATTTTTGAATGACAGCCTAAAAAATAAATATAGTTTATAATTATAATATTGCAGTACCGTTGTATAATCATTATTTTAATAAAATAATCATTATTCCTATATGGCTATATTATATAGGTTATATATAGATTAATGATTATATAGATACTTATTAGTTATTGACTGTTGTATACAAAATATATTTTATGAAATAGAATATTTATTTACATACATACCATTATTTTGATAAATCTTTAAATCATACTTACCTATATTTAGTTATTTTAAATTTTAAATTTTAAATTTCATATTCATAATAATATATTATATTAGTATAGACTATAGAGATATTGGGTACATATATATTAAATATATGTATCTGTTCCATAATTGCTAATATGCAATCTATCTTATTATTTAAATATAATTGATCAACATTATCAACGTTTAAGTATTATATTGTATTTTTAATACTGTAATCATTTAATTGCGGGTTTTAAATACACAAATACACAATACGTTAATATCACACTTATTTGTTTTTTTGTAACATTGTTTTTAAAGTAGATACCATATTTAATATTCCTTTATGATTTACCTATAAATTGTGTATTATTAATTAATTTTTTTATGATTTAATTTCGTTATAACAATTGACTTTGGCATGGGATTGAAAATTTGATTTAAAATTTATTATTTTTCAATAGATATTTTGTAGGTAGGTAATTTGTAAAATTTTAAAACGTCTTTTGTTTTCGGGCAAAAATCAAATACTAATGCAAGTGAACATGGTGATGCCGCGGGAGAAATGTTTCTACAATATTCAATTGTGTTTATCAAACATCATTTATGATCATGATTTGTTTTTACAGCTATTTTTAGCTATATTTGTATGACCATTCTTGTAATTCACACTCCCTTCTTGTTCGATGCGAAATAATGATATTCGCACATGTGCCAATTTGTATATACGTGTAGAGCTCAGTTGTAAACTTAAAACCCTACAAAAGTTAACTACTCCACTATTAAATTTTTATGTCATTTATTACTTAAATTGGATTGTTATTAATTGTCTGGAAATGTTGAAATGTTCCTATTTTCAATATACATTTACGATAACCGCGGGTAAATATTACGTTGTTTATTATAATCCTTTTTTCGACATTTACCATATTATTATATACATTATAGATACCCATCTATATAATAAATTATAATATTATAATAGTGCAATAACTCGGTACATTTGTACATAATATAATCTATAATATTATATTGTCATACACTGACAGTGGTTTTATTATTTGTTTTTTTTCCTCTCCGGACTCCTCACCGACACCGCTACCGCCGTCATGGGATAGTACGCCCGACGATGATGTCTGCGGACGCGTCGTTCGTCTGGAATGGTATAAAACAGTATCCACGTAGGCCACACAACGCTAAACTTGGTCACGTCAACTTCCGATCCAACGAGCCCAAAGGCTGTATATTATAATATTATATATTATTATGTTACATGGTCACACCCGCCCGCCACCGCCGCATTCGTTTTATATTTAACTGCAACGTATTATAATATAATATAATATTATTATTATTATTATTATTATGTACGTTTCCTTTACCTGGCCTGCAATGAAAATAAAATATCCACTCCAGAGAGTAACCAATCATAGGTGCCTAATTAGACGTAATATGTATATACATTTTTTAATTTTTATGAATGTGCATACAGAGTGATCAGAATTTTTCGAAACAAACATTGTCAGAGTTAAACATAATACAGGTATACTTGTATATTATTAAGAAATATTATATATGACGTTTTCGACGTGTTATGACGTAAATTCATTATTTTTGTAACACGGATTTCCGTATTGCAGTGCAAGGGAAATGCTCGAGGAGGGTGTCAATCGCTTCCCATGACCTTTCTTTTATAAATTATTTCACATCATGATGAATTTATCGAACTTCTAATATATAATGTAAGTGTTTTGATTAATGCTAGGATGATATCATACAATTTGCTATATATGCTATTACCCTATACCATATTATCATGCGCTATCAATACATTATTACACTACCTATACACTATTATTTGATGTAAAATTATTTCATTTGTGGTTGATTAGTACGAAAAATAAATTTTCAATCATAGTTTAGGTAAATAAAGTTGTTGTCAATAAACATATTACATCGTAAAAATTATACTTAAAAATCAGTTAAATAATCTATATTTATTAATTTAAATTTTCATGCGTTTAGTCTAAAACAAAAAACGATCCGAAAATATTTGTGAGAGAAAAATTAAGATAAATACCCCCTATACAAGGTAAAAAACTATACACGTTACTGGTACAGCGTACACCTTCTAGGTATAACAATATACCATATAATAATATGTAACCCGTGGTGTAACAAACAAATCAATGAGTTACGTTTGAAATGTTTGAATGCATATTAGTACACGAGTTTGTTTATATTATAATACAGCGGCGGTGATAGTTTAAGGTATATTTTTAAATATTATATTATGAATATTGAATATTATAACACGTTCGTGTTCAGGGGCGTAGTCATAAGAGCTATCAAGTTACAACCCCCTCCTACGTGAGCTTCTAAAATTCCTTAGAAAAATTACGAATTCTGCAATTACCAAATAAGACTATGATGTTTACTCTGTATACTCTGTGGTACCGTTTATACCAGTGGTGTTTAACCTGTTTAGACTCGTGACCTACTAAAATGTTTTTCTCTGCGATCCGTATCAATGCCGTAAGTGAAGAAGGGGGTCCAGGGGTCCATACTCTTTCCCAAAATTCTAAAAAAATACAAATATTATTATTATTATATTATATACGTTTTATTACCATTATTAAATGTAATATTATGAAATAAAAGGTATTACACTTTACTCATTTACTGTATTCGTATTTTATGTCCAAGAAACTACTATGATATGAGTTTATTAGAAAATTGTACTCCCCCCACCCGACATTTGTTTCAGTTACGGCCTATTTCGTATTATTAGACCAAAGGTCTAAAAAAACAGTGTTATTAAATTTGTAAAGCGTGGACCAAATTTTAATTAATTAATTAATTTATTATTATTATTATTATCATGTCCGTGATTTATACGATCATATGAAAATATGAAATAAATATTTAGGTACTAAATTGTTTTTTTTTAGTTTTTAAAAATCGAATAATTAATCGAACAATCAAATGAAAACAACTGGCCTATACTTATTATATTGGTAGGAATTTATGAAGTTTTTTTTAATATTGTAACGTTTAAAGATGTGCGTTTTAAAAACTTCGAAAATCTATTCTATAAAGTAACTACCTCTAATAGTATTACAATGTGTTGTAAATTGTAATAAACGAATGTTACCAAAAAATATTATACAGAGAGCGGCCATATCACTAATATGTTATTGTGTGCCTATTTAAATTTTGTTTTTAAATTTTAGATATTAAATATATTTTAATGATTTATATAATTAATATATATATATATATATATATATATATACATATCATATACATTGACTATATATACTAGTATTTAAATACAATAATATAATATAAAAAGGTTTATGATTACGACTTACAGGCTAGTATCTAACAAGTAGAATGAACCATTTTCATCAAAATTGAGCAATAATGTTTTCTTGTATATTTCTCAAAATTCAAATATCTCTTGCCAACTATTGTACTATACACTACATAATCTAGACTTTTTTGAATTCTAAAAATAATTGTTTAATGTCTGTTTAAAAAAAACTATACAAGTACCTACTGATGTAATTTAATAACTTAGAATAAGTAATATTATAATATTATTATGTTTCATGTAATAATAATATGAATGATAGCACGGTGATGGTCGATACGCTTTCTATATAAAAGGGACAAGATAATCGGAGGCGCGTTGTGTCCAAAGAAAAAAATATACGCGTGTGCGCCACGTGTCTTGTGGATTACCTAATATATATATAGTATATACAGCGCGATAAATACAAAACGCTTCGAATACGTGTGTCCTCTGTCGCTTTATGTACATACAGTAAAATTTATAGTAACGAATGGACAAATAATCGGCTAATCGTTTGGTAAATAATTAAAAAAAAAAACCATAAATACGATAAATATCGGTAAATTGATATCACTGACGAGTAACAACGGGTTGTTTGCTTTGGGTTTTATAGATGTCGAAGATACGCGACCGCAGATTTAACTCGTGGGAACTTTTCGTAGCTACTAAGTTGAGTGAAAATCCTTATTCGTACCTAATCTAAATGTACACTTGTAATGTAACAGATACTCGTATATGGTATATGTACTGACAATAAGATGACAGATACGTTTCACAAATATTATATACCTTAATACAAAATACCTAGGTATGAGTAGTACACTAGTACCAAATGTAGTATAGGTAGTAAGTATATACATACACAAGTCACAAATATCAACATCTGCAGAGATGTGTTTTATCATAACATTATAATATTATATCGATTATCGTTTATCAGTCCTTAGGATTTGCAATGTCAATAAGACACTTAAAATAATGATTATTTCCGAAGAAAAATACAAACAAATGTGTATGAATCAATATAAATACTGTCAGTTGGAATTTTAGAATTTACTTAAAATTAGGAATACAATTTTTACACGAGTAAGAGGTAGAACGTATTAACCAGAAGTCTAGTAATACGTTTACATAGAAATACTAATATAAATATATAATTTATTTTCCATTGTTTGTAATTTAAATTATAATAGTACATATTATATATCATATATGTATATATTATATTGATACATATCTATTTATAGTATGTAGGTAATAGGTATAGCATATAGATTAAGGAGTATATGAATATAATAGGTATAACAAATAGGTATAGGTAGGTAACGAAAATTACAAATTATTACTACCTCTTTGATCAATTCTGCTTGCTGGTTGTTACTATACCTAATGATTATATTGAGTATTAATTTATTGAAACAATACAATTTGTTTTTGTTATTTATTTATTTCTAAATTGTATGTTCATGTTACAACGTAGGCACTAATAATTAATTTATTATATTATTATATTGATGACTAATGTATACCTTAAAAATAACTTAATATAAATTACACTAAAAATAATTGTATATTTTTTTAAAACTTATCAGTTTTTAATTAATAATAGATACCCAATTGAATTTAAAAATATAACTTTAATAACAGCGACATTGTCTTAGGATTTTAAAAACAAATGATGTGTGACAAAAATAATATAGTTTAACAACTATCTTAATGAATATTGATGAATTTATAATAAATAGTAACAATAACTACTACAGTACAACCTATAGTAGTTATATTTGATATCGACATATCAAATCTGAAGACTGAAATCATTTTATAAACAATAATAAATTAATAACCAATCCATGCAGTGGTGTATATAGTTCACACGCTAATTATTTTATAAGTAGAACGTTTGTTGGTAATGCACTTATACATTATACTATGTATAGGATATAAATATATAATAATAGGGTTCAATGGCACATAAAAAGTAAATAAACACCTGTGTTTACTGGACTTCTTTGCTTCCCAATCAGTGTAGTTATATCTCGTTTAGGAGATTATTATTAAATAAATAGTACTCGTAACATGTACTAAATTTATGTTTGTACCTATGTGGCCAAGCATTGTATCCGCATTGTAAAGGTTCTAAATTTAAAGGGTGATGAAAAAGGGACTTTTATATACAGTCTATTGTCCATCGGACGCCGTCCATAAAAAAGGGCTACTCATTTTATTTACTATAATACACAAGCTATATACAAAAAACAAATAAACTTACCTATACAGTTTATTTCAAATGATTATATGATGATAATATAGACTATAGTGTATAATTTATAAGTTGGAGCTTCTTTTTCTTTATAATTTATTTTAATTAATTGTTTATACGAGGTAACTATTTTATCTTATTGTAGCTACTATATTTCTTTGTTGATCAATTATTATATAAATATGAAATATAATATTTTCAGTTATAGTAATACTGTACAATACACAATTATAAAATTACTTATAATATGTTTAAAAAAAATGGAATTTAAATTTTAATAATATGACAAACCAAAAGATAATTAATTTTTGTCTAAAATTGTTCAAATTACTTATAAAGTTATAAGTCGATTTGTATTCATTCCACTGTATTTATTTATTACACTCCTATTTTAATTTTATGTAATAATTATATGTATAAATATAGGTACACATCTTTGTAAAAAGGGCTCAGCCCGTATAAAATACTAAAATAAAATAAAAATATTAAACATTAATGCTGTAAAATTAATTCACCTTGACACGTAATATTGTATATTGTTTATTGATAGTTATAATAATACTATATAGGTATATATTTGTAGGTATTTGTAAATCATATTTTGTAACTAATTACCTACTAAAATATAAATTTGTTTTTATGTTTTCACATTCATGATCCATTGACCATCAATATTATAATATATTAATATATTATTATAGTTATACATTTTAAATATTTAAGTTATTTAAAAATTATAATTGAATGTTTGCATAAAATACTTTTTAATTTAACATGTGCGATTACAATATATAATATACAGAGTGTATACAGACCTATTTACTAATAAATCCGTAATATATCTGTAAAAAATAAAGATTTTAATACAGTTTTTTTAAATTTATTATTTAGGCAATGGACTATTACTTCTATTATTTGTGTAGTTTTAACGTCTAGTAAAAAAATAACAAAAAAAAAACTTTTATTTTTATGTTATATGAAATTTGAAAATCACCAGTTTAAAGATTATATTAATAAAACATTTGAAGGGTCAAATTTCTAATTTAATCAAGGTTGTAATTTTTAGGAATTTTTTTCATTTATGGAAAAATCATATTTATGACATTAGTTTTTGTAAATATTTAGTCTATTATATCGTGGAATGTAAAATTCATATTATCAATATTCAATATCATGAAATGAGCAACACATTTTGCAGACCATGATATTAAAATATTAAATTATTATAAATAGGTAATAACATCAAAAATATCATCTGATATCTCAAATAAATAAAAAAAATTTCTAAAATTGGACATTTTGATTAAACTAGGAGATCGGCACATTAAAATTATTATATTATACAAATATACCTACTCTTTAAAATGTTTATCTTTAAGTTTTAGATAACATAATAAATAAAAAGGAACTTTTTTTTAAAAAAAAATTATTTAGCAATATTATAGACTGCTGCATAACTAATACTTAAAAAAAAACTTCATTCAAAAATTTAAATTTTTCATGGAGATATTATTGTTAGTAAATAGATTTGTGAAATTCTGTATTATCATTGATAATTATTTCACATAATTACAACTTTGATAACAAATATTTATATAATTTTTATATATTATCGCATTTATAGTGCGATCGATATTGATGTTTATATTTTTATAATTTATAAAAATTTTACTCTGTAGTATAGGACTTAATTGTAATTTGAAATTATCCATAAAAGTAAATAATACCATTTATAAATATATTTGTGTATATTACACAACCAAAATTAAATAAATTTATGTTGACTGTAATCTATTACATTCAGTATAGGTATTTAGTTTAGATAGTCACTATTTTTACATTCTAATTGATTTGATTTTAAATTAGCAAATAATAATATATGAACAAATATCTTTTAATATATATATATATATATTATATAAACAAATGAACTCGTGCCATCCATATCCAATATCCTGCATATTCATTAATGTCGACATTATTCTGTTATAGGGTTATAGAGAAACCGAAACGGCAGGTGGTATACTGGTGGTAGTTGGCAACCCGCCGACCGCTACCATCGACAGATACGATCGGGTTGCGACTATAGTCTGTTGTATCACTTATTCACTTGTATCGAATGACTATGACTTAAATACACAGGATATGCGGTTTATAGCACGTGGCTAACGTATGTTATACTGACTAAATTGTATTATATTTATGTTCTGAATATTTAACAATTTAGCTATTAATTGGTTAATCGTTATTATATGTAAAATATTTAACTATAGGTATATTATATGATCAATGACCTATAATTTCCCGATCAATAACTTATAATAAACCAATATAAATTAATTACAGTCAATTAATTGATAATATTATCATTAAACATAATTACGTATAATAGGAAATTATTATTCAAAAATAAAATTTTAATTACAGTTTTTAACTTTGACCGATCAATAATATCAATTCCGATATAACCTAAATTAATGGCGAATAATGATTAAGAAATTCTGAATTATATATTATATAAAAATATGCAGTTTTTAGTTATATTATACAAATTAATTACGTTATTGGATACAGAGTATGTAATATTATATACAATTAATGAAAATAAGTAGGCAATAAAATAAAATTTTAATGTTAAATTTTAATTGGAATGGATATAAGATTTATACGTTCGATGTTCGAAGTTCTGCATCTAATACAGAACATTTGAATGGTGCTTGGATTTTTTTAGGACATAAACTTGGCCGTTATATAGTATATTTAGCTTATATTCATTATGTATTTGAACTATTCTCTAAAGTATGTAGTTTATATATTATATAAAATTTTAAAAGTTATGAAATCATTTTAAATAAAATTCATAATACAGTCATTACATTCCTATATTTGGCTTTAAATCAAGAACGTATTTGAGGAGCGTTTTAGGGGTTCAAGCCGCCGAAATATTATATTTTTTATAAAATCTTTAGTATTTTTTTATAATTTACTAATTAAATATTATATTAGTAAAACGAACGAAACCCCTCTTGAAAATTGAGTCTATTCAGTCTTTTAGCGAGAATTATCGAATTTAGCAATCTGAATTGATTTTATTTATACAATTAATCGAATTTTTGAATCAATCTTTTATGATCTATTGACAAATCAATCCAATATTCCATTTACACTCAAACTATAATAAGTCAATTTGCTATGTGCATGTTTCAATTACGTAGCCTATCTTTGATCTAAAACCAATTTTCGGGTAGGTAGTAGGTACTCCGGTACGCGTATTACCAAACAGGCTAGAGCCCCAGCGCCGTTTCAAAATACGATGTTTTCATTGGTGTGTTTGAAAACTGCGTGATATGTTTCTCATTTATTTTATGTTGAAAAAATTGAAATTAGTTATCATTATAGACCTACTAACTAAAATAAAAGGAATTTTCATATATTTGATTTTAACCAGGACTATATTTTACTTGTGAGTTTAAAGAGACTCACATGAGTATAATTATAAGAGTAAATATAACTACATTGACCAAAACTGTAAACTTTTTTAGTTATCCTTAATTTTAGTTTTTATTCTTAGTCGTATATTTCAATCACCAAAGTTGACTAGAATGTACTAATATTTGTATAGTTTACATTTTATAGTTTATTATTATTACTATAACAATCTTGTTTAACGAATGAATACCTGTTTATCAGTTTATCTATTTTTTTAAATAATTAAATTTAATATACATCTATAAGGACGTAGCAAAATGGTGTTTAGGATTCAACTTCCTCCCTCCCCCCGAAATTTAAAAACCGTTTTTGTTTAGCTTTATATATTTTAATATTTTTAGTCAAAATAAATATTTATAATCAAAACACCCTTAACCAGAAAAAAAGAAAGGTGGAGTGGCTACGGCCTTGGCTAAAATAATATGTAATTGTTTTTTAATCACTTAATTGTTATGTAAATTTAATGGTAATTTAGTGATTAGTGATTTAATATAAGTAGATATATAATATAATTAAATGTAATCATATAACAATTTAAATACTATAACATTGAATGTGACAATAGGGACCACATATGAAACCAAAAGACATAAGCTTCAATCACCTTTAACGTTTAACACATAAACGTTTTCACGTGATATATGTGAAATATCTTTTTGCATTATATTGGCACTTATTTTTACCATATTTTTAAAATCGAAAATTAAACGTACCGTCGTACCTATAATAATTAATAATAATTTGTTTTTATTCAAAACAATAAAATCATAGGCATTACAATATACAATACAATACTTATTATATTGATTTAGTGTTAAAAAATAATATTATTATTTATGAACAAAATGCACTACAAATATATATTTGTAAAATGGTAGGTAGGTAGGTACTATATATAAGGTTCTACAAGGCTCTTGCAGTACTATATATAACTTAATATATATTATAAAATCATGCTTATATTTCATATTATAATATTATATGTATCGACTGTATCGTGAACTTTCGAACAGTTGGCATTCAAAATATAATTAATAATTTTAATGTATATTATTATTTTAGAAATGTATTGTATTTTGAGTGAACTTATATTATAATTATAAATCTAATTAAAGAACGGTTCGTTCATATGTAATTAAAATTTATATACAATATACCACGTGAATTATATACACAGTAACACATTTCTATTACATAATATATCGTCGATACTCGATACCAATCGATAAGTATATATATTATACTTTATAGTTTATACTATATATTATAATATAATATAATATAATATTGTATGGCCTATACAGTTCCGGTGATCAAAATAACAAAACAAAATGTATTTTTAAAATGGTCTTTAAAGTACAAACTACGAATGTAGGTACACCGTACACTATAATATACAGTCAGTATACATATAATATAAATGGAGACCTGAAATATTCTATACAATGGATATTTTCCAAGGACAAATTTTTCATATTGAAATCGGTCACAAACGATTTGTCATTTATATAGAAATGAAACATTTACAAGTTATATTGTAACGGGAGCTTTTGAACCGGGCGGTATACTATGTACAATGGTTGCGGCATCGGTGATTACCCCTCGGCGGTGAATTATTGGTAGTCGCGGGGAAGTGCGACCAAGTAGGGCAAACTTAATAAAAAGCCAACACAGGCTCCCCAAAACATTCGTGGGGCTTCAGCTGAACCGACCGAACGCGATCCAACCAATATAACGCTCAGCTACAAACTTAACGCCACTTGAGGGTCTTCCGCGTCCGCCCCTCGACTACCCCGTACATCATAATCTCGTGAACAATCGTTACAAAAACACATCATTTTATTCAATTATATATATATATAACAATTTTGTATAAACGCATATAAGTATATTATACATATTTTGTACCTATAATGGTATATATATATTTATTTATATATTATATAAAACTATTCGTCGGTTCGTATAATATACTTATATACTGTAATCGCGACTGTCACTCATATAGGTATTAGTGTATTATAAATAATATTAATGTAATAATAATTACATATTTACATATAAACAGACATACATTTTATAGGTAATATTATGTAATATATTGACAACAAAAGCCTCGAGTGAATCAGAAAGTGTACAATTAATTTTTTATTTAAACTACGGTTAGATTTGGTAGGTAATCTACTTAAATAATTATTAGGTAAGTCAACCTAACAAGTAACCTTATAGTAATGAGAATGTGGTATACCTAATATCTATATTGTATATACTGCATGGCTAGTTTTTTTCTGTTCTAGGTAAAATAATGTACATACCTATAATAGATATTGCCGTTTGAAAAAATTGATGCGAATTCATTAGTTTTTGAGTTAGTACAATTTTAAATTTACATATTTAGAATAATTTACTTAAATAAGTGATTGTTATAAATTAATATGAGTCAATATTGTAACTTATTGAACTAATGCATCCAATGCTCGAAGTGGAAAAAATTAAGGGGTCTCTTTTCACCTTCGAAGAACACTTCTCAAATAGTAGAGAATAGTAGAGGTAAACTAAAATTTCTGAAAAATTATTTGAGATACTTAGACATTGTTCTTGTGGCTCCCTTCAATTCGAGCACTGAATGAATCCAACAACTTTCTACCCGAAAAAGTGTCTTCGTACATAAAAAAAAGTCATTGTATAACCAATACATTCTACGCTTTTTTCAGAATCTAAAAAAGAAGAAAATATTTTTGCCGACTTAGAATTCTAACTACAGAGTTTGTGGTAGTGTCACACCCCCTCTATCATCGATCCTGCGCTGATACTTGTGATTTTGTGAATCAACTATGGAATATTTTTATAACCAATGATATTTATGTATTGGGAAAACAAATTAATTTGACACATTCTGGTGGTGAAATATTGAACCTACCGATTTGTGTAAATAATAATAAATAATATATTCTACTGGTACGATACTACAATCTTACTTCTGTGTTCTATACATTGTACTATATTTGAATAATATTTTTTACTTTGTAGTACCATGCTATGGACACTCCCTATTAAAGCAATGTAATTCTTAAAAATGTAAACAAACCAAAATTCGGCCTGGCGGCAGGTTAACCACTTAACGAAAAATTAATGTCTTAATAATACGACCAAATATACATTATTATTTTACTTTGGGCCATAGTAAAAATATAAAATCTAAGTTGATCCGATAAGATACAAGCGTTGATTCCGAATCGATAAAAAAATAAAAATAAATTAATATTATTGTCAAACATTCTAAATACACTTACAATCTGGACAATGGCGAATTGTATTTGTATTATAACACTGTATTGGTGAAATATATACTTATAATTAGGGTTCGGAAGTTTATGCATTTGCATATGGACCAAAAATTTGCTAGATCGATTACAAATTTTAATTAAATAAAAAAAGAGTATATTACAGAATTTTTAGCGCATATGACAGTGTTTTTAAACTGCACATAATTGCTTGCTATATTTTGGTAATTTTGGTTCATTTATCTGCAGGTGAATGTGAACGTGTTCACTATATAATACGTATATAACACTCCGAACACTGATAAATTAAATCACCGACTTCTTGTTATTTTATATTTTCATGATTCACATGATTCTCAGAAAGTTTTGTCTCTTAGAGTACGATTTCAAATTTCAAGAGTAACAGTTAAAGCTTTACAAGTTTAAAACTATCTCTACAACAATCTCCCATATCCATTATTGAATAGTTTTTTAGGCTGTCCATTAAAAAATGTGATGATAAATTTAGTGTGATTTGTTGCATTTTTACATTTTGTTTTAGTATACAGGAATCATTTGGTAAATGATGACTTAAAGTGTACAAAGCAATTGATGATTTAGATGCACATGTAATAAATCTTGATCTTAAAATAAATGAATTTGTTACATTAAATCATAAATAACAATTTAAAAATTAATATACAAATAGGTAAGCATCTGATTTTTTCATTCACATCAGTTCCTTAATTAACACAGTCTTTTTTCAGATTTTTTTTAAAACAATCAAATAATCAAATGAGTAGATTGTGGTTTATACTGAGCTATTGTAGGCTCTCTTAATTTTAACCAAATATGGTTATATATATATGTTATAATGTTATATGTTATAACTTATAACATATTAATCATTAGTTGAAAAAGTTTCCAAATCATTAATATATTTTTTAAAGAAAAAACAAATATTTTGGTTATTAATGAAATAGCCATTCTATATTGAATTTATGGTTAACCATCAAATTTTGTACTTATTAATAATAAATACATATCTATATCTATAATAGCTAACTAAAATTGTTTACTTAAGTGGAACCAGAAATTACTTATTCGATAATAAAAGAACAGAAACTATATGCTTATAATGACATTATTATTGTTATTTATAACTATAAGAAAAATGTAAAATAATTCAAATAAATTTAAAAAACGGAAAAATTAAAATTAAAAAGACTTAAGGCACAATAGTGGAAAAAAATGAGTGTAAAAACATGTGAAAGTTATTCCAATATTATGGCTTACTGAGTAGTGAGTGATTTTAGAGTAAGAACATCTATGATCAAAATTATAGAAAGTATGTGTGAAGTGAGACGTAAGAAGACCGATTTTTAATGAAAAATTTATTTATTTAATACAAAAAAAAAAGTATTTATTCAACATTAAATTATGACTATTGCAATGAATTTATCAAAAATTGGACTTCTTAGTTTTTACGTCTTACTATACACTTACCTAATAAAATTTATATAATAAACTAATAAATATTCTTTCTCTAAAATCACATTTATAAAATAATAAATATTAGGTAAATATAATATAAATACAGTCCAGCGGCGGTCCTTTCGGTCCGGGAATTTACGGTAAAGTCAGCCCATGTGTATTTTTTTTATTCGACATAATATTGTGTATAGGTTAGGGTTATGAATTATTATAAATAATACAATAATTACGATACTAAATTTAACTTTTAAGTTAATATTAATATTTAATTATTATTTACTAATTTTTTTATAAAATATTTTTTATGTTTGACAATAGAATATAATGATTTAAATAAATGGTAATAAAGGCTTGTAAAAAACAATGTTATTAAACGTTAATAATAATAATATCAACAGTTTTAAAATATAAGCATTATATTATATTAGATTATACACCATCAGTGGTGGTGACATGGGCGTTTCTATGAAGTATCTTCTTCATGATAAAAAGGGGTGGGTTAGGTTTGGTCATTATTTGGCAAAACTATGACTCGAAATTAATTACATTTTTTATTTATAATTAGTATTTAATATCATATAAGTAGCGAATTTCTTGAATTGATGAAAAAAATAACATTGTTCAATTAAGTTAATATTTCGAAAAATTTTTGGTGGAAATTTGTTTTTAGAATAGTAAGGGCAACAATATTACTGCTATAGCTATTATATTCAGTGGTGGCACCAGTACTTTTTGTCCGAGTGGGTCAGGCTGGGGCCATTGATTTGGAGAGATTGCCAGTGGCGTAACAAAAATCGTTATCAACGATACTTTGAAATCATACAGTCAGGGGCCGAGATTTTAAGGTGGGCCGCAGGCCAACCTGGACCACTCTTGGCGCCGACTATATTATGTATTATATATAATATATTTCATTCTATTACAAGCTGTGGCTATAGCCGATCAAAGTAGAAATTAATTGTTATTTAATTGAATGTTCTAACCACACTTAATACTTATTAATTACGTAAATGAATATTGGCTCAAAATTATAACATATTATTTGGCCCACCGGAAATGCTTCTGGTGTCCCGGCGGCCCAATTCGCCGCTGAATTACAATCTGTTTGATAACAGAACTCCGACTGCGTATTACAAAACAGGCTAGAACTTCAGCGTCGTATCAAAATACGACGTTTTTATTAGTCTGTTTAAAAACCGCGTGATTTTTTCTCATTTATTTCAAGTTGATAAAATTGATATTAGTTATAAATTATAATGTAGAATAAAGAATAATATAATTTCGGAAAAACACGTGAAATATATTTAATATTAAAAATACACATATTATAATATTAATTAATATTTATCGCCATTATTTGATTAGGTGTACAATATACATAATATATCTGTTATTGATATATTATACTATCTTATTTATGTAATTTAATTATAGGTAATGATCAGAGGTGGCTTGTGGGGAGAGGGTTAGTTCCCCTAAACTCATGCCGCCAAAAAATTATTAGTTCCTTTATTACTTAAAAGTTAAAGCCATTATGAACCACTGCGTTAATAATTTTTAGCCCCCCCCCCCCCCTAAAATTCAATCTCCGCCTATAAACTTAATACATTAACTAATATAATACAACTATATTTTAAAATAATGTTAAATAAACACAATAAAATGACTTTAAATATATTGAATGAGTATCTATGCCAGTTAAAAGACAATTTTGTGTGCGTTATTAATGAAAAAAAAGGATCAAATTAAATAAACATAATATTATCAACATAAAATAAATGAGAACAATTATGCGTGGTTTTCATACAGACCAATAAAAACATATTTTAATACGGCGTTGGGGCTCTAGCCTGTATAGTAAATAGTAATACGACTAATACGCGCCAAGACCAAGAGTCACGACTAGGGATGGCAAAATAAATATCGATATTTTTTATCGATAATTCACTTTCGATATTTTTACGATATCGATAATTATTGATGAATATCGATATTTAATAATATAATGAAATAAAATAACTTAATTGAATGCAAAATGTAAAAAAAATTACTATTGAGAATTTATTTTTATTTTTAAACTTCTAGTTAAACAATTTAATGTATAAATGTATGAATAAAAAAAATATTAATATCGTCTAAATATATTAAAGACAAACAAAAATGATATCTTATTAGATTTTAATTACATTTAAAAACAAAATGTAATGATAACAATGAAAATAAGAGCTAAAAAATGTAATATTGATTCGCATGATATTGAAACACGTTTTCAACTAAGAATGCATCATCTAAGAACTTCATAAAAAGAAAAGTAAAATGCATCAACTACCGTGTTCTAACAATGATACACAAAATAAGAATAAATAATATTTAAATAATAAAATTAATTTTGAATTATCGATATATCGGCATATCGATATTTAGTTTTTCGATATATCGATAATCGATATATGGTGGTTGGGAAAATTTTTGCTATCCCTAGTCACGACACGGTATTAAAAGAAACCTTCAGCACCATAGTGTACAGCAGCGCTCAAATGTTTGTTTTTCCAATAGTTATTATTTTTAATTTTAATAATATGTGTACACCATCTATATTTCAAATTTTAAACCACGGCATTGTGAGTTGGTTACACTGTTTAAGATTAATAACGGTCGGTCCAGATTTTGGTTTGTAAAATAATTTTTGTTTCGCGCTTGCGCTAACGTGTGTGGTGTGTATACTGAATTAGTGACTGTATTTAGTATTTACTCATTTTTACAGTGGATTTATTTGTAAATTCTGTTGTGTTTTTTGGGTGGTGTGTAACGCCATACTGGTCTAAAAATGTAAAATAATTTTGTATTTCTGTTAGATTAACTTATAGGTAACTTATTTTTGTTTTTCCAGCCATCGACTACTAATGTGTTTTATTATAGTTTTCTTTTCAAATCACAGACTTTCAATTTGTTAGTGGTTACTAACTATGGACTTAATAATTTATTTCAAATTATTTCATCTTTGGGACTACATTATGTGCATAAAGTGTTAAGATATAATTGTGTACAATATTAAATTATAAATAATTATCGTCGGTGTAATTTAGAGGTACTAATAAAACATTATAAGTTACTTTTTCCAAAGATATTGATATTCATAGTAAAGTTTCTCAATTCTCGTATACTAATTTAGTTAAATATTACAATCACAATACCAGTAGTTGTAACTTGTAAATAAACCATATAATATAATAATAATAATACAATCAACATACTCTAGTAGTTTTAATAACGTTGATTGAAAATAATATGTACTTAGATGACATTACGAGATAAATTATTATTATTACATCTTCAAATAATATGCTTTCTTCTCTTTGCATGAATGTTGATCTCAATATTATTTCATCCCTTTTTAACTCATTGAATGCATTCGATTTATGTATTTTCATCAACTATTGCCGTTCTAGGCATTAATCCTACAATTTGTCATGACAATCAATTTTGTGATGTGAGAATCATAGGATCATCGCTCATATTTCTCAATCATATAACTTATATTTATAATTTATTATTTATTTTTCATTTCAGTCTTAAAGACAATGTGTGACTCTACACAGAATACTGTAGTACAAAATGAAGTTTTTCCAGAAACTTCTGTTAATGATGTTGCATTACAAACCACAAATACTAATTTTGATTTTAATGTGACTCCCGAAATATCAAATGTAGATGCAAACTCTTTGTGTAATGTCGAAGCTGACAAAACATTAACATCTGAATATGATCTTAATTCAAATAACGATACAACAGTTGATACAACTGTACAGTCATGTTTAGAAAAATCTTCAAATAATGAACAAAATGAAGATTACAATATGGGTGATATTGTTTGGGCTAAAATTGGAAAATACCCGTTTTGGCCAAGTGTTGTTTGTGTTGACCCAAATTCCCGTGTTTACTTTAAAAAAACTAGTAAGATTTTATTTAAAATTAAATCAAAATATTACTTATTATTTTTATATTTTAATACTTTATATTGAACTTCCTAGTAATCATATGTATGTTATCGTGTGTTAACATCACAATTTAATTAATTTATATTTAGTGTAGATTTAAATTATTTAATATATTTTATTTTGTTATATATTTATATTAAATATGCTAAAGAATTGTTTAAATTTACATTAATAAAACATTAAATTATCAAAATACCTTTATTAAAACAAAATATACATATAAAAATTAAAAATAGTGATGTTACCTGTAAACATCTCGAGTGTGATCGCTAAGAGGTTAAATGTTGTGTTATAAATTAATGGGATATATTTTTAAATTATTTAAAATTAAAATTAATAAATTTTTCAGAAGTAAAATTTTTCCTACATGTCCGTTTTTGTAATGATAAGGGTAGAAGAAGTTGGGTAAAAGTAATAAGAAAATATTGTGGAAAATTTGAGTTACTTTCAAAATACCCTGATTGTTTAGTGAGTGTTTAAAGGTTAACTAATTTTTACTCTATAAAATACCTAATTCTGATAAAAAATTTAAAATTATTAATGTTTATAGTCTTACATAAAGAATAATAAAAAACTAATGGATACGTGGAATGTAGCAGTTGAAGAAGCTGATTGTTTGTTGAAATTTGAAAGGTAATATTTTAATTTATATTCCCTATAAATTATAACAATTATATTTAAATATTTTATATGATGTTTGTGAATAATTTTTCAGAGAAGAACGAATGAGAACATTTTGTAAAACTTTTTGTAATTCAGATGATTTAAACGGTTTAGCTCCCTATGCTATAGATAATTCTTCTGAAAGCACTGCTACTGTAAGTTATCTTATTTTTATTTTTTTTATTTTATTAATTTTTTTTTTTCCTTAGGCTAATAAAATTCGTACATATTCGAGAAAAAGATCTCTTACCGTTCCAGAACAAGATAATGATTCCAAAATTAAGACTGAAAATATATCTATTAATGGTAGCACTTCATCTAGATCAATAATTGACATCCCTCAATTGTTAAAATCGGATGATGCAGACAGTACTGTTTCTGATATTTCATTGAGTTATGTTTATATGGGTGATATGAATGCAAAAATGAAACGAGGAATTACAAAAAAGAAAAGATCAACAAAAACGTATCCACCTAAAAGTTCAATTACTGATAAGTTTGATTTATCTGATTCAATGGAAAATTCTTTAGAGTATAATGATGATAATAGTATGTTATCTGATAATCCTGATCAATTCACAGCTACTACAACATCTACAACGCGAAAAATATCTAAACAGAGGAAACTGGAAATATGGTATAACAAATAATTAAACAATTATTACTTTGAAATATGTGTAGGGTTTGTTTTGTAGCAGGTACTGTTAATATAAGATTTTGAAATTTTAGTAAGCAATTTCTTTTAAATTGAAATAGGCATGACTAATACAAACACATACTATGTTAAAAAAAAACTAATTTTAAAATTAATTAATAATTTAAAACTATAAATACAATATATTTATATTTACCTGCATAACTTGATGTGAATAATGTTTTTACCAATAATATAGTGCTTATAATAATATATGCTTATATTATAGGTATTTTTCTCTATACTAGACATCATAGGTTCATAATTTCTAAGTGCAATTGGAAGAGTCACAACCATGGAAATTGGCCTATTTTAATCTAAATTATTTTTAAATTTGATTTTACAATCAGTTTCAGATTCACTATAATTATTTATATCTAAAATAAATTATTTACTTCTACCTTACCTTAAACTCAACTACATAGGGTTAAGCATCCTATTCCTACTTCTCCATAGATCTAGATCTCCACCTTGTTCATTCATGCTAGCTATAATTTATTATTCCTATCTATCCACCTGTCCTTCGGATTTCCTCTTCCCTTTTCACCTCCTACATTCAATTTCATAACATTTCACTGTCTCCAAATCATCTCATCTTATAACATGTCCAAACCATCAACGTATTATATCTTTAAATTTCCCCACAATTGATGATGCACTCCTACATTAATTTTAATTTAATAATTTCTTATTCTATCCTCTCTAGTCACCAAAAATTTATCTTATCATATTCATCTTCGCTACACTCTATTACATTTTTTGTTCGCTGCCCCACATCCATACAACATTGTAGCCCTTTTATTGCTTTATAATATCTATAGTCTGTTCAAAATAAGATGAGTTTTTGTCTTATATTTCCCCCACATAATCAACAACCTATAAAAATTGAACACTTGAAGTGCTATGGGCACGCAAACTAATCTGCAAAACACAAAAGAAATGTGCTTCATACCACACCCCAATCATGGGATATGTACTAGAGATTAGTCCAGTCCCGATATGTTCCGGACTTGAATCCAGGTTTAGTGTGGTCTAGTCATAATAGTTTATTTAAATTGTGGTTTAGTTGGGGTACTAATATCACCTTATAGGTACACATTGCACTATCTTGCACTTTCTTCAAAATCATACACAACTCTAACCCTGTTTTACTTCAACTAATCCTTATTTTTTCCCATCAAGTGCTGCTCTCCACTGTTAAATACTTTCATTCGCTCGTTCAGACTCCCCTACTAACACTACATCATGCACCATGACACCTCACTCTTTATATATTTTGTTATATCATCTATTAGGTGAACATATGTATTATGTAGGTAAGGACTCAAAGTTAAACCTTGGTGTACTGTATATAACAACTCTTGTATTAAGCCTTTTGTTTCTCCACACACACTCTACTGTTTTCATTATATTATGTTTTAAACATTATTTGTAAGGAATTCAAATGATTTTTCTATAGAAACTATTGTTTTTGTAGTTAGGATGAGATTAGGTTATGCTAATCTTAATATTAATAGTATTTTATAATCGTAAAAGGAAAAAATAATATACAAATCTATAGGTAGTAAATATTAAATCTTATTAATTCATTTGAATATGATTTTAGTTTTTATAATTAAAGAAAGTAGGAATTTATATTGTTTATATTTTGTAATTTAGTGCATTAGAATTCAATCAAGAACATAAAATTTCTCTACATTCAATTCGTCCAAAAAAAACATTAAGTCTTAAAAGGTAGTATAAAAGTATATAATTTCTAAGTAGATATTTGTATTTTTTTTTCACTCAAGTATTATTATTTTTATTTATAAAATTATGAATGATTGTAGTAATAAATCAGATAAAGAGACTTGTTCAAATAACGAAGATCAAACCAATTCAACATTAATTTCACAAAGGTATAGATATAATATTGATATTAGAATTATAGTTTATAATTTTAATAGTGCTACACATAATATAATTAATACTAATTATTATACATATTCTAGTTCATCAGATGTTAAGAAAATTGTATCAAAAAGAATACAAAACAGCAAAGAATTAACTGGTGGAAGGTAATATTACAATTCAAAATTATGTTATTTAATATTTAAACTTTATTGGTATCTTGAATGTTATATTTTTAAATATAATTAAAAAGTTAAGCGTCCCTTATGGTTATTTAATGTTTACTAATTATTACATATTTATATTTAGTTAAAGATGTGATTGACTTATTTTTTTTCAAATAACATTTAATTAATTCATTTGGTTCTATTTATATTTATTTTTGGCTTTCAGAAAGTCAACTGCTGTTAAAAGTGAAAGTAGTCCAGAACCTGATACAACAGAAAGTGAAACATCGTCTAAGAATGAAAACTTTAGTTCATTTTTCTTAGTTACTAAAAAAAACAAACAACTTTTTATAAAAACCTTAAAAAAAGCATGTGTAGTTTGTAAAAATATTGAAAATACAATTAAATGTGTGGGGCCGTGTCAAAGCTATTTTCATGAAGAATGTTTAAACAAAAGTGAACAGAGATATCATAAAAATGAACCAAAGATTGAAATTCAAAAAACACAAAGTCGTCGTAAAAGACGTTCCCTAAAATGTTATTCTAAAAAGAAAGATAGTGTTTCTAAAAATTTAAAAAACATAAATGAAGAGAATACTGATAATCTTGAAGATAAATTGCTTAATCAACCAATATCTGACGATTCTAAAAACATAAATGGTATTTGTTCTGATAATGAAAATGCTCCAGGATTAAGTGAAATAGAAAAAGTGGATAAAGATTCAATTCAAGAAATAGTAACTATATGTATAACAGAAGAAGAAAAAAATGTTGATGATTCGATAATTAGATCGCAAAATAAATCTGTTACTAATGAAAAATCACTCAAAAGTGATTCAAAATATATGTGCAGCTTATGTAAAGCAAATAAAACAATTTGTTTTTTATGTGGCTTAGATATTAATGATCCTGAACAAAAAATTGTATGTAAAATATGTAAGTTAATATTTAATTAATTATGTTTTAAATGAAAAATTAAATTTTTTAGTTATAATAATTTACTTTTTTAACATTTAAAAATATTTATTTTTTTTATTTTTCTTCTTATCTTTATTTTAAATACGAATATGTAAATATTGTATATTATTAATAAAATATTAAATCAAGACTCCCATTAAAATAAATTATAATAATTAAAATAAACAAATATTTTAAATCTTCGTGGTAATGTATACTCAATATAAAATTATGAATATATAACTTCATATAATTCTTGACTCTTATTATACTGCTTAAAATCTTTATAGTTTTTATTAGCAATTTGTATTATATTTTGAAATATATGATTTTATATTTGTGCTAAATAGTTTATGTTAGGATTAAATATTTTTAAAAAAAAAAAATTATATATATGTATTGTTTTGTTTTAGCTAATTGTGGTAAATATTATCATGACAAATGTCTAGCTGATTGGCCACAATGTCAGTGGAATCAAAATTCAAAGAACAATATTCGATCTGTTGTATGTCCACATCATGTTTGTCATTTATGTATTTCTGATAATCCTAAAAGTTCATGTAGAACTTATTTTGCTCCTGAAAAATTAATAAGGTGTATTAAATGTCCTACAGCATATCACAGAAGTAATAATAATTGTAAATAATTAATGAATACTTAAATAATTATGTTAACATGTGTAGGTGAATACTGTTTACCAGCTGGCAGTCAAGTGTTATCAAATAGTGATATTGTTTGCAGCAGACATTATGAACCTAAAGAGAAAACTTATCATTTTAATGCTACCTGGTGCTTTATTTGTACTTTAGGTATGTAAAGATGATGAATAAATATCTAGTATAATTTTTTCAGTTATTATAAATTCTTAATTAATGTACATTAATTAGGAGGTGCTTTGATTTGCTGTGATTTATGTCCATCTTCATTCCACATTGAATGTTTAAATCAAAATCCATCCGAATTTATAGGAGGATATACTTGTGAAGAATGTCAAACTGGACGATATCCTCTATATGGTGAAATTGTTTGGGTTAAAATAGGCAATTATAGGTAAAATTATTAAATATTAAGTTTATTATGTATATATAACTTTATTTGTGGTTAAGTACCATTACAATTAATATTGTCTAGCACTGCTGATAGTTTTTAGATATTTATGTTATGTTAATTTTAGAATATTTTAAAGTATATTATATAATGTGCAGGATTGGTAAATTTAAATACATTAATATTATTACAATTATATTGTAAGAATTAGATTTATATAATATATATATATTATTGTAATGTGAATAATTCAGACATGTGCATATTGTTGTTTGACTTTAAGTAAAGTAAAAACAAAGTTGTTATTTAAGAGGATGTTACGCTTGCATGTTCTGTTTTCATCTAACAATTAAAGAATATAGCAAAAGCACAGGAATGCAAAACATTAATTGTGGCGTTTAGGTTAAACTTAGACTTAAACATCTATTAGAAAGTTTAAAGAGAAAGATATTTTGGAGCAAATTTTATATCCATTTTATAAAATATAAAGAAGTTATAGTGTATCGAGTTTTTTATTTTTTTAACGTTTCTTTGATTTTTTTATATTTCTCTTAAGAAGACAGAGAAAGAACATGTGGGTATGAGGGTAACTTTTTTGTTAGGTATCTCATTAATTTTGGGTTATTATAATAATAATAATTTTTTGACATACTTAAAATTGACTTCTACTATATAATTGTGTAAGTCTATCATACCATACACAAAACTGGTAAAAGTCTTCTATCACGTGAAAAACAATCAAGTAGAAATAATACAAAAAATAATAACTTATTAATTTTAATTTAAGACTACTTGTTATAAAATATAGGGAAGACAAAAATGTGGATCACAAAACATTTTCAACAGTTATTTTTACACAACTTGGTTTTTTTTTATATGAATATATTTATTTTTTATTTCTTTGCTTCATACATAATGTCTAATTATTCACATTATTGGTAACATGTATAATCATATTTGAATACAATACCTACGATATATTTTATCATTAAAAACAAAAAATAATGTTATTGTATACTATGTATAAATTAATATTTAAAATAGTACTAATATTTTACTTTTTACAGATGGTGGCCTGCTCAAATTGTTTTTCCTAATCAAGTTCCTGATACCGTTAATGTAATAGCACATTCTATTGGGCAATTTGCTGTACGATTTTTTGGATCATATGATTATTATTGGGTGAATCGTGGCAGAGTATTTAATTTTCATGAAGGGGTAATTATAATAATTTTTTCAAAGTGTATTATATAACTATTATTGCTTACTAACTCATCTGGATGCACGGGTTCCCAATAGCCAAAATGAACTGTTTACCTGACTGCCATGTTATTAGGCTATTGCGCTTTAGTACAGTAATGTAAATCATTGAATCAAAATGACCGTTAGGTCATAACCAGGAACCACTTTTTGTGTTTCTTACTGTAGACATAAATATATAGGTAAATTTTATTTATATAACTTATAACTGGAGACCAGTTTTTGTTCGGTTCTCGATATTGGTGCCAATATCAATTATTATTTTACAATTTTAATAAGATAAAGGAAATAATTACTTAAATTATAGAATAGATTTAGCTTACATACAAAAATCATATTGCCGATTTAAAATCCACAAAATAAGAATAGTTAATAAATACATAAACAAATAAATTAGGTACTTTATAAGATATTTTTTTTAATATTTTATTTTTTAAAAATACTAACATCCTCACTTTGTCTGGAGTTAGTTCTTTTTTTTATCAATAATTAAACCGGATGTTGAAAAAAGTCTTTCAGAATAAATGGTTCTTGGTGCACAAAGATATTTCAATGATAACTTTTTAAGTCTTGGACATGACCGTTGGAGGTATATACGAGCAGTTGTACAAAATGGATGATTAAGTCCACCAATGTGATCACATAAAAAAATAATAAGAACTGGTACCAATAAATAATTATAATAGAACTGATAACTGGAACTGGCCTATCCCTACTTATAACATAACAAAAACATGTTACTCATAGTTTATTAGTTAATAGTTAGCTAGAACATTTTTTAATATAATTAACTAACAGTTTAAACATATAATGTTTCCTGTGGGGAGACGAGTTTTCGTCATTCTGTTATCGCTTCTCTCATGGAAGTATATAATTAAGTCTTTAAATTATATAGTGTCTATTCTAAAATATTTCCATAAGGTTTTCTGTGCTTGTTTTGTTTTATCTGTAACTTTTTTTATATTTTAATATTCTCATCGGTATTAACTTTATAGCAGTATCATTTACTTTTAATACTTAACTTTTATTCTTGTTTATTTTTTTAATATTATCAAATATAACTGAGTCGGGTTGAGAATTTTGTGCTTGTTTAAATCATATTGGTTAGTGTTTCTTAAAATATTTTGATGTTTTTATTTTATTATTATATTTTGTAATATAATTAATCTTATAGTTCAAGCCCTAAGCACTTTATAGTCTTGAATATAATTTAATAATTAAAGATAAATGTAATTATACAATTATAAATGTTTTTAAAAAAGTGTTCTTTAGCTTATATCTTAGGAATTTTGTGAAGCATGTAATTTTTGAATTAATTATAGTTGAATTTAAAATATATTTTAGGATGATGAAAATATGTTAACAAAAAATTCAATGAAGGGTTTAGATCAAGTTTTTCAAGACGCCATTATAGAAGCAGCTCAAGCACACAATGCTTACATTTTAGATAAAGATAAAAATGATGCTAAGTTATCAAATCAGTCTTCAACAGTATGTTTAATATATATATATATATGTTGAATAAATAGCATTTGATATTATTTTTATTGATTAATTATGTTTTATTAATTTTAGAAACCTCCGAAGTATGTCCGAATTAAATTTAATAAACCATATGGTAATGTTAAAAATATGGAATTGGATAATACTGCTATGACTCCCTGTGAATGTGATGCAACTAAACCAGACCCGTGTGGTCCTGGTTCTGATTGTATAAATAGGTATTTAATTTAATATTAAATTTATTTTACTTGTATTATATAATAATGTAATATACTTACAGAATGCTTATGTTTGAATGTCATCCACAAATATGTCCAGCTGGAGATAAATGTAATAATCAGAGATTCGAAAAAACATTATACCCAGCTATGGTTCCATTTTTAACAAAAGGTAGAGGTTGGGGTCTTAAAACGTTAGAAGACATACAAGAAGGTTTGAAAATATTATAATTATATTTAACAATTTAACTTAATTAGTTAACCATTTAAATATAGTAAATATATATAATGTATTTTAATAGAAATCTGAAATAGTATTATAATTACAGGAACATTTGTAATTGAGTATGTTGGTGATGTTATTGATGAAGAAGAATTTCAAAGAAGATGCGTAGAAATGCACCAACGAAATGAACAAAATTATTATTTTTTGACTATAGATAATTCTAGAATGATAGATGCTGGGCCCAAAGGAAATTTATCTAGGTAAAAATAATTTTAATAGTTTAACATCTTTAAATAAGTCTGGATATTATAGTTTGTTGAAATTATTATACTGTGTTCTAAGGGTCCATAATGATATTTTATTTATTATTTTTAACATCCATTTTTTTTTTTTATAGCTAATCATCCTATAATATTGTTATTATCAATTATCATATTATGTACCTTTTTAAATTCCATTTCACATTGTTTCTAAAATAAATAAATTTGTATTATTTTAAAAATAAAATAACAATGGTCCTGCATACTGTAGTCCTTATACTAAGGTGTTATTTTGATAATAATTAATCTTGTTATTGCTTTAATAATTTAACAAAAATAAATTATTAATGATCACTATTATAGTTCTATAACTATTTTACATATTATTTTGATCATTACAATTATTGTACTTCTTTCCTTGTACATGTAAAGTGTTTTAGATTTGTATATGTGAATATTTTATATTTTAAATTTATAGTCAATTTTAATGTTAATCTTCAGTAAATTATTATTAAATATTTATTATTTATTTTTATTTAATACATTTTATTATTTTTAATTGTATATAAAATAATAAAATATGTCTTCAGAATTAAAAATTATGCTAATTTTTGGATTAAGGGATGAAGTATGTAAACATTTTGGGTTTAAGGTTAATGAAAATGGTGTCACAAATAAAAAAACAAGTGGTTTGTCATCACTATTTTAATAATATCAAATTTTGAAAATACATCAAACTTAAATTCTCATTTACAACTATGTAATGAAAAAAAAATTTTAATTTACATCAATATCATCCTATTACAATAATTCAAAATTAAATATACAAATAATTAACAAAAGCTTTATTAACCTTTGTTGTAAGAAGAGATGTGCGACTGTTTTTATATTGTTTAGTTTGTGACAACGTACCCAATATAACAAGAGCTGTTTAAGATTTAGAACAAGGAAATATTTTAGTGAGCTGCACATTTCATACTATTCAGTTATCTATTAATGCAGCTATTCAGAACTCAGAAATAATAAATTTTGCTACTAAATTACAAAAAAATAGTTGAACATTTCCATAGGTGTGGAGTTTTGCAAACAAAATTGGAGACTGAATAACAAAAATAAAACTGGCCCAAAAATAAATTAGTGCAAGTTTGTATCACACAATGAAATTCTACACTCAAAATTTAAACCATACAAATCTTAAACAATTATGAGAAATATAACGAAAGATTCACTGATATGGTAGAGAGAAAATGCACATAGATTTCCTGCAGTGGCATTAGCCTAAAAATACTTATGTAGTCAAGTAGGACAAATCATAACACAAAAATATTCAAGATTGACACTAGTCTAGATTAACTTATTCCTAAACTTGTTTTTAACATCAGAAGGAATAATGAATCGTGGCGATTTTAATTATTATGAAGAAGATATTTTACATACATTTTAAAATATCTTTATATTTTATATATTCCTATATTACTAATATAATTTTTTGAATATCTAGTACCTACTTATTATTAATCATGGTTGTGATCATTTATAGAATATAGCAAGCTGTTATTTTTTTACAATACATAATACATTTTAAATAAAAATATTTTTGAACATTAAATAATATTAATTTTTTATATCAATATTATTATATCCTGATGATAATCAATATATCTTATGCATTTTTGTATTCGGTATCTTGATAAATTATCGGCAAAATATATATGATATTGATATTTGAAAAAATATCGTTGTGGAACTCTACAGTGTGTTGTAATTAGTAATTTAATGTTATTCTGGTCTACTTAAGATTTATAATAGAATTACACTGATTTTATTTTTATAATAGATTTATGAATCATTCATGTGAACCAAATTGCGTAACTCAAAAATGGACTGTGAATGGAGTCACTAGAATTGGACTTTTTGCTTTACATGACATACCAGCTGGTACAGAGTTAGTATTTGATTACCGTTTGCAAAGTTGCTCTGAAGTAGTTAAAAAACCTTGTCAGTGTGGGGCTGCTAGGTGTTCTAAATTTATTGGAGTAAAAGTGGTAATTATTATAATTTAATTCAATCAATTTTTACATGATACAGTATTAGTGTTAATTGTTAAATACAATTTAATATTTTTTTGAATTTAATTTCACAGGAAGAAGAAAGAAAAAAAGTAATTTCAGTAAATGATCCGGATAAATCTAAGGCAACTACAAAGAGCAAACGAAAGCTATTAAAACTTAAAGTAATTTCAAGTGCTTAAATATTTTAAAGTTTATATAACATTTATATTAAGTATTGCATTTATATTTTATATAATTCCTTAGGATAATGCTTCTGATTCCGACAAATCTAAATCGTCCAAAGTAACAAACAGTGATCAAAGCACTTCTACAACTGAAAATGTGGTAATATTAGTATTTAGTTGTATTATTATTATATTTTTATTAAAATGAACTAATTTAAACTAGATTGATTCATCAAACACTGAAAAATTTGACGACTCTAAGAAACTGAAAAATAAAGTATCTATGGGTAAACCTGCAATTATCTTAAAAGTATATATATATACTTATACTATATATATTAAAATATTCTGTTGTAGCTAAACATTTATTATTATTATTTATTTATTTATTTATTTTTTTATATATATATATATAGAATGAAAATTCTGAATCAACAGAAACACAAAGTGTATTAACAAAAAAATGTAAAACTTCAATGAGGAATAGCATCAAAATGACAAAAGTATGTAATCAAAAAAACAATTAAGAATTTTACATTGTATTGTCAGTTTTTAATGTTTTTAATAATTCATTTTAATATTAATAAAAATAAGATTTATAAATTAACTTAATGTCATTGCATTAAATACATTGTTATATATTTTAAAAACTTACATTATTTTATACAATATAAATATTTGTTTATAGTAGTATTTAGTAAGTCTGTAAAATATTGAACCCATTTTAATCTCCTTATCACTTAGAATATAATTCTAAAAATATCTTCCTAAATATTTGAGGTTTAAGGTAAATACTGAAATTAATCAGATACTGCATTTATTTGTAGTTGTCACTCAAATTAACTTCATATAAATTGAGCTACAGGTTAAGTTAGGTGCAATTAAAATAACAAGATCTACATGAAAATTAAATTAAATGTTTTTGGTCTGTGTACTTTATTATTAAATATTGGCTTATATATTGTATATATTGAATATAAATTTTACCAAGAATATTAATTTATATAAAAAAGAGTAAATTATAATATGAGTATTCAATCTGTAGATTCAAATTAAATGATTTATGATTGTTACCCTAATTAAAATTATAAATAAGTGTATACACACTTTACTACTAGATTAACATGGTGTGAATTAATTAAATGTATATCAATGATTGTATATAATTACAGTTAAAGAGTTCAACAATTCTTTAAATTAATATAGAAATAATAAAAATGATAAATATAAATCAACATTTATGGAATGAACTAAAAAAAAAAAAAAATAGAATGTATATAATTATCATAATATGATAATATTTTATATAAATTGAATGAGACTAACTATTTAAAAATATTATTATTATTTATCATAAAACATTTATTTTCTCTATAGTACTACGGATTGGTTTATTACATTGTAAATTAATATGATTTATATGTGTAATATGAATTTTTTTTAGTAATTTTGAATAATACTTTGTTCAACAATTGCTATATTTGTTATTTAATTATAATACAAAAACTAAATAATACAATGTTTCTGATAGGTACAGTATAACTTAAATATTTCAAATTTGAAAGGAAATAATATTAATAAATAACAAATAATTAATTTATTGAAAAATCAATTTTAAATTTTGGAATTAATTTTCTAGAGATATTGATTTTTTTTAAAAATTTTAAAAGATATAACTTGTATTAGTTAAGTTTTAATTATTATAAATTTAGTCCGATACATTAAATTTAATTATTTTGAAATCAAAGGTTTTACTTAAATATTTTTAAAATTAAAATACAATGAAATATATTCTATTTAAATACTTACATTAAGTTTTGCATGATAAATACAATAGTACCATATGTATATATATATATATATATATTTAAAACTAGTATATTAATTATTTATTTTATAGTAATTTTCTAATTAAGTTTCATAAAGAAATAATTAAATTAAATTTAAATTTAAAATATTTTTTTTTAAAGTAATGATTATAAACATTATTTATTTTTAATTAAATATACTTTTTGTACTAGTTCAGACAGTTATTATTAAAAATTATTCAATATTACCCCAATATATTTAAAATATCCGAGTGTTTTAAGTATGCATTAATTTCAATTTCTTAAAAAAATTTCTGTACTAATTGATACTAAAAGAATTAATTGTATTTCGTTGGTATTTAATTAATTCAGAAATCGATTATAATTATAAAAATTATTTAATTTAACTATTTGTTTATTGGAAGACATCATTTTGTGTGTTTTTTATTGTTTAAAATGATTATGTTTTTTAAATATGAAATATATCATTTTTAAATTTACATTGAAATTAATACGAGAAAAATACTTAACACATACAATTTCTATTTCTATTCATTATTATTATAGTATTATAATAATATTAAATAGTGTTCTATTCTTAATTAAAAAGTGTCATCAATGTATAAAGATGATTTATTTTATTAATAAGTTATTTATTATAATTCAAAGTGTTAATAAACTTTAGTATTCTAATAAATGCCTCATTAGTACTATTTGATTTTTCCTACTAAAATAAAATAAAAAGTGAAAGTTTTGAAGTGAAAGTATTGCATTTCATAACAAAATACAAAAATCTCAAGGCTATAATATACATTTTTATACTTTTTTATTTTATCTATGTGTATTTTCTAAATAATTTATATATGTTATTTTAGAACTGATTTTTTTTATCTTTAATTTTGAAAAGTGGTATAATTTTCTTTCGATTAAAGTTATTTAAACTCTAGTATATGTTTGACCTCCAATATTAAATTATATAAAAATTTTTTTATAATTTTACTGGTACTTTTCAATTTTTTTCTTGTGATTAAATATTAACTATTTTTCAATAAGTTTTCATGTATTCCATCATTTGAGTGAAATAAAAATAAAATTTATTAAAACAAATGAAATTGATTTTATTTTGAGTCATGTGTATATGTTTAAAATGTTACCCATTATATTATGCTATTATTATTTATTAAGATTTATAGAATTAACTTCACTCGTGGTATTCTTAAACAATAAATGTAATGCCTGTTTTATTATATTAAATTTTTTTGTTTCTAATTAATTAATATAAAAAATACTTCATCAAAATAATAGATATCAATAAAATCCACTCTTTAAAACCATTTCTTTGTTTTTCAATTATTGATACAATGATTTGGTTGGATAGGTTTAAAATATTATGGTAATATGTAATTTAATATTTTATTGGTTATTATTTATTATTATTTGTTTATTGTAAGTGTATATGTATATTATTTTCAGGATGATGATGTTAATTCCTTTGAATCGGAAGAAATTGATAAATCAAAACAAAAGATAATTTTACCAATACCTTCTTCAAGAAAACAATTAATAAAAGTATGATTTATATGATAAATAATTATATTTGATAATTTTTTCATACTGTTTAAATTTATTTTTTATTAAAAAAACTTACGATCTTTTGTAGTTTTTTAAAAGTAAATTACTTTTTTTACACATTGTTAATTGAATATTTGTATATTATGTATGTAACATTTTAATTTACTATTTGTTTAATTGTATCTTATTAACATATTGTTTATATTTTGTATCACTTTTTTTATCTATTTTAATGACAAGAGTACAAATACAATTATAACTTATTTTACTTATTTTAACTTATATTAAACATAATATAGACTATTAAATTTGAATTGATTCATTTATAACCTATTAGTATATTTTTGGGTTTTCATGTCTTATGGATTACTAATTAATTCGTTATTTCTGTATTATATAAAAAAAATAGTTTTTGTATATTGTTAAATATTTTATTGTAGTTATTCCCAATTATATTTATGTACAGTGTGTATACTGAAGTACTATAAACCATACAATTATAAAGTTACGCCATTAAAATATTTTAAGGTATATTATTTATACAAGGTAATATTAACTGATTATATAGATAAATTGGTTATATAAATAATTTAAATATAAATCTATTGTAAGAATGAAAATATAACCAATTTTACTTTTAATCTATTTTCACTTCAGATTATATGTGATTTTCATGATTTTAGGATAATACGAAAAATTCAGATTCAATTGTAGTACAAAAAAAACAAAGATTCAAAAATTATAAAAAGGTAAACATTAGTTAACAGTATATATAATTCCATACTAATCATATTTATTCCAAAATATACTTAATTTATGATTTTAATGTTTTGTTATTTATTTAACTTAAAAATTGTTTTAACTTGGAATACCAATGAATTGTTTTTTAATCATGTATAAAGTTATGAAAAAGTTTTGTGTTTAATCTATTTAAATAAAAATATAATTATTTTATATTAATTTAAATTTAAATTATTTTTTTTTTAAATTTAATTTAATTTTTTTTTTTCAGAAGAATGTAACCAAAACCAATATATTACCATTGTCTAAAAACTATAATGAATTATCAGTACCTACTCTATTGTCTGATAAAATAGTAAGTTTAAAAAGGTTAAATTCTGATTAAATTGTTAAATTATAATTATAAAATTTGAACATAATTCATAAATTAATTTTAATTATTATTAGGGTCATATTGTGGGTTTAAAAAATATGAAAACAGCTAGTAATCGTACTAAAGATTTAATACAGACTGAAAAAATCAATGAGGTATTAGATAATTTAAGTTTAGTTATAATACTTTTTAATATTATAATTTTTAAACCTGAAGTAATATGTATAACAATTCTTAATTGTTATATATTTGTTTCTAGTATGATTATTTTTGTTAATAATTAGTGTTATTTATTTTTAATTTGATGAGTTTAAGAAGTGAATATTCATTTGTTCAATTTATTTTACCAGGCTAGTGTAGTAAAAAAAAATGAATCTACTGTAACTCAAGAAAGATCAAGGCATAGTTTAACTAGATTGGCAAAAAGTAGACATTCATTTTTATCTAAAGTAATTATATTACACTATTAAATTTTAACTTATAACTATTAGACATTAGTCTAAAACAATTTATAATTTTTAAATGATGAGCTTTAAATTAAACAGTTGATACTTTAAACTATTATTATTGATAGGTACTTTATAATTATAAACTATAGTTTGTAATTTATAAACACCAATTTTTTTTAACACATATTCTGAACAGACAAACAGTAAACAAAATTAAAATATTAGATAAAATATAATTTGTGAAAAATAAGTTTTTTTTATTATTATAATTTGTAATAATTAACCTTTAGTGGCTTGTATGAGGTATATAATTAGCTTTCACATATTAGAACTCGAATAAAAATATTATTTGTTTAATTATTTTTTTTATATTTGTCTACAATTTTTGTACTAGAGTAAAAATGTATCCTTCACATGAATTAATATACAGTTTTATGGTATGTGTGCTACTAAAGGTTAAACAATATGTATATAACAAATTTTATTCGTTAACTTGTGCTGTTCTGTTTCTCATGAAATAAATTATAATAAAGATATTTTTGTATTGTTATTATTCCAATAAGGAGGCTACCAAGCCTATTAAGCCCATTAAGCCAAAAAGAAAATTATATAAAGAACAAAAAGAGATAACGAAAGTAACAAAATCGAAAACCAAAATTGAAGAAATGCAATCAGTAAAAACTGTTTTAATTAAAAAAAAAGAACTGAACAAACATAATTTATTATCCAAGACATACTACAAAAACGATTCTTGTTTGATTTGTGGCAAAGGTCATGCAGAATTATCATGCAAAAACAAAAAATGTCCTAGAGTTTTCCATCTTAGCTGTATGAACAAATCTAAAATTGTCAAATGTAATTTTATCAATTCAATAATATGTTATACTAAGTTTTTATAAATTTTATGTATATTAATTTAACTGTTGTATTTTATTTTAGCTGGATTTATTTGTCCTTCTCATTTTTGTTCCATGTGTAAAAAACGAAAAGTTGTGGCCAGATGTAAATTTTGTGTGAAATCATTTTGCATGGGACATGTTAAAGGCAATATATTTAAAGATCCACTAGGTAATGGAATGTTGTGCATCACTCATCATCCTGATAAAGTAAGTAAACTTTAATTATTTTTTTATTCAATGGTTAAACTATTTATGTTGCATTAATTATTTTAGTTGTACATTAATTACTAAACAAAAAAAAATTAATAATTTTATAATCAATTATTTTTATCATTTCAAAGAAATCAATATCAAAAGTTGTGTGTGCATCTTCGGTAACTCCAAACTTAAATGTCACTAGTACAAGGGATGTTATTAATAAAAATGACAAATCTATAGATGTTGCTTTTACAAATACTGTGATAAAAGATGACTTATCAGATAATGTTGAAGAACAATTTAATATTCATACAGATGAGATCAATGAAGAAGAATACATATCGACTCAGGTAATCAAAGATGAGTGTGATCGAGAATATATACACATTGGTGGATTCAATGTATGTAATATGTCCGACTTGGTAACTGATCAAGAAGAGTGTTATATAGCTCCTGTTGATACTGATGGTGATCTGTTCAAGCCATCATCAGCTAATGTTGTTATTGATATAGAATCGGCATCAGCATTGTATCAGTCTACTGATAATTTACAATTAGTATCTATTGCCACCGATAATAAAGATAGCCATGATTATGCTAATGTACATTTCATACCTGATGTCAATTCAACTAAAAACAAATGGCTAACAACTGAACCTTAAATTTATTTACACACTGACACTATATACTACAAAAGTAAATAATTATTAATTTGCTAGTTACCTTATTTACTAATTAGTAATTTCAATTGTTTTGTTATTTTTTTTTTTTATAATTTATGGTAGTTATTAAAATAATGTTGTCTTTGTTTTTTTTAAATTTAATAATTAATCAAAACTACCATGTATTACATATTGATGTTTAATTATTATTATAAGTTTTACCATGAGAGTTTTTTAGATTTAAAGATTATATTATTTAATACAAAATGTATGTTAATAATATAATATTTGATTTGATTGGGTATTTGATTAAAAGTGATTTTCTGTATTGGTTGTTATATTGTTACGTATTTCAATATTTAAATTCAAATGTATTAACTTAATTTTACATATTATTTTAAAATATAAATAAAGCATTTGTTTATTCAATATATTATATTGTAAACAAGAATTGACTATACAATTTATTTTTGTTTTGTAAAATGAATCATAATTAAAAATGTGTAAAATTGTAGTTATTAAAAATAAAAGCACTTCTCATTGATATAATTTGCAAAAAATAACAGCCAAATTGTAAAGTTATTTTGTGGTAAATTAAATATTTAGTTTATACACTTAACGAGTTTAGTCGTTGAATTTTCTACAGTGACTATAATGATGTTAGATATAATATGGATCATACAAATAGAGTACCCTTTTAATTTTTTTTTTTTTTTATGGAGGTTAAATGAAAAAAATTGAATGCAAAATTTCAAATAGTTATGAAATAAATAAAGAACTCCGTGTTCATGGTCATTGTTGTCACACAATATGAATAGGTATAAAATAGTATTAAATCAATATCATAATAATATGTATATATGAAATGTAATGTGATTTCTTTTGTATGGCTAATGACTTTCACTATTTAGACAAAACCAGCAAGTATAAATTGGCTTTATATTGAAAAAAAATGTAAACTACAGTAGACACGTTTAGTAAATGGAGTACAAAGTTATTTCTATAAGTAGGCGTAGGTATTAAAGTGTTCTCCTTGGGTTATCTTCGTTATGTACATGCTACCACATTAACTGTCTAACACAAGTCTAATTCGCATTATTAACGGTATTAGTTATATATTAAATTAACTATTATAGCGCTGCCTCTGTCGTTATTTCGTCTACAACAACTAACGTCATAGTCGTTATTATACGGCATACCGGTTAATTTTTCATTAAATTATAAATTATTGCCGTGATGATTAATAACACGTTTTCTCGCGAATACAAACAAACAAGAAAATTGTTTATGCGTACACATATTATATCGAGTATAATAATTGTGTAAACATTAATTTATTTTGGTAGTGACTAGTAATTAATAATTACACATTTAGGTTTACTTTCGGCGTTCATACATTGCATGAATTGAGTTTTACTTTTTATAAAAAAAATAATTATATAAAAATAATATTTTATTTTATCATACGATTGATGGATATCGAAATATTTTCCTACTTTGGTATAATATCAGGACAACATGATAAAATAATTTTATATCCTACTTGAATACTTGATAATAATAAATTAATAAATATTATATAATAATGCAGTTGATGAACAATGATAAAGATTATAGGTAAATAGTAAATACGTATTTCCAATATTATGTGATTTTACAACGAAAAATTAGAAATTGTCCGTACTATCATTGATTATAAATACTAGTATTAGTACTATAAATTTATATGTATTATGTATAAATTACGTTAGAGCTATAACTCGTTTGGCGATAATTATTATTACAATTTTTTTCACATTATTTTCAACTATTCCGATTTCTCGTAGTTGACATTTTGGCAAGTATAAATTATATTATATTATAATATCTCTCTCAGAAATGTATAATTTTTAAGAAGTTGTAGTAGTCCTACTAGTTATATTTATTTTTTAATTATTAAATACAAAATTGCATAAAATATATTATTCAATAGGTTATAGTCTCGTTTTAAGTTTTTACACCTTGAACACACATGTTGATCCACACGATTTAAAATTCATCTCCAACATTAAAACCATATAACCATTGAATATTTCTATCAACCGGTATTACAATTTGAGTTGATAATTTTGTTTTTTAATTTTACATATAAAATTTATTGACGTTTTAAGGCGATTTTACACTAAAGCATAATCACATGAACGCGCGATTTAAAAACTTGTGTACGGAAAGGAAACAAATATTACCTAAATCGTTACATTTAAGTACACTTCAGAAAAACAATCGTCTTAACGCATGTAATCAGATGAGATCCATAGGCGTGCGCAGAATTGTATTTTAGGTGGTGCATCAAATAATTTTGGGCCCCTCGTATTATTCATGTTATTATTCTTGGTGATATGAGTAGTTAAAATAGCAATATTTTGAAAATATTTTAAATCTTTATTTTTTGTTTTTATACATTACCAATAATAAACCCGCATTATAGACTTGCTTATTAGTTATTAGTTTATTACATAGGATAGGTTAGATATTACCTCATAAGTATAGAATATTGATATATTCAATATAATGTGCTACATAGAAAATGTAATTAATATAAGATAATATATTTTATAAATGAAATTTTTCTCCTGTCATAAGAGTAGGTATATTTTTAAAATTGCTTTTTTAATTGGTGAGGAGGGGAGAAATAAAACATAAAATACTTTTTTGTTTTCGTGTTATAAAATTTCGGAGGTTTTCACATTTTGGGCATTTAGCTCATAATAGCAGGTGGTGTCTATGCACACTGTGCGCACGCCTATGATAAGATCGAATCGGTTTAATTTTGTATGGTCGAATATTCGAATGCATTAAAAATTAAATAATGTTAGGTTTAAATATTCACACGGTATGATTCGTAAGCGTTCGCAAGAAAGTTGTTACTTAAGTTATCGAGAGATAGTTTAAGTTTTTTATTTTGTTAAAAATTGTATTTTTAATTAAATAATTAAATATTATTAAATTTATTATTAGGTAATTAATTGAAAATTAAATAATTTATATAATATTTAAACCATGAAGATTCGTGATTAGCTCTAATCTTCATTATTTAAACAATTCTTCAGGATAAGACTTATGTTAAATAATTTACTTTGGGCCTTTTAAATAATATGAGTACCCAATATTAGCGTCGTATATTATTTTATTTTTATGCATAAAGAATATCAACAATTTCAGAAATTATTTTTTCATATCAGAATCCATAATTAAATTTTAAAAAATCATTATATAAAAACAACTCAAAACATACGACTTTAGATGCGAACATATTTTGTGTAAATAAAATGCAATACGTTCAAATTACAAGTGTAACTGCCTTTAGACGAATAAATAGATGATAATTGATAGGTAGCTAATAATAAAAAATAAATGGTCAAAGTCTAAACACAATAATATGAGCGATAACCTTTGTCTGAAATTGCATCGTCTATAATCGTAAAAAATAAAATTTTGTTTGGAGATTGATTATAATTTATAATAATTAATATTATATTAATGTTTAATTTTTATTTTAGCGATGATAATTATTATTTTGTTACATTTAGGTACGTCAAGCGTATAATTTATTATACAATTATTGTTATTCGTTATCGACCAAACGGTTAACGACTATATTATTATGTTACAATATATTGTATAAACAACAAAATACCACAAATTTTTAATTAAAATGAGTAGGTATTTATATTATAGATTTTTTCGAGAATGTATTTATATTAAAACTAATAACATTATTGATTTATGATAACTAATTTATTTAATTTTGTATGTTCAGTTTTTTCGATCTCTGGTCGTAAGCTTTATAATAAATCAGCCTCTATTTTTTCTATTTAAATTTACTCAAGGGCACTTGCAGAAATTTTACCAGGCGGGAGGCCAAAATACAAAATATATTAAATACTTAATTAATTTATTAAAATACACCCTACACGTAGTACCGGATTTAGAGTTCCAAGACGCTGGGGGCAAAATAAATTGAACGTTTTATAATGTGAAAAAATGAATCACAAAATATTAATTTTTTTGGTTATATGGGGGTTTAAACACGGTCTGCAATCCCCGTAAATACACCACTGGTGCTGATTTACCATATTCCATATTATGATTGTAATGAATTATCAAGCATTTTTGTAAAATATTATCAAGTGATAACATTATTTTTGTTATCATATATTATAGATATTTTTTTTATTTGCGAATTTTTTGTTGAACAATTAATAACTAATAACAAATAGTTATTTGCAAGTATACATTACTCAAATCCGTAATGCGTAATGTCATTTATACTATTTAGTATTTAGGATTACACACTGTGTCGGGCCGTCGGGGCACACTAAAAAATAGGCGCTGTAATAAACAGTTACTGTAAACAATTTAAAATCGATAATAATTGATTGACGTAGCATATAATATATTGACAAATATAATTAATCACGTATTATCGTTTATGTAAATAATTCGAATATCTACAATATTGTAAAATATAATTTTATTGGGCCATGAGCCAAAAGGCAAAAGTCAAGTAGAATTTACGCCGGAATTATACATAATTATAGATACTTTTACTTTCCCCGGTAACTACACTACGCGCGTTTATTATTTCAGTTGAGACTTGAGGTTATCGTATTCTTTTACTTTGTTTGCGGGCCCACCATTATCATTATTTTGCGGTTAGATCTCATGAACAATCACGAATAATAACAATAAATAAATAATAATAATAATAATAAATAAGTAACACAAGTTAGTATTAACATTAAGTACAATATAATGGTACCGGTAGGACGTGGAGGCGGCGTTAGTTTAAAGTTAATCGTTTTCTCGAGGCGAAAAAAAGTAAAACACTGACGGGCGCGTGCGTTCGACACGGGTATATTATACTACCGTGTAACCTAACCACCACTACCGCTGTTATAAAGGTCATACCCTTGTTTCTGCATCGCTCCGCTCTTACAGCCTAACCTGTCGGGCCAACGGGTCGACCTTCACGTTCACGGCAATAATTCCGGACGGGACCTTGATCCGTTTCACTGGTCGATATACACTGTACACATCCGATCACCTCTGCGGTTCGACGGAAAATCGCGGCCGTCCATTAGGTTTGGCCATTCATTCAGTGACCGTGTTGCCGTCATACAAACGACTCACGAATATCATCGCTGATCCTCAAAACCATGAGCGGAAAGTGAGTACACTTACATAATATTATTATAACATTAATATACTTTTATAATATTCAAAGTGACCGTTGACGAAATAAACGTTCGTCGTGTCTACGTTTTAGTATTATTTTTTTCTGTTTAAAAAATGTTGACCTTTGACATGTAACCATTTCGCAGATCCGACATCGGACTCATCGGCTTGGCCGTTATGGGTCAAAATCTGATTTTGAACATGAACGACCACAAATTCGTCGTCACGGCTTACAACAGAACCGTTGAGAAGGTAGACGAATTCCTCAACAAAGGTGCCAAAGGTACCAACATCGTAGGCGCACATTCTCTCAAGCAATTGGTTGATTCGTTGAAAAAACCCCGACGAGTCATGATGCTTGTCAAAGGTATTTGAAATATGGACACTTATTAATTTTATATTTTCTACTCCTCAATTTGAGATCACTGTGTAAATTGTTATTGTTTAAACAAAATGTGTCTAGGCTGTCAATTATTTTGGATAGTTGTGTTTTAAAAAATTTGCATTACCTGGATTATAAAATATTATTTTTCTAAACCTATGTAAAAAGTAATTACTAATGATTGTCAAATGTCCCTGAATGATGAGTTATTATTATTTTTTATATAGTATAGCAACTATATTATAATATGAATGAATGTTTTTCACCAAACAATTTGATTTAGATAGGTATATGATTTTAATAAATAAATAATTAGGTTTAATATTATTTTATTGATTTAAAAAGTAGTTAATAATAATAAAAACAAAATTAACAACAATTATAAGAATAGTTAGTTCAATAAAACCTTTATTTTGTATTGTTCCTTTGTTAAAAGTTTATCTTTAATTTTTTCAAATTTTTGTTTCTGTGGTATGACTATTGCTATAAATCCGAGGTCGTCTGGTTGCGTTAACATGATATTTGGTTTTTCTACCAGCTTACTATTCATTTCCACCAATTTACCTGGTATAGCTGATAATATTTTATGTTCTTCCCCATTAGAACAAAAAACTTTACACAAAGTAGATCCGGCCTGTACAATCTGCGCTCCCCGTTTTCCTTTTCCTGTCATCATATTGCTCATTCGGTCAGTGTTTCCTGACACTTGGAAATCTATTTTATCAATAGCTTTTCCCATCAATACATGTGAAGGTGCCAATGATAAAATGCACAAGTTATTGGAATGAATAAGAACACTATAATCCTGATTAGGCTTGTCATTAACATTTATCGCGTAACAAGATTCAAAGTAACGTTGAACAACTGATGGTGGAACATGTTCAGATATTTCAGCGGTTTCTTCTATTGATGGTGCGGAATCTTCATAGTTATTAAAATCGCATCCATTCAATTTTTCCATTTTTCACAAATTATGAATGGTAGGAAAAATATAGATTATTACTTTTAGTTATTACAAGTATTAAATAAAATGTTTCATAACTTAAATATTAGTTAAAAAATGGAATCAAAATTATAAGCTATACAAAATTACAAACGAAATATGAATACTTTTTTTGAATTTTAAGAAAGTTTATATTCTATATAATATATATATAATTATAGTACTTAAAATAAGTTAAAAAGTTTAAATTTCCATGCATAAAAATATTAAAAACGTGCTATTGATAAACTGTTATCTCTACAAAATTCAAATCAATGGTACCAACAGAAAACATTTATAAAATTGTAATATAATATTATGCCTCCTATTTTTGAAAACTGAGAAGAAATTCTTTTTGATTTTGAGCGAATGGAGGAATGTATTGGTTTTACAAAGATGGTTTTTTTTTGTAAGTTTGAAAACATTTTCGCGTAGAAATAATGGTCCGATTATCCCAAATAAGACGTTACACATTTTTTTTAATTGTGATAACTACTTATATTTTGATTGTAATGACCCAACATTTTTTTTGACTAATACTCATTACTGATATAGGTAAAATTTACCACTGAGTGGTAAAATTTTGTCAGGATTTTTAGTATAATATATTGTATATCTGACTGAGTTTCTATTACAATTGTTTTTTCTAATGATATACCATTGAATTTAAATTTTAATTATAATAAACTACGAATTTCTCCGAGGACCGAAGAGACGAAGGAGGAATATCTTAAATTGACATTACCACTTTTTTTTTATTCATATAAAATCTATTATCAAATTAATAATTTTAATTATAATTTATGATTTACATAAATTATACATTAAACATTGTATTTATTGTTATATACATATCAGAATATTATACACATGACACTTGAATGGTTTCATCAAATTTGTTTTAATTCCAATAATATTTTATTTTTTTAGCTGGAAGCGCTGTTGATGACTTTATTGCCCAACTTGAACCTTTATTGGAAGAAGGTGATATTATTATCGATGGTGGTAACTCTGAATATCAGGACACTCAACGAAGAACTAAAGCACTCGCTCAAAAAGGTTTGTTGTTTGTTGGATCAGGTGTATCTGGAGGTGAAGAAGGAGCAAGATATGGTCCATCGTTGATGCCTGGAGGAAATTTTAAAGCGTGGCCGAGCATTAAGAATATTTTTCAAGTGAGTATTTAATTAAATTAATATATTATATTTATATAATTCATTTTTTTATATTCTGTATTACCTTGATTCTATATTTTAGAATACTGAAAATCATTGTATTCTATAAACATACATATTTTCATTTAATTTACTTTTATTAATTTTAATTTAATATTTCTTATTGAATGTACTGCTATATATATATATATATATATATACTGTTATATATATATATATGCTGTATAAAATTATTTAGAAAATTTCATATTTTAAATTAATAATTCTATTATTAAATAGTATTGTATTTTTCTATTAAATAAATACTATAAATAAAAAATAATAATAAAATAAAAATATAAAATTATATTCAAATGGATATATTTAAAATATTTTACTAGTTTAAAGTTCTCTTTTACTAGGTACTTTTAAGATTTAGGTGATTGCCACAGTTTTTTGATTATTTAATGTTATTAGTATAAATCTGGTCTTGATTTAATTCTATCTTACAAATGAAAAGAGTTTATATACGTATAAAGCATACTTGAATAAGGTTTAAGTCATGTCATGCCATCACATTTTTAAAAGTAGTGTTATTTTTTTGTTATTTCTTATTATTAGTTGAAATTATATTAGCCTATTATATTGTCCTATTCAGGTGTATTATTTGCCTATGAATACTTTTTACATAACTATTATTTTAAACCAAACTATGTTAATAATGTACCAACTGTATAATTATAATTTTTAAATTTAACTGTTTATTTTTATTTTACTGTATTGATGGGTCAGGCGTGGCTGAGTGGTCTAAATACATGTTTCAGTGCACCATATCCAGGTTAGACTTCTGGGTAGCTAAGGGGTTTTTTTTTGCACATGGTAGCATTTGTATTCTGGAGCAAACCAGCCACTATTACCCAAAAAATTCGAATAATTTGGTTAACCAAAAATTTACAATCCAATTAATCAAGAATCATCTTCTCAACCCATTTGGCATGTTATTGGTGACAGTTAGGTTGCATAGCATGTCCCTTAGAAGGGAAAAGAATATATTAAACTGCTAATTTTTATTTTGTTTTATTGAAAATTAATATGTAGTTATATTTGATTTTCAGAGTATTGCTGCTAAAGTTGATGGTGAACCTTGTTGCGATTGGGTTGGTGAAGACGGTTCTGGTCATTTTGTGAAAATGGTTCACAATGGTATTGAATATGGAGACATGCAACTTATTTGTGAAGCTTATCATTTGATGAAGTCTGCATTAAACATGAACAATAAAGAGATGAGCTTGGCCTTTGACGAATGGAACAAAGGTGAATTGGATTCATTTTTAATAGAGATCACAAGAAACATATTGCAATTCAAAGAGGACGATGGAGAATATTTAGTTGAAAAAATTCGGGATGCAGCTGGCCAAAAGGGTACAGGCAAATGGACTGCTATTTCTGCATTGGATTATGGTGTACCAGTTACATTGATTGGAGAATCTGTATTTGCTCGTTGTTTGTCTTCTTTAATAAATGAGAGAGTAGAAGCTAGTAAAGTACTACAAGGACCAACAGAAACCTTTAGTGGTGATAAACAAGCTTTCTTAAAAGATATTGGAAAGGTTATTTGATAATTAATATTTTACTATGAAGATAATATATTAAATGTTTTTGTAAATGTTAATTATTCATATTTTGTTAGGCATTGTACGCATCAAAAATTGTGTCCTATGCACAAGGTTTCATGTTGATGCGTGAAGCTGCTAAAATACATGGATGGAAGTTGAATTACGGAGGAATTGCACTCATGTGGCGAGGAGGATGTATTATCAGAAGGTTAACAAGTTTTTTTTTTAATTTATAGAATCAATTATTTAATATGTACATGATACTTTAGTGCTTTTTTGGGAAAAATTAAACAAGCATTCGAACTTGATCCAAATCTTAAGAACTTGTTACTTGATCCATTCTTTAAGGATGCTGTTCACAATAGTCAAACTGCTTGGCGTAAGGTAGTTGCCTCCAGTGCCACGCTAGGAATACCTACTCCAGCTTTCAGTACTGCTTTGGCCTTTTATGATAGTTATAGAAGTGCTAGGCTTCCAGCCAATTTATTACAGGTAAAAAATGTCACACTTGATTTTATTGAAATGTATGTATATTTTTATGTTTCTATTTTATTAGGCACAACGTGACTATTTTGGTGCTCATACATATGAACTGTTGTCTGCTCCCGGAAAATATATACACACAAACTGGACTGGTACTGGTGGTGATGTCTCAGCCAGCACATATAAAGCTTAGATGTAATACATTAAAGTTATAAATTATTTAATTTATGGGACCAAACACACATAATGGGTTTATATCCAAAGAATGTTTAAACAGTATATATATATTTTTATACTTCAAAACAATTCCATTATTCCAAAATTTAAAATAATTAGTTGAGTATTTTTATTGATGTTTTGTAAAACATAGTTATTATTTCTTGCCTATATGAACATTTATATATTTTATACTTACTGTTACTTTTCAAAATGTATTGTGTTGTTAATAAAAAATTTTTTAATGAAAATAAAATAAACATTTCTATCTATTTCAGATTTTTTTTTTCTAATTTGATATAAATCATGTAAACATTTAGCCATTCCCACTTTTTATCTGAAAAATATTAATCAATCGAGCTTCTATATCCTTATGGCAGAGCAAATTTTTTTTTTTGGTATTTAGTTAAATTTATAATTTTAAATATTATCCAAAGTAAGAACATAATTGAGACTTAATTTTTAATATCATTCATATATTATTACAAATGTATCATATACGTATGGTATATTAAATTAGATTCAACAGAAAGATGATTTGTCTTACATTTTACTTTGCAAATAAATTTATTATATATTCACAACCCAAAAGTAAAATTTTGTTTAAATCACATAATTATATTCTTATAAAGTTATAATAGGTACCTACTGAATCTCATATTTACTTTTCACTAGTCTATTTAACGTCCAAGTATTACCATTGATTACCTATTATACTAAGTCGAATTTCTATATGAAATATAATATATAATATTTTATATTATTATTGTAAGGCCCAACATTTTTAACAAAAGCTCAAGGCCCGTATCATGAGCTTTGTTAGCCCCTGTCTAAGGTCGGTTCTGGGGCACTTTTGCCTCTTAGGATATATATACTGTGTTCCATCTAAGAACGCACCAAATGATTCACGGAGCGACGTTCGGACCCCTCAGCTGAGTCTAATCGCACTGTAATTGGTCGCCGATGGTTGGCTGTAATCGCCACTGACGACGACAGTCAATCGTGGTCGCCGCCGCTGTGTTAATAAACAATTAAATTAATTAATTAATTAATTTGTCTGTGGTGGGGACACATGCGCGAGTTTGGATGCATTATCGTCCGCCGCCCGGTTGGCTCTTAGATGGAACGCAGTATAGGTATTGTAAGTAATTACAAAAGTTAAAATAAAAACAAAAATTTTTTCTAATATTACATATACATATAAACATTTAATAATGATGAAAAATGAACATAATATAATATAGAAATATTGAATTGTTGTTATACACAATACACATGTTATTGTTTTACATTTTTGTAGTAAACAACACAGCCTCAAATAGTCAAATCAAATCTAAAACTTAAAAAATTTGTAATTCGAACATGTAGAATTTAAATTAATTTATTAGAAATTCACATTAACTATGATATCGTCAGTATATTTTTTATATTATATTTTGTCTGAGTTTGACATTTGTGATAGGTTTGGTGTAATAATAATAATAATAATAATAATAATAATTATAAAAGGTAATTATAATATTTAATAACAATGATGATTAACATGTACCCATACATGAACGATGATTGTTGTTTTTGTTATATTTAATAATAATAATCCACAATAAATCACATAACGATCAAATAAATATAATATTTGCATAATACTTAATTAAATATTATAAGTAACTAATAAATTAAGACAAGAATAATAAATAATAATATAATCTTAAAATATTTATAAATAATTAGGTAGTATAGGTAATCATAATAATGTGTGTGCTGAATAATTCAAATTAACGTACCAGTAATATGCTCAAATATTATAATATACATATTATGCATACAAATATAATACAATAATAATATAATGTGTGCGTATTATAAATAATATTACGTCTTTTTAAACATAATACTACCCATAACATGCAGTGATAAAAAAAATCATGTTCTGAATTTTTGATCACTCACTATATTGTACACAGTACACACACTATACATATAATATATGTTATATTATACATATTAGGTACATCATAATATAATAATATATATGTGCAAACAATAATTTATATAATTATTTACAATAATATTGTGTTGTAAGTCTCGTTAAGAGTAAATGTGATTTGATAAAGTCTGAATTTATATAATAATATAAATATTAAAATTATCATGACAAATTGCCGAAATTTGTTGTCTGTAGATATTGTTTTTTTTTAAATATCTAATCATTTTTCATTATTGCTAAATTAATATGGAGAAATAAAAAATTGTTCACAAAATTTACACTTATTAAATTATACATAAATAATAAATTGTAAATTTGTAAACGTAATTAATCGTGACAAACGTAAAACATCATAGAATATTATGTTGAGCAACGTGTAGGCAAAATAGGTAAATAGTAATCATCATTCGATATTATATTTGTATGTTAATTATAATATAATTATTTACATATTTATTGAAAAACGAAATATTAAAAAAAATTATACGATAAAATTATGTCGAACAACGTTATAATAATTATCGTGTAATATAATATAAATAAAATAATAATTTATTAATATTATTAATAAATAATTTTTATATTTTATAATATATCATAGTATTTTTGCAGCGACCAGTTAATTAAAAATCAAAATGTTATCAGAATGTCATATTTTTAAAAAAATGTGGGTTTCTCCAATGCTGGACACGAAAGAGTTAAAAAGTGGACATATGATTGGTTGGTATAGATATATATATGTTACGGGCAAAGTGTACAATTCGAGCATTATATAAAATGCCCATAGTGTGTCGGGCAATATATACAACGTCAATTTTATTTATTATTTATTTTATTATCTTGTAAATTTTCTCACATAATTTTATTAGAAATTAGTAAAACTATTTACTAATAATACAGAACTTTAACATGTAAAATGTTCTAAAATTCTAAAATTTCTAAAATTACTTTTATCAGTTACAAACATTTTTGATTAAACTTTGATTATTAGATTATGATTTATTTTCGAATCTACTGTTGTAGTAGTTTTCACATTTATTATCGTATTGCAATTATCGATAAGACTTAATACCTATACGGGTTTACTCTCGTAAAATTAACTGTTTAGTTACATCGTATCACTATAGTATCGTTTGTATAGTGTAGTTCAAGTGCGTATTTACTTATAATACTTTAATTATGGAAAAGTTTAATGAAAATCTAAATATTTTGTTAAAAAATAAAGGTTCAAATACTTCCTTTTTGACGAAATTGAAGTATAATGAATTAATTTTGCATATTATTCAAATAAAAAATAGTTTAAAAAAAAAGGAACCAAATGATTATAAACTTTTGAAAAATTACGATGTGTTAAAAGTTGGTGATGTTAACAAGTTAATCGTACCGGTGTCTGAAAAAAATGAAATTAAATATTACGTACATAATGAGGAATTATTTGATGTTATACATGATGTTCACTTATCAATTGGACACGGTGGTCGAAATAGAATGGAACACGAGGTAAATGCAAAGTACAAAAATATCACTAGAGATATGATTATGCTGTACTTAAATAATTGCGAATCTTGTATGAAAAAAGGGAACACAGCCAAGAAAGGGTTGGTTGTAAAACCAATTATATCTTCTGAAATGAATTCTCGTTGCCAAATGGACCTTATAGATATGCAAGCACAATCGGATGGCGAGTATAAGTTTATTATGGTTTACCAGGACCACCTGACAAGGTACGTATTACATTGTCCATTAAAATATAAACGCGCCGAAGAAGTTGCTCACGTATTGTTGGATATTTTCACAACTTTTGGAGCTCCATCGATTTTACAATCTGATAATGGTCGAGAATTTGCAAATCAGGTTGTAACTGAAATATGTGCAATGTGGCCAGAACTTAAAATAGTTCACGGTAAACCTCGTCATTCGCAGAGTCAAGGTTCAGTTGAACGAGCTAACCAAGACATAGAAAATATTCTTGCAACTTGGTTGCAAGATAACCGTACTACAAAATGGAGTGAAGGGATTAAATTTGTCCAGTTTATGAAAAACCGTTCATTGCACCAAGGAATAAAATGTTCACCTTACGAGGCAATGTTCGGTACAAAAGCCAAAATTGGATTAAAGAGTACACTTCTACCAAATAATATAATAAGTAATTTAAGAACTGAAGAAGACCTTGAAACAGCCTTAAAGTCTATGTCCACTACATCAAAAAGTCAAAATAATTGTAATGATGAAACGATAAACAATGGTGGTAAGTACCTAATTTAAATTAAAAAACTTTATTCATAGAGATCTCATATGTAATGAAACAAAAATTAATAAAAATTAATTTGTTTATTTTGTAATTTATTACACCCAAAATGGCCAAATAGATGGCTCTCTCAGCCCGATTGCCGCCACTACAAACTGTCAAAATAATTATGACAACGACATCGAAAACAAAGAAGGTATATCTATAAAACTAATTTAATATTTTTTTATTTATCACTCTATAAATGTGTTCTATTTTAGCTGTACTTTTGAGAATAAAATCTATTCGTGATAACAGAACTGAATCGCTTAAAAATTTAAAAGTCCAAGCCACAAAAATGAAGCAAGCTTCTGAGAATCGTTTTTGTACTGGTCAAGTAGGCCAGTCTGTGACCATTAAAATTCCAGACGTCGATAGGGCTCGTAGTGATTTTAGAAACATTATAGGAGTTATTCTTTCGGGTATCTACAAATATTTTACCAATTATCATTAATATACTAGATAAAACATAAAAATGTATTTCTTCTGTTTAACAGTTAAAAATGATATGTACGAAATAGGAACTAAAGAGGGTCGTCTGTCAACTTTGTACAGCAGAAACAAAAATAAAATTGACGTTGTATATATTGCCCGACACACTATGGGCATTTTATATAATGCCCGGGCATTGTATAAAATTCCCGGGCATTGTATATAATGCCCGAATTGTACACTTTGCCCGTAACATATATATATATAACGTAACTAATTTTACTTTCATATGAATTAGGTAAATAATGATTTACTTATAATTTAATTAGCAGTTAGGTACATAATATTATATATGAATAATAAAATCTAATTTCCACATTTTTTTTTTTTATTGAATTATTATTTAATATATATTTCTCATTTTTTTCAATTCTATCTTAATTTAGCCGAGTTAAAAAAATGATAGTTAACTTGCACAATATCGGGTTTTCTTCATTTGATAAATTCTCTGAATTCAAATTTTGCTGGTGTCGCGTAATTAATATACGGTGCTCCAAAGTATAGAAAAACATGAATTAAAAAAAAAATATTTTCGATGGCTGAGAAGACTGCGTAATATTATTAACGTAACATTGTATAGGTATCAAACGATATACAGTGGGTATATTATTGATCATTATATCATAATGGTAATTATATCATATTAAATTTAATATATTCGTCGCGCTGGTGTTTGAAGAAATAGTGTATTATTAATTATAAATATTTATTATTATAACTTATATAAATTTTGCGGAAAAATAAACGGAACGCGACGTGAAGTCATGCAAATTAAAAAAGTCACCCATAGCCATAGCCCATAGGTTATTTATTAGAACACTAAATTAGAAAAATTAAAGAAAACACAAATCATTCCCCGACGAGCTTCGTTTTGACTTCGAAATTATTTTATCGCCTTTGCCCGTATATGTTTAATGTAATAACATTTTATATTTCACATATTGTATTTCTACACTGATAGTGATTCATAAAAAAATTAGGAAAAAAAAAAAATGTATACAAGTACAATTTATATTGATCTATTATTATATTATCATAAATAAGGTTAAGTATACAAGTTAGGTACACGGTGTTATACTTATTTTTTTCTGCTTACGGAAATATTTCGCGAGGACGCCTCGGTAAAAAAGATGGGTATTTTGTGAGTTTTGATATATTAAAATCTTACTTATAAAATACGTTTTTTTTTTTTTATAAATTTCTAAAAAAACATTCACATTTTTGTTATAGCATATCTATACCGTTTTATAGAAAAAATATAATTATAAATTGATAATAGATAATATTAATATATTATAAATAGGTATATGTAGCCATTGGTATATTCCAATTTGGCAGTATACCGTTTTTTATATTGCGGTTATTTGATTATATATTATACTGTGCTGTTACGAATAATTTTAAATTTTGTGGGAAATAAATGCGATGAATTTCTAACGATCTACATGCGAGCACAATAAAACACCGTTAATTTTTTTATGGATAGAAAAATAAAAAAAAATTAATTAAGCATACGGCACATGTGCGATAGTAATATATTTTCTTTATCACCATAAGAATAGTGCAATTATACGCTGATTGTGGAACGGTTTTGGCACGTTTGTAAAGATATAGATAGGAACAAAAACAAACAAATATTATATTCAGAGATTTCAGAATTTTATGTTACAGCATAAAAAAACTAACGTTCCCGTTTGATTTTAAAATGGTGCTGACCACCGGAAATTCATCTTCAAAGGCTTTTAAAACCGTTAGACTTCTAAATTAGTTTTATAATTTTCCTTCTAAATCGAACATTTAAACGAGAAAATTGTTGTAATACATTAAAATCTGATCACCCTGTATATTAATACATTTACTTATTAATACGGCAAACATTAGGAACAATTCAAAACAGTGTATTTTATATTAGAAAAATAAAATACAAACGAAGATTAAATAAAATTTGGGGTCCGTGATAAGATCGCGTAAATATAATAATATTAATATGCCGTGCAAATGTGTAACAATGCAAAAAAAAAGTCGTTCAGACCATATTGACATAGGTATGTATCATTATATAAAAATTAAATGTAAATCTTTCATTATTATTGTTAAACTGTGAAACAACGTGAGAATAATAAAACGCGATAGTTCACTCGTTGTTTTGAGAAAGTATTATAGGTATTAGGTTAATTATTCATTTTTATGTACATTTGAGCAGACTCGTTAATTATTAAATTTTTTTTCTGAGATTATAAGTCGCATCACGACAAATCTATTATATTATTCCGAAGTACAAGTAAAAATATATTATAAGGGCACAGTTTGCTTCGGGTGATCAATGACGACAAAAAAACGACAACCGCGTATTGCGCGGTTACTGGTTAGCCGTTAGGTTACCCTTATGCTTTTCAAATCTGGTACCCGAGCAAGTGTAAAAATAATATTATATAGAGTCGCCGTTGATTTGCGCGCGGTAGTTATGAAATTACGTTTCAGACGTCGGTCGTGGGTCATATGATGTCCGTCTCGTACACTTTGCTAACGGTCGTCGCTGCGGCGGCTGCATCAGCTTTTTGCGTCATTGCGGTAGCGGTAGTCGCGCGTTGCTTTTCGGCGTCGGCGGCATTGTCGGCGGACGAACGAGCGGCGGCGGCCAGCTGAGTAAGCGAGCCCGATATGGGAGCGGCCGCGCTCATGGACAGGCCCATTTTCAACAGGATGTTCCCCTCGCTGCCGGTTTTCTTCAGTTGCAGCAGATCGGGTGGCGGCTGCGACCGTTGCAACTGCTGTAGCCGCGTGTACTGCTCTTGCAGCGCCTTTTGTTTCTTCAACAATTCCTGGTGTCGCAGCTCCAACTGTTCCTGCCTGGTCTGTCCGATTACCGACGGCTCGGGCATCGGCGGCTTACCGCAGCCGCCCACGTTCGGCGTAATCGCGGTAGTAGTGCCGGATGTGGTTAGGATGACGGTGGTTGTTAACGAACCCTTTCGGCTGGACGGCGGACTGCCGGCCGCCGACGACGACGGCGACGCCGCTGCGGCCACGGGACCAGCGCACGTGGTCGGCGACGCGACCGGTGACTTTGAGCTGGTCCGTGGCGGCGGCGGCGGCGGCATCCGTTTGTTCTGCAAGTCCGGCGTTCGTTCCGGCACGGGAGGCTTGCCCGAATCGGTCGATGCCGTGCTGCTGCTCAACCGGCGCAACACTGGTTTGGGGGCTGTCACCGCTGCACCGTCTGTCGTTGTTACCGCGTTAACCGCAGCCGCCGCTGCCGACGACGGGATCGTCTGAAGTTCGTCTAGCAAAGTGTCGAGTGCGTTCTCCGCACCTGTTGGCTCGCGCTTTCCAGCACTGCCGTCGTCTGATGTTCCGGTTCCGGTCTGGTCCACGATACTCCTCTGTCCAGCGATATTCCCCTGAAAACAGAACAGAACAGAAAACGAAAAATAGTTTTAAATGCATCCGATGAAATACGTTTTTTCTATAAGTATACCTATATCATATTGAGTATAGGTACCTATAAAACATGTGTGTTTTGCATTAATAGGACGCATCGTACGATCTTCTATAATATTTTACGATTAGTTATCTCGATCACGAGATTCTTATTCGCTACTTTGTCCTAATACCGAAAATGCAAAACTATAATCTCCGTTGTTAATTATTTTAATTACATTTAAATTTAGCTAAGATATTTAGACGTGACGTAAATAATAGATGATATTATTATGATATTATATCACCGGGAATCCGCGATAATCGATAAAGATTGTTACACAAATGTTACTAATTTACTATTATGTTAAGCGTAACTTTATAATAAAATATGATATCCAAGACAATAATGAAGACCGTTAATGCGCCCTTTTAATACTATATTGATTATTACATATTGGTCGATAGAATATTATTTTTTATGAGAGCTGTCTTGCAATTTAATGGTTTTTTTTTTTAACTTTATTTGAACAATTAAATATTTGATTCATAAATGAACAATATTAATTTGTTTGGAAATTTATAATTGAGTAAACGTCTTTACGATCTTTTTTTTGTGCTTATAATGTTTGATATATAAATATTTTATAATACGTATTGAAGATTAATAGCATAATCATGTAGTAACATCATGATTGTGACTTATCTAGAAGATACATTTGCTGTACACGTACTTACACATATTTTATTTTAACTCGTTTTCTTAAATATATTATTCACAATTTCGCAATCTAATAAAGTGAATGTGGCTATAATACATGTTTGAAAAATAAAATTTTATATAGCTTTTATTTAACTTAGGTTATATTATTATTATTATTTTTTTTTTATAAAGGAAATTAAGTGTATAAATTATACACACAATATATTATACGTAAAATTTAGTTATAATGATATATGCGTAGTGTAAAATTGAGTTACTTTGGTTAAAATTAAATAAATTATAATTATATAAAATAACCTAATAATCCAAATTCATACATTTTAATGAACACTCAGCTGATATTTAATATTTTTAAAACAATTTCTATTTATCAGAAATATTGTTTAAAATAGTACTGTAATATTCTTGAGAAACTTTAGGGATTATTTTAATATATTGATATTAAAATTGAACCCAAATACCTATACAAAAAAGCTTATACGTAAGTTATTTTATTTAAATCTATAAGAAATCATATGAAATAAATAGTTGAAAAATTAAAATATAACAATAGGAATTAGGAAGGACGTAAATAGTGTGTATTATAAAATATTATTAGAAAAAATATTGTCCGTTATCTTTTAGCATTTCAATCGTGATATATCATTATTATTTTAAAATTATATTATTAAGATTTAAGAGGGAGAACTATAAAAAAGATTTATGTTACATAATATATATTTATGTTTTACTCAAAATAAAGCTATATACATTTTAATTAAATATTTGTTATCCTTTATAAATAATTATTGATTTCAATTAAGATTGTGTTTATACGTAAGAAATGACTAATTGAAATTTATATTTTATATAAACAATAAAGATGATATTATACTGACATTCATTTATGCAAAATAAATTATAATAATTATTAAATTATTATACTGTACTTATTATTAAAGTGGTGAATATTTGCATTTGATAATTTTAAACACTGATACTAAATTAAGTTATTGAACAAAGTAAAACAGTTTGTATACATATGGCATATAAATATACATTTAATTAATTATACATTTCAAACGAAAATAATATCGAATGTCTTCATAAAATATAATATATTATTATTTTTATGAAATGTGTTTACCAATAATAAGACACAGATTAGAATTGTTCATTAAGTAATAGAAATTACTTGTTATTTGAGTCAATATTTATGAATAATTTTATTGTGTTACCAATTATATAAAAGTAATATCGTATAATATACTAAGAATTATGAAGATTGGAAGACAGCTACCTACACCAAACTTTTATTAATTTATTATAAAACATTTATAATTAATCGTGTAGGCATATCTACAGACAAATAAATAGCATAAAAAATATTGGTTAAAGTGTACATATAAATTAGGTATAGTAATCTTTGAGAAATTCTGATTCAATCAAACTATTTTGTTGGACAAACATATAAGGTATTATAATATTATAGACTTATTCCAATACATTGGAAGTATTATGAGTATAGCAAAATTACATACTTAAAAGCGTTTGAAAATAAATTCTAAATTAATGTTCGTCCAATTAATAAGTGTTTTGATTGAATTAATACTTAGGTATATCTAAGGCATAATCTATAAGCATGCAAAAAAATAATATATAAGTACCTATATAATAATAATATAATCGATCCGAAACTAATTATAGGTTATAAGGTTATTGACTGCAGTAAATTGATTCAGATAAAAATATAAGTTAATAAAACGTAATTATTTTGAATTATCTACGTATCCAGAATAAGATATATTTTTGTGATAAAAAAACTGATTACATTTTGTATACCTACAAAAAAATAAGAATCGTTTAAAAATGAATATGCGTCGAAAAAAGTATTGATCTGAATAATCTAAATAATAAAAGGTATAAGTATACTTTATAATCATATACAAGTGCGTATTTAGGAGGGGCAAAGGGTCGGCCCCCCCCTATTCACCGTGTTATAGAAATTTTAATTGCCTTTAATATTAATTTTTATACATAATATATTAATATCCTCATTGAGAATTTCTAAATACGTCCCTGCTCTTATACATAATTATTATTAACGATTTCGACATAATTGATACGACGTGATGGTTAGAGCAATAATGTTAGTATTTTTGTATGTTTTCAATTATTAAGGTAAGTATACCGTTTACCATAAACAATTAATTGGGTAATTACCACAATCTCTATCCGATCCATAACTTGGTGAGTAATTTGCAATGGATGTCCACGGCAAAATATATATAATATACGATTACAATACCTGCTCACAATCTACATTATCCGTGCAGGCGTTATTCACACACTATATTAAAAAAAAAAAAAAAAAAAAACACACGCAAAACTAAATAATAATAATAATGAAAAATAAAAATATTAAAAATCAACAACAAACCCCAAAATAACAACTAATAAGTTTTAACTATAATACAGTTTACGAATAAGCTGAGAAATAGGCAATAATAAGGAACAGTGGAGCACACAGAATTTTTTTTTTTAAATTATCTTTTTAATATTTTTACATCTGCTTTAAAGCAGAAAATTCTGATAACATATTAGCTATAGACAAACGTGTGTATAATTTCAGGGAGGGGGTTCTAATTTATAACCCCTTGACTCCTCCCAATGCCGTAGACAGAAATATTATGATTTCATAATTATATGAAGCTACTTAATTAAAAAGTGTGAATAATAACATATTTGTAAAATCATAATAGTGTAAGAGTATAATAGACTACTTATTATAACAGTATATCGATTTTTACTCTATTATGTCCCCGCGATGATAATACATTTAAAAATAAATACTTTAATTTGATAGAACTGAGTATATTTTCCATGTTGTTAAAAGTTTTTAAAGGGTTTGAATTGAAACCTCAACCCCCTCCCCTCGTATATACTGCCATGAGTCTCCTCCCATGTGCGCGCCACTGTTTAGGCATACAATACATAATAATACTGACTTACATAATTGTTTTTCTATAAATTAAAAGCGCTAGAGTTAAACACAATTTTAAAATAAAACAATGTATTTATTATAAACATTTCCAATGTGAATTTAATTTTTTTTTTTTTTTTGTACGATAATGAAATAAACATGTCGTACGTAATAGGGTTGGTTAAAAATAATAATATATAATTTTTTTTTTAAATAATAAGAACAAGCAACTCTTTGGGATCCCCATTATTTTATTATATGTATGTGTGATCAAAATAATATAATATTGTGATAAAAATATAAGGGATTAAAGAAAAATATGTTTACCTATTACGATAATAATAAAAATGTCACATTTTAGTGTAAATAAAATATATACACATAGATATGTTGTTAAAAAAAGTTCATGCAATTGAATAATTGAGTAGGTAGGTATTACAAATTAAACTAACAATACTCGTGGGTTTAGAGTTTAGACAGACTATATTATTATTATAGATGATTGAGTTGAAACAATATTAAAATATTGAATAATTAAACCATAATAATTATAAACAAAAGAAATAGGTACGTTGAACCGTTTACCTGAAACACGGTCATATTATAGTACCTATCTATAAAACGAGTGATGCATGCACCGTTAATATAACATATATGAGCTAAAAAAATAAATAATATTTCAATCAACATTTCATGGGGAATAATGTTAATAAATAAAGTAGAATAATAATAAAGTAACAAACGAACAAGATAATATTAAAATAATAAATATGAATTCAAGTGATCAAAACTCAGATGAATGTGAAAATGAGTCAAGCAGATGAATAAAAAAAGTATTACATCAATTCATAAGCATAAAAAATACAACGATTTGAAGAACTTTGTAGGACTTGTAAAACAATGAAATAATAAAAAAAAATTTACTCATGGCTAGTAATCGCATCCTTGAAGTTTGCACTCCAACGCCAACCAAACTGGTAGCCGATTTAAAACACAAAAATAAAAAACAAAAATTAATTTCTATAAAGCTTTTTTCATTAATATTATTTTTTTTTCTCCAAAATACTATCGATAAAAAATGTCCCGCGATTTTTAAAATATATATATTATTATTATTTACTATAATATATATATATTATTACGTTACGAAAAAATAAAGATACAAAATATATACGTTAATACACATTGGAAATGCATTATAAAATATATTTATAGTTACACACGTTAGAAAAAAAAATTAACTAAGTTTCCGTAAAAAAGCAAGTTTAACTAAAACAATATTATTGGATAAATAAATAAAAAAAAAAATCAAAGCTATATATTTTTGAAAAAATCCGCAAGTTTAAGCAAAACTTGTGGGTTGAAAATACGATTACGAAATAACTAATATAGAACCCTGTTTATATGATAGTATAAATTTCGGTTTTTATTTTTTTGTCGATCGAGAGAGAAATAAATTACGATTAGGAAACGACTGAAAATATAATATATAGTCACCGAAATCGGTAACCGCAGTCCGCAATTATTATTTACCTTGGCAGACGATGTAGGTGTAATTGGTGGAGTTTCTTCGTTAGTTGGCGACAGTCTAGGATCGGGCAGACGTTGTTCCTGGACGGATGCGAGTCTGAAATACGATTTGTTACTCGGTTTACGGTTAAAGACACATTATATTGTAGAAAAAGCAATTTGATATTGTTTTAACATCGTTTGGAATCAAAATGATTATTATTGTCTATATTATTGTAGTTGCTCACTATTTAAAATGTTAACTGTCAAGCAGTATGAACGTATTTTTGTTGGTTGAGAATATACAAATATAATAAATCCAATTTTTATTTCTAGCAAATTATTTTTCATACTATTAAAATTATTCATTTTTCAAGCTAAAAAAATTATTTTTATTATACATATCCAATTATGAAGATAATATAGGTAAATTACTAAAAAAAAGGTTTAACGTATTTACTTTAAAATATTGAATTATATTATTGACTAACAGATTTAAATATATTATTTAAAAATTTGAAAAATAGGCATCAAGTACTATTTTAATTTTTATTACTAATTGTATGAATTCATTTTTCTAAATATATATATTTTAAATTAAAGATAATTACAATTGAAGATAGTAATATAATAATACATTCATTAATATTACCGACAATAATACAATATGTATTGTTTACCTTTTAAGTGTTACAAGTGTTCCTGTCAATTTTTTACATCGTTTGAGTGCGCTCTCTAGCCGATCCGGTTCTTCTTTTAGAAACCTGGAAAACGCAAAATTACTATTATAAAGCCACATTGTGAATTTTTTATCAGTCAATTACTTTTCCTCAGTAACTGCTCGATCCATTTCTTTCGTTAATACGGCCCGGATCGACTCTTGTAAACTCGGGAATCTCAATTTCAATTCGGCAACCGTTTTACTAGAAAAAAAAAACTAGCATGAAAACGATAATATTTATTTAAATTAATAAAATATAACGCGTAGAGACGTCACATCTGATCTAGTGAAAAATTGACATTCGGAATAAATTGCATTTAAAAGGAATCGCATTTATATGCCGTTTTTGTATGAGGAAAAAGCTTTCTTATGCATAGGTGTATATATGTATATAAATTGATTTATGTCACGAACGAGACTTTTGAGAGAACTTGGCATCATGATTTTGATTCAGAGAAACTTTCAGTTGTAATACACAAAATATGGTGTCTCTAAAAGATTTGGTAAATAAAATAGATTTATAGAAAATATACCTATTTTAAAACTTTATTTATTAATTTGAGCACTACAAATTTGGAATTAAAATTTTTTTTATATAGCAAAATAAACATTTTATAATTCTGTTTAAATATTTATTATAAAAATTAATATAATAGCTATTTTATTGATTCAAATATACATATTATAAAAAAGATTGTAATGAAAATTGTTGATACATTTTGTTTGCTTTTTTCTTACAATTTGTTGTAGTTGGTAAAAATATGAATATATTTTCTCAATTTTATTACTATTATAGTAATCGTGTATAGTATTATATTGTGTAAATGACTAAATGTTATTAATTATTACTAATTACATTAATAAAATAGAAATATATTGCTATATCGCATAGAAATAAAATAAATATAGGCTGCTTTAATTTGAATAATGAAAATATGTATATATTCATAAAGTTAAAAAAAAAAATAAAGTTTTTACCATTACTAAAATATATCTGAAATTTAAATCTTTTAAATAGATAGTTTGATTTTTATAATAAAATTAATTAATTAACTGTTATTTTTAACTGTTATTAATTAATAATTAACTGCCTAAATTCAGTCATAATTTATTTTTTAAAGCAATCTTGTATTATTTGAAATATAGTTTAAGTTAGCTAATACCTGGATTTGCTGAGGACGAGCGCCATGTTTTCCACGTCCGACATGTTTACTCTAGACTTCTTGTTAATCACATTGCCTCTTAACTCTTCTACTGTGCTCTCAAGTTCCCTGCGCGAATATGTATGGTATAAACAACAAAACTTATTATGAAAACAGTAACAATTAATTATCTACCAAACCAGTGATGGTTAGATACTTAGATAGAACTTAGTTTTATTATTATTAATATTATTATCAGTTTGATAATTATCATATTCAACGGAATAAGCTAAATATAACATAATGATTTGGATAGGTTAGGTTAGGATATGATAATGTAGACCAGTCAAGTATAGAGATCTATTTCAGTATCTTTGAGCATTAAGTATATAATACAATTAAACATATATATATTATAATAATTGTCACCCGTTAATTAATTTACTTTAATATTGATACTTTTCGTAGTAATGACTTTTCTTTTTTTTATTATAGACAATTTCTCTTGAAGATTGAAGTCAATGTCTCTTTCTCATCAGGATATAAGATATAACTATTATAGAATACTAAATATATGAAAACAATTCATGGTTTTAACAAATCACCTAAGTTCATATATTATTTTGAATTTCCGGTCACAACAAGAAAACAATTTGTGTACCTATCGCTTCCGCGAGAACAAAATTTATAATAATATATATTTATATATTATACAATAGTAGTAGACAAGCAAAATTACATATTCTATTAATGGTAAATTTTTTTGGTGGTTTAGACAATAATATCGCGTGAAAAAAAAAACACTTATACTACCAACCACTTATCTCAAATCAATTTTATATTTTCAATTATATTTTCGTTTTGAATTTTCGACAGTAGTCATAAAAGAAAAAAAAATAATTGCCATTGCACATTACGTATATAATACTATTATTTCGGTTAACGGTTGTCACTTACGTCAAGTCGGTTTCCAGCCTAATAATCTCCTGTTTGTATATATCCTCTTCCCTGTCCACGTGTGCCCTCTCCTTCGATCCGGATTCACTCCACGCCTGGTCTGCGCCGGAAGCGATTAACGCTCTAGATACGCAAAAATTAAATTTATATAATAAATAATATTCGTATATTATTATATGCTATGGCGAGGAATTCAATAAAGAGTTCGCTAATATTTTGTAGGTATTATTATTAATATTATTATTATTAAAACCAGTGGCGTAACTGGGTAAAAAATAGGGGGGGGGGGGCAAAATAATGTACTCATCAAAATTGTAAACGCGAGGGGGGAGGAGGTAAAATACATTTTCCTTTTATATATACCTAATTTTTTTGTTTTTACACTACTACACAAGGCACAAGCTTTAAACTCATGGGAATTGCTTTTATTTTATTTTAGTTAATAATAATAAGTGTTAATAATTATATTAATAAGTCCTAATACATAATGAAATAAATAATAATATCACAAAAATACTGAGTATAACAACCAGTAATAACATACTAGTTGTTTATTATTATTTATTACATATTTTTGATTTATTAACGTTGAATGTAGATAATGTGAAAAAACTCGCGAATTATCATTTTCTGTATGTTAACATGTTAGTAGTGTTAGTAATGTTACGTTTCAAAATTACATTCTGCATACTATTATTCTTTCAATTAGTTTTTAAATATCTTAAAATTTGAACTGTTAACTTATCTGGGGGAGCAAAATAATACTTTTGCCCTTTCCCGATAAAATTAAAGGGGCAAGTGTCCCCGTTTGCCCCCCACAATTACGCCATTGATTAAAACAATTGAAACTCCTTTTCGAAACTTCTATTATAATATTATAATACCTATAGTGTATCTAATATTTGTTTAAATTTTTTTCACACAAGCATATTGTGCAAAATATATTTATGATATTATTTAAAAAAAAATTACTATATGCTATAATGTCCGAGTGATAATTCATGTTAAGTACACAAATGGACGCATGAAATGTAAAGATATTAATACTATTTGTTATATTTTATAAACATTTTGATATCAATACGAATAAGAATAACTCTTACTTTTTTAATAGTCCAAAATACATATTATAAATAAGATATTTTTATTTTCCAAATTTGTGCATTATTATAAATTTTTAATTTTATAATTTTACTTACTTAAGTATAATATAATACATATAGATTATTATTATTGATCACTTAATTTAAATAATTTAGATTCATACTTATCTAACAGTTTATTTTAAGTTTTATTTCTTTTTACTTAATATTTAAAATAAATGATTTAAAAATGTATTTAATTTTGTTTAAATTATTATATTATTATATTTGCATTCCCAATTTTTTATTTGCATCAACGAAAAACGCCGAATATTTTATTATATATTATTTTATCTATATAGATATATATACTTATAAATCCAATAAATCATTATAAGTAGGTAATACATTGGTATAGGTACAATTTTTTTAGAGTATATTTTTTAGTTAAATATCAATAATACGGTGTGAAATTTACCTTATCTTTATGAACGTGTCTTTGATGGTTTCTCGAATGGAGTGAGCTTGTGCTTGAGACATTCTTCTAAGGTTTCGCGCTTCTTGTCTTAAGTCTTTTGCTTTTTTCTGTAATACTCTTAACTGATTATACATTTCTGGTGTAAGTTGTAATTCTGAAAGTGTATAGCGTAAATATGTGATATATTACGTTATGCTTATTATAACGGTATAAAATCATTATAAATTCACTAACCGCTGTACAAGTGTCTATCGTCGTATTGACCAGGTATAGTAGATGGCTTAGGCGGAGGGTGAGGTTTAAATCTGTCTTTTTCTAGAATCAATTTATAACATGCAATTAAAAACAGAACAATTTAATTGATAATAATAAATATAAAGTTAGAAAAAAAAACAAGAACATTAATAGTAGTTATACGATAATATTACGATTATGACGAATGAGTAGATTTTATCAAAATAATATCATTTTTGAATATAGGTAACACCTTTATGTTTTATATAATTTAGTGAAAAGTTAAATAATAACCAAGTGTCAAAACCCGTAAAAATAAAATGTGTTATTTTGTTTGTGTTTGTCAAAAAAAATTTGAATTTCAACATTACAACTCACGTGTCAGTTCAAGTTTTAAATTGAATTGAATCGACTATCAAAATGTGGATTATTAATACAAAATTGGGAAAACAAAAGTGACGTAAAAGTTTTAATGTTTGTTTAGATCATTTTTTTTCACGAGAAAAATTATAATGATAAAAATTGAGAATTATCTTAATAATATTTATCTTAATATATTTTACTATATTGGGAATTGACATTTTTTTTTTTTATAATGTAGTTTAATATTATAATGTATTTTTAAGAACCGATTTTATAATGCACAAGAATAGAAAGTTACAGAAATTTATTCGTAAAAATCTGATAAAAATATCGAATACACTTAAATGTAACTGGAATTGAATATATTTTATTGTGTCGACAAATAAGCAAATGAAACAGGAAAAACGATTTTGAATAAAATATATAGTTATGCAATGCAATGCTTAGCAATGCTTGTAAAGCATTAATTACTGGAATTTATATTTTGAAGTTTATTAAAATTTTATTTTTAAATATGATAAATGTAAATGCATATTACTTTTTCGAAGGAAAGTGGAGATTTAACTAATGCACTTTTATAAAAAATATAAAAACTCATTTTTTTTTAATGCTTTAATGCATTTTTATAATATTGCCTGTACAGTATACAACATAATAATTGTATAATATACATATTTGTGATTTTAACATGATTTAAATAAAAACAAATTCTTTTCAGAATGTATTGATAAATGTGAATACATTTGATTTAAAACAAATATTTCAGATACTGCAATTCTGTGATATGGGATTTATTTGAAATATTTATATTTGTTATTTTTAAATATATTACTTTTATTTTAACTAATTTTCATTTTTTAGTGTGATCGAATTATTGGGTGAGTTAATTACTAGAAAACAGTAAAAAGATGTGCAATTATATTTTTTATCCTATAATAAGCTATCATAAAATACAATATATAAATCACAATATGTTAAGGTGAGAATAATAATACGTATTTGTAATATCCGATATACTTGTAACTAACGGTGAAAATGTATAATATAATATTATTATGATATAAGTTATTTGTATAATGCCGAAACGGTTTAATAGTTACGATGTCTTTTTCACAAAATATTTTACAATGGTCTTTCATATATCGGATATTTAATAAACTATTATTACAATTGAATATTAATATTGTTGATTGTAACAATATAATTTATAGAAATTTTAACAAATTACATCAATGAGCAGATGTTTCATTTAAAATAATTTAGGTACGAACATATAGATTATAAAATCTTGTAAAAATATTAAACAAGATAAATCAATTAAAATCCATATTATTGATTATTAAAAATTTTCAAATTTTTATATAGACCTAGGTGCTCGTTTGAAAAGTAATTTTAGATGCTTTTAAGTTCTTATTTTTGTTTGTTAACTAAACAAATATAATTTAATCATTTCTTTTTGTTTTCCAAACATACAATCATAAAGATAGGCGGTGGTCACGAATAAGTAATAAATATTAAATAAAAGTATTTAATTCCAAGTACAAATAGTTTTGAAAAATAATTAAAATACGTATCAGAATATTGTGAAGAGCATTTGAAAATATTTTTACTTGAATACTTTATTACAATTAATTGAGATTAGCTATTATATACTAGTATTTAAAGTATCAAATGAATTTATAATAATATTTAAAAAATAAACTACAAATGACAATTAATGTTATCATATTTTATTTTATGATTTTATCATGACTTTGCATCGTAGGTATTTTATACACAATATATTTGATATTTTATGTGCGCGAGTATAATATAGGAAAACAAGCGTTGCACAAACTGCCGTGATCTCATAATGTCTGATTGATGTATTTTTCTGCGATACGTGAATTTAGTGAATTAAATAATAATATTGTGTTATTTTCGTATTTTTTACCTTGAGATGCTGTTCTAGGCAATGTAGACGATTTAATTGCCGGTTTCGCAGGTTTCGTATCCGCTATATAAGTCAAGCAGCGAAATACAACACAAACAATTATATAGTCTACAATATAGTCGTATTATTGTTATTATTATATATATATATATTAACATGCGTGAATATACACATATAATAATTTAAATATATAAATATATACAGAGTGATTGGAATTTCATGTAACAAAAATAATGGAGATATTAAAAGCGTGTAGCTATGTAATATTCACCATTCTTGTAACACGAAATTTTGTTCACCCCGTATCTACATATGTTACCGAAAATACGGTTAATATTTCAGTGGTACAACCATTGTAATCTACCAATCATAATTACCATATTATACATATGATACCTCGTAAGGTTAAACTGAGTATGTGGTCCTTGAAATATGTTTCAATCGTATAAAGACAGATTGTTAGAACGTCGGTTTTTGTATTGTAGGAAAAATAGATTAGTTACTAATACAATAAATAATACATAATAAAAATTACATTTTTCACGATACCAAATAATTATTATTGGTTTAATCTTTTATGTATATGTAGTACGTGATGACCCTAACTATATTTCGTGGTACGAAATTACGTGGAGACCCAGAAAGTTGAGAGCTAAATTATAAATTTATAACGTTGCAATGCACCACGTAGAACTCGTGATTATTAAATATTTATATTATTTTCTGACATTTTGGTAGGTAGGTATAGAAATATGTATATAAAAAAAAATTCATTACTCATTATTTGTATATAATAATTATTTGTATTACTGGTGTTACATACACATGTATTATATAAATAAATGTATCCGTATACAGAGTGATTAGAAAGTCATATTAGAAAAGTAATAGAAATTGCATTAACAATAGGAATCACTATTTCATCGTATATTATTCTGTATAGCTATCTATCCGTCTATCCAACGAAAAATATAGTAAAATCAAAGTCACATATACTTAAATTTGTGGCGTTAAACTTATAGGTTAAGTACTTTTTATTAAACGTCTAAATTTAAAGAGCGGAGCATTTTCGAGGTCCTATGTAGGCTTTTTGTAAAATGTCATCTTACAATGAATTTATATTTATTTAAAATATGAAAACAATTAAATTACTTATGTCAGATGAAATTTTACAAATATGGAATGGCCCTCAAAAATGTTCCACTTTTTAAATTTGTTAATAATAAGTGTTTAACCTGTAAGTTTATATTATATACCTATCACAATTGTAATACATGACATTGATTTTGCTATATTTTCTGTTGGATAGTCTGAGATAGATATACAGCAAAATATGTGGGTGTAGCGTCCTCTTAACACGAATAATCGATCACCCTTTATCAATAATGAATCTTACGTATTAGTCATATTAATAATTTATTTAGTGTATTATTTTGTATTGTAAAAAAAAAATTAGTTAATAAAAAATACGTTTTTCGATTAGGTTAGGCAACCACGGTAAATAATAATAACGTACCTGATGTTTGTGGCGAATGCTGTTTAGGTGAGTTCATATCTGGAGGTTCATCACTGAAAGACACTGATTTTTCGAAAGAAACCGATTTATCTGCAACGATATAATAATATATCATATAGTTGTAATATCTGAAATGTTAATCGATTAAACGTGGAATGATTATAATGAGGTAAATATAATAATATATTATTATCTTGAAATATTGTAATCTATGTATAATATATCAAAAGCGCAACAAAAATATCGCATAATATCCGTTATCGAAAAATCAAAATAAAAGCTGAAATGATCAATGTTTGTTTACTATTTTGTGCGTAACAAGGACGCTCGCAGTGATTGGAACTCAGTAGACAAAAAATATAAAACCATAACCATGATGATTGTCACATAATGTTAATTAACAAATTATAAAATATATTTCAACTATAGTTCCGTAGATGCTCTCAAGAGGGGATACAACATAAAAAACAATATTTAAATATAAATTAAGATTTTTGAAACTTTGATCTTATTGATAAAACAAAATATAATTAAAAACGAATACATTATGGTATAAAATTCATATAAGAGTGTATTGCATTAGTAAATATGTAAAAGATTTTTCATTTCATTTTATTTTATTTCCAATATTTTTATTCAATAAAATTAATAAATCTCATTATCGGGCGTCCTTGATATGTAAACTATCCACGTGTTCTAATCAAATAGCGTGTATTATTATAACTTAAAAAAGCTCTGTACTTTGTATAGAGAAATAATAGCAGTATTTAGTATAAAAAATAACAATTATAAAATAAACTTTATAAAAAGTTGATTAAAGCGCATTATTATAATAACATAATATGATTAAGCTATTAAAACATATTTTGATCTAAATAATATATTCATTTTGTAGCTGTTTGCGGGTGGACCTTTAATAATATAAATTATACTATAATTAAGTGATAAATCTGTAAAATATAACCTTACCTTCTGAGTGTTGCGTTGTGTTTTTAACGTGTCAATTGAAATTAAATTAGCAAAAATTAACGTGTGATAGAGTGGTAAGGTGTAATAGAAATATAAGTATAGATTTATCATGACAAGATATTTTAGTGTTGGTTAATTAGAGTATACATAAAAATAATAAAAGATAGCAAAAAATATAACTAAGTTGCCGAATAAGCAAACTCATGCGAAAATTAATAATGATTGTGTATGATTATTACATGCATATATTCTAGCGTTGTTATAAGAATATATTGATATAGCTAACCTCGTCCGAGTTTAGGAGGTTTAGTGTCAGACCGCTTGTATGGTTCCTCTACAAAGCATATTATATTCGGATAAGAATATATTCTAAATATTAAGTTAAAATTTAAAAAATTTACATACGAGTGGTTGGCTTAAAATAAAAAAAAAACCATTTCGATATACTAAAATTGTTTTAAAATTCCATCTGTATTATGCGTTAATGTATAATGTTTTTGATTTATTCTATTTGTTTTTATTATAATAATTAACAACAATTTTTTCTAGTTTTGGCTTAAAATGTGACTTTTAAATTATCGCTTAAAAATAAAATGTCATAAAATATCGGATTTGAAAACTTTTTTATTTTCCACCAACCGTTTAAACATTTTTAGTGCCGATGAATATCATGAACATTGTTCTCGTGAGATTTTATTTTTTACTGGTAAAATTACAGTATAAGAAAATATTAAAAGTAATATATATTATAAGAAATAAAATTAATATATTAAAATATGATGGATTAATTAAAAAAGCCGTTGAATAATCTAAACCAAGGGTTCTTAACCGGTAGTTCGTGGAGTCACTTTGATTTTTTTTACAAAACTCAATAATCATTTTTTAAATAATTCTAACTATTAAACTTGAGTTTTTTAAATTAACAATAAATTATATATATATATATATATATATATATATATATAAATGTGTTTATTTTAAACCTTATTATATTATCTTAATGAGATCCACGACACAAAAAGGTTACGAACGTTTGATCTATACATATTTAAATTCGCTATCGTTTAAAAAAATAAAATATTGTTATAATAGGATAGAAAAAAATATGTACTACGTACCTGCCAAAGACGTTGTACTGCCGCTGGAGGCCTTATCGAACTCATCACTAGCTGAATCGTAATAATGAAAAAAATATAAGTGTTAGAAAATGGATAATATAGAGGGTTAACACACCAAAAATCAAGCGAAAACGTGTCGACACGTTTTTGAAATTAGTACTTTTTATGTTAAACACGTTCAAGAAAACGAAAATTTATATAATAATATGGTATTATTAGTATAATAAAGGTAATAATTATAGCTGATACGAAAATATGGATTGGATGTAATAGCGATGGATGTGTACGGGTGTGTGAGTATTAATAATAATAATTGCACAACGTGAATTTATATACATGGAATGTACTGAGTGTCACATCATGTACCTATTGCACGGAAGCTATAATTGCAGTTTTTGCAAAAACGTAAATTTCCCTTTTCAGTAGATTTACTTTTTCGCCAAATTTAAAATGCAAATTGTTATATATTCTCGACTAAACCGTCAAAAAAAAAGTTTGTATGGTTATGTTAGAAATATCTGAATATCAATTCGGTGTTGTAAGACATACCCTTTAAACATATTTGAATAATTATTTGGAAAAAAAGAATTTAAGTTTAAATATAGGTACAAATTATAATATAATACTTAGAAATATAATAGCTTTAGAAGTGAGATTCAAAATTAAAAGTATTTATGTACAGAATGCTCTTAATAATTATTGTTTAATTATATTATTATTATAGAGAAATAAATTGCAAGTTCAAATACTAAATTTTATTTTATACTAAATAAATTGTTTTATATTAAATAAATTAAAGTTTCATATTCTGTACTCTAAACCGTCTTATATAACCGGATATAGTTCGCCAATCTCGTAATTATTATCATAAAAAATAATTATATGTAAAACTGTTAAACCGTTCATATTACTAAAAATATTACTTTTATATAAAATTAATATTTGTTTAATTTGACGAAAACTGGCTATACTCGTTTGTGCACAACTCAATAACTTTTTACCCATTTTTTATATTTTTAAAATTATATAATATTGTCCATGTTTATTATATTTTTTATTACGATTATTGGTTTTGGAATAGGTAAAAAGTTATCGAGGAGAACGAACATGATGGGACACTCTATATGAATATATAATACATGAAAATAATTGTCTGGAAAAATTTTAAAAAAAATAAATATTTACTATATATAGAATGAAATTTGATTAATTTCCGTAATACGTATAAATATAAAGGTAACTATTTAGGGAAAATAATATCATAACATGAGGATTTTTATTATACACTTGCGACCTGACCACCTATATGTTGATTTGTCGTTTTTAAACGATAATATTGAATATTTACCACTTCTGAACGGCGGTGCCACGACTGGAGCATGCGTTAGTGCTTTTTGAACTAATCCCGTTAGGTTGGCGATTTGTCTTTCCATGTTTTCCACTCGTATCCTGAAAAACAATCAGCGACTGAAGTTAAAAATTATATATTATTCATGCAGTTCTTTCTAGTCGTACATTTCAATAAATATTATTATTAATAATAATAATTATATACAAAACTATAATGACGAAAAAAATTCAAACAACCTTTAGGGTAAAATAACAAATCGTTCATCAAAATATAATATGATGCACATAATTTAAAACGCTCAATAAAAATTTAAATCATACAAAATCATATAATATCTTAATGATGATATAATAATAAATACTTTTCGATTATATTATTTGATTTTTTTGCTTTACGAGTTCAATATATTTTTTTTTTTTTTACCTAGATTTGTTAATAAATGATGTAATATTAAATATATAGAAAAATACTATGTTTTTATAGTAAATTTAATGGCTTATAAATGTTTTCTATACTTTTTTGTCTTAGATTTCACTCCTTTTTTGAGCGGTGGAGGACAATGCACAGGTTAAGTGTCAGAACTTTAAGTATGTTTAGTGGGAGATAATGCTCTAAGTGTGTACCAAAATTCACTTTTGGATCAATTTTTCTAATATTTTTCCTAATTTGACAGAACTTGATAGTGATAGCCGATAGGTAATAATAATATCAGGTATTATTATAAACTTATAACATAATGTATTAAAATATGTACTACAATGGAATGGGGAAAAAAAACCAAATAATTATAAATAATATACCTATAATTATGTTATGGTTTTTAATAGAAATCGAATTATTTTCTTCCTGAGTAATAATAAACATATAGGTATAATAATTAATTTTGTCATGAGTATTACTCATTAAGTAGTAGTGAGTATAATGTTATAACAATATTATTCTAACCTACAATTAGACCATTTTAGGTGTGATTTCCGTGGGTCTACATGACTTTAAAATTTATTTTTTATTTATGTCAAATTAAATTGCTATCGAGTAGGTGAAATGTATATTATGTTCACTCTATATGTACATGCCGTGTTATTATACAAAAAATATAAAATAACAATTTCAGTCGAGGCGGGCGCATCCACATTCGCATACGAAAACATAATTGTTTTAAAACAAACCGATTCTCTAAAATAAAATAAAAATTTGTAGGTATACTATTAATTATACTATACACCGTTTATTCGATATATTATGTAATTAAAAAACAATGTAAATTTCGTTTAAAAACGAAAAAACAAAAAAAGTTAGACAAATTAGTCTACTATAATTAGGTAAGTGTAGTTTATTAAAAAACACACGAAAAAAAGCAAAACAATAAAATTGACTATGGGAAAACAATTAATTAATTGCACAAACAAAATTCTACATATGTATACAGGGTGATCCATTTAATTCTATATAATAGTGTTTTTAAGTTAATAAGTTAAAAACTAATTTTTAGTTAAAACGCAAAAAATGTATTTAAAATATAGGTTTTGCTGTTTAAAAATTAAAAGTTGATTACCTTAATTAAGGTGAATCCAAAATGATCAAAATGATGAAACTAGATACGAAAATACATTAGAATTAAGTAGATGAAAAAAAGTTGAAGATTATTTGAATTATTTTTCAAGAAAAAACGTGTGTTTTATATTGATTGGGATCGCCCTGTATATGTATATATATATATTATATGTAATAGTTATAGTAAAAAAATTAACTACTACTATATTATATTAGGTATAAAAACGTTTTTTTAATGAATGAGTGCAGCCGACGTGTTTAAATATTATATAATTATGCGTTATTTATCAAGGCTGGGCAAGTTTACTAATTTTTGAACTCGTTAAATAAAGTTATACTAGAAATGTTTTTGTTAAATTAAAAAAAAAGTTATGTAAATAAAATTATATTAATTTAAAAAAAAAAAATGGTTAATTTTTATCATATTTTTAAGTATCTACTTCTAGGTATAATATATTGATAAATTTAAAATGATTAAAATATAATACAATTGTTCTTTATTTTATTGTTTTAATATTTTAATTTTTAATAATTAATTGAAAATAACTCGGTATTTTAGAAAAAATTTAAATTATTATGTTGAAATTTATTACTTAAAAAAGTAACTCGTTATATAACTTAAAATTTTATTTCAACATTTAAATTTTAACTCGTTAATGTCCAGCCTTGTTATTTATTACCTACCAATAAATAAATATATAATATTTCTCAGTGTTTACCTGGTAGCGTCGTAGGGGACGTTCGGAGGGTTGCCGAATGTAGATCTTTTGGATATCGGCGGTTTCACTGTATACATGCTAAACGGATCTTCCATTAGCTCGTTGTCGCTGAACATTGGTGACGGAGAGAGAAATGCATAAACAAGGAGGAGACGATGATGGTGTGAGAAAAGTGCACGACAAATTGATAATAGTTAGTATAATATTATATTTATCACACGGGTATATTGTTAAAGCACACATAGTATAAATGTTTTACGCTATAAACTGAACAAATACCGTTGGGTATAACTACACAAATACAAATTTAACAAATATACAATGATCTTGGTAAACCTAAAACTCACAGAATGACTATTGCAGTCTTGTGTTTTAATAATGATATGTGCTAAATTATTTCATATATTCAAGTACAGTGGTTCTCTTTTCTCTATCTTCTTTGAATTATTTCATTCTAATTTATGAGAATCCAAAACAACCTAATCATACGATCAAAATATGCAATTACCATTATCCGATTGATGTTTTAGGTATTAAACCATAGACGAAAAACTTAAACTTTATTAAGAAAATAAAATTTCTCTTCTTTTTCTCATAAATTTCGCGTTACCGTTACACTTGAGTCCATGTTACCCCGGTTGAGAATCACTATCTTAGAATTTATATAAATCGGTAAACACCTGAATTTCGGATATTAGTTATAATTAGTCGGTAACACTTAAATTAGATTAGTAGGTTTTACAATATAGTTTAAACCGGTATTCGTACTTTTACTGTAACACATCATATGCAGGGTGATAAAAAGCGAAAAAAGTACAAGTTCATATATTTCGATTTTTGACCGTTAACCTCCTCTCTAAATAGGTGATTAAAAATATCAAATTTCCGAGAATATTATATTCTAATAAATAATAATAGACTAGGGTATATCGAATTATAATTTGTTTTATAAATTATATATTTTATTCTATAGTTCAAATATCAAACGTGAAAATTGCTGCAACGTAAACTTTTGATCATTTTTTATTATTATTAAAAACGTAATGATGTCAAGCGGTAATTTTTTTGCTGGTTGATTACTAAGCAAAAAACAGTTTTCATATTAAATATATATATTCATATTAATTTTTTTATTCTAGTTTGAACTTTTATCGTGTCTAAGGCCGACCAAGAATTCCTAACCTCGACAATTGCCTATGGTAATCCAAGTGCGACTACAGTTTTTGTACAATAAACTTAAATAAGGAAATACTTAGAAAATATTAAACAAATGGTATAGCTAAAAAATAATTATATTATCTTATATTAAAAAAATCTACCTATTGAATTATAATATCGTTAGGTAATGCAATGAAAAAAATTAAATTAAATATTGTATAAAACAACAAAAATGTGATGTAATCACGAAATATATTTAAATTTTTTATCATATAGATAATGTGAAAAAGAATAGAAGAGGTTCTATTTTATTCTACGTATACAATTTAATTATAGAAGTGGTAGTTTAAACTTTGGAACTTTTTTTTTGTGCGAGAACCACAGTTGTGTTTTCTATATTTAGTCGGCGTGCAAAGAATAATATTATATGTAAAACGAGGCGTGTTTACGTTGTAAATCAACTCGACAAAATGCGGACCAAACAACAGTTGTTGTCACACGCAAAACCACACGAGACGGATCGTCGAGACGGACTTTATTAGCCTAACAAGTGCCCTGCAAAAATGACCTTATCTGAAACCGACCGAACCGAATGTACCGAGAGCGTGATTAGGTTTGGTAGCCATATACAGGGTGAATATGTTAGGTATTTGGTAAGCGTGGCAATTCGATGTTCATCGTTTTGGTCATAGTAATTTCTGATCACTCTGTATATAATATTATGCTGTTCGAAGACCTATGTAAAAAAAAAACACACGACACGGAACTACAAACGGTTCGTGTGTCATGTGTCGCATCTTTTTTTTATATAACGTAGGCGTTTTCGTATAAACTGTGAATATAATATTATTATAATCGAATATTTAAAAACGTTCAAAAGCCTAAATATAAATATAAAATACCCTACTTTTGTACAACGCTGTGCAATGGTGGAAAATGATAATAATGTAATATATAGTTATTATTCGTAAAAAATGAATATATATTTGAATATTTTATATTTAGTATTATTAAAATTGAGAAAAAAAACCTGACGTATAGCAATTGCCAATTAATAATTAGAATAGGTATTACAAAGCGAATGATTTATGATTTTCCATGAACCAATAATTTACATATTATAACTGATTGCAGCTAGAGTAAAAAGTCATTAAAAACAAATATTTCTATTCGGTGCGTTTTGAAATTGATAATTAAAATTTAAAAAAAAGTAGCTTGATAATCAAATGATAAAAGTTTAATAATAAATTATTCTGAGAAGAGTATTAAAAAAATGACATTATCGTATAATTGTTTTAAAATACGAGTTAAAAATTTTAAAAAGTTTTTATTCACACATAATAATAATATATGCAATTTAAATGTATTTGATTATTTCATTATGTTGCGTATACATATTGTAAAGGTCATCTTATAAAAAATATACCACAAAGTTTCGTTAAAAAAATCAGTCCACTCATTAAAGAAAAAAATAAAACACAAAATAACTCGAAATTGATTAAAATTCTATGTATATTATTTTCAAAACTAAATTGAATATCGTCACGAAAATAGTAATTATAATTGATGTATGCTGTAATACTGTATACACATTGGTAGTATAATACTAACGATATTTTTTTTATGAGGGGGGGAAAGAAAGTTGTCTTTTGGGATGTACCTACGTTTTGTAAATAAATTCGATTATATAAAATAATATGATGATTGATGAGTAATAAAGTTTTGGTAAAACCGTGTTACGAAATATACTATTTTATAATGACAATGATTTTTTGTTTAAAACAAAAATTATAGATATAGTGTAAAACCAATTTCACACTAAGTATAATACTTTTATAAATTATAATAATAATTGTTTTACTTACAGAGAAAAATAGTAATTTATGGCATGTGGCAGTTCTAACCACTCCAACCTATTTCGATACTTAATCCTACGCGGCGATGAGTATTATTTGGATGTTATTATTATGTATTTTAAAAAGAAAGTTTTGTTTTGTTGTATATTTTTCAATTATTTTTCTTCTTATATATCTATTTATTGTTAATAAAAAATACTGGTTATAACCATATTTACCGTATACGGTATAACCTATCTATAATATAGGCAATAAATGGAAAACAACCAAAGTGATATTATAATAATATTATTACGATATAATAATATACGAGAACATTCAGTGATGCATTGAAAATATTGTTATAATAACAATTCATTTCATGCGTATATACACACAGTATTATTATTATTCCTAAATTCAGTAGCACGTATTCAGTAGTAAACCGCTGGATTTAGTTGTTTCAAATTAAACAGTTGTTTATTAAGCCCGCGAAGGGAGGTAATCTGGCATTATTATCTAGTTTATCAGACGTATCAAATATATTTTTCTGATCGATGGGTAACAAAATAGATAAATAACAGTTCAGAAAAAAATGTGTTCCTAAAGTATCATAAATCCATTAGATAAACTGTTGTATCTTGTTGTATCGAGAATAGGTATGCATTTTTCAATTTGTAGGAATCCGGAAGTGATGCAGTTTCATAAGTCGTTCAACATTTTTACCGTATAACGATTCCAAAAAATGTTTTTATATATTAAATTCATGACCCAAAAAATATTGTATATTTATATCTATATATATATTATATGGCTTTAAAACCAAATTATTTGATGATCTAAAAGTGGGTTGAACGTTATACAGGTATATGTATATATACAGAGCGATAAAATTAGTAGAAATTACATACGTTTTCAATGTTATTTCCGTTAAATTTTGTAACACGAAATTCTGATCATCCTGTATGTATGTCAAACCAGACACCTAGATGTGGCGTCATTTTAATAATACAATTTATTAACACAGTGAAATCTGGTAAGTAGGCCTAATAAAGTAATTATAATTATTATACATCTATTAATAGAAGCATTTTCCTTAAAACACTAGAAGAACCAGAAGTTTTTTTTCTTCAATACACATCCATTAAAACAGATTAAAATTATTAGCAATTATCTAATAGATATATTTTCGATTCGTCGACCAGCCGCCGGCTAAACGTGTTAGTGCACTTTACTGGTGCAGTTCTCGTCAATGGTTATTAGTTTATAACTATTATTATTATTTTTTGAAAGGAATGCAATTATTATACTTGAAACGCTCACGTATAAAATATGTGAAAAACAAGATAACTTTCTTCTTGAATCTCACAGGTAAAACAAAAATGAAAAAGTAACCAGATCGTTTTCGCACGATGGAATAAATAATAATAATATATCGTAATACGCGCGATTACGACTCGTCTGTCTGTCCGACGTCCGTCCATAAATAATAACTGTAAGAGAACATACAAAACTGACAAAAGAATGTACCATATCGATATTTTCAAAGATTAATTTAAAAACTCTGTTGCGTTTTGCCACATTATTTAATTCTTTAATTTTAGTGGGTATAATAAAATGAGTTTCGAAACTGTAAAAAAAAGAAAAAACGTTTAGGTTGAGCTCGTAAAAAAATGGGATTTGGAATCTTTTTCTTCACCTACCAACCAAATTATACAATAACAAAAAAATATATATATAATATGAAAAGTGATGGTTATTTTATACTTAACCTAATCTGCACGTGTTGTGCACTGTGCAGCGGACGAGCGCGAGCGTTTCTGGATTATTAATTTCGCGCTCCAGAGAGGAGTTTCGCGGCGTTTTTTGTACAAAAAAAATGCTTAACGTCCGTGTACACCATGCGCAGAGTGATACAAAACGTACGTGTTACGGCGGGTATTATATATTACAATTTCGTTAGTCTTTATTGTTATATTTTCAACACGTTAACCGTACGATCACCCTGTATACGTTGTATATTTCGACAGTCGCCGTATAGAGAGATAATATATTGGATCCTATTCGTGTGTTATGCATCATCCGGCGCCGCTAGTAATGAAAATTACGACGAGCTAGTCCTGGATACAATATAATATAATTTAATGAAAAGAAATAAAATCTTATTATTGACGAACCACGACGGTGCCGGTCAGGTTTGGACTGTTAGTAAAGATAAAATATACGGCTCGTTATATATTATACTGCCGTAATTATTATGGGTTTACGCCCGTCCGGTCATGTATCGCGTGCGTGCGTGGGAGACAGAGATAATATTGTTGTTGCTGTAGTAGAATTTTCTAAATAGCACTAATAAATACGATCGTTGTTCGTCTTCGTTCACGAAGAAAACGCGAATTTTCAAAAACAATAAAATAATTATATACACCTCGGACGCGGCATGAGATTATAATATATAGCGAACGTACCTATATATTTAAATTGTTATTACCGCATGCTTCGTCATGATAATATTATAATATTATACCTTAACCCGGGTACTTAACTGCGGTGGTCCATTGGGCGGTTATACCGTAGAGTGTAAACCAGTGATTCTCAGCCGGGCGGGGCTTTTTTTTTTAAAATAAAATGTTTGCATGTTATTTTTCTTTATAGTGTAATTTTTGAATAGAAATTAAAATTTTTTATTCTAAGGCTTTAAAATTAAAAATTCAATATAATAATGATTGTTACATATTTTAATAATAGGTCGACGAAAGGTTTATATAGAATAAACTATATAAACCTTGAGGATGATGCAGTATTGGATTCTCGCAGATAAGGAAGACGATACAAATAAAAATAGGTTAACATTTCCGCAACAGTTGGACTGAGGTCCGCGGAATGTTTGTGAATTTCGTGAATTTTTAATCTTTATAACTATTGGCGCAAATAGAGTAAAAAATATCGGGGATCCTAATTGATTATTTTTCATAATTTATTTTTATATTATGGGCAGTTAATATCATTTTTAAAAATTTTTTTTTATATAAACTAGATCTGATCATTTTTTTGGGATGTTTAAGGTCTCTTTTTCTATTGGAGCTTATTATTATACCATAAATGGGTCTATGAACCAGAAAGGATTAAGAACTCCTGTCCTACGCGAGTTATTGTGCTCAACAAAAGGGATAGGCTAGGTTAGGTTAGAATTTGTTTTGTTTGTGAACTGAACCGTCTGAACATAATCTAACTCTTGTAAATTTTAACATAATTGGTTATTACTATATTATGTTAGAAGATTGAAGTCATAAGGTTATAATATTAACATGACAATATTAGACAAGGATGAGTCATAATATTATTTGCTATCTAAATATAATGTATTTTGTAGAATATAATATATTATGCATACAATCAGCAGTATTTGTTCTACTTATTATAATACGCGACGTGTTAAAATATTTTTATTAACATTTAGATGTGGTCGAAGAATCACAGTACTTACAAACAATTTATATTTATCTAAAAAGAAAAAACGAATGTGGCGAGTATAATATATAATGATGCAATCGCGTGTAACAATATTAATTAACAATTAGACGAGAGTACATGTCCATTTACATCTTTCGTGTTTTCTCGTTTCTCATAAAACAAAAATAGGTATACAAATATTTTTAATTGTTATTTTAAACAAAAGGAAGATACGTAATACTATTAATTTATTATCTCACGCAGCGTTTAGGTATAGTATTTAATTTTTTTTTTTATAAACTGCGCGTAAAATACTAAATACAGTTTCGTAACTATAAAATAATATACGACGAAGGTATTTAGTTTTTTAATTGATTATTAAAATAATAAAAAAATATTAAGCACTTAAGAAGTCATCGGAAATTGGATCTGTAGATATTTATATCTATGATGTTTAGTGTATAAATAAGGTACCTACATTGTTTTGTATATCTTTTACGATATCCGACTCGAAACTGATAAATTTTCTAGAATTATTTCAGTATAAAATAAATATATTTTTTTTCAATAATAAACGAGTGTACTTTAATAATAAATCATAATAATTATAAAATAAAATATAATATGAAACTAAAAATTGCACGCGATTAAATAATTCACATTGTACTCAAAGAATAATGTTATATACTATACTATGTGTAAGTACATTATAAGCTTTAGTGCCATTTAAAAGCGCATAAATAATGATAATTATCACGTGAATATTGTACAAAACTACAGAGTGTAATAAAATAATAAATAAACATAATTTCTGTTCGCCTAATATTGTTGTACACACGTTTTCGACTGTTATAGAAGAAGAATATTGCTGAGAATATTTTTCGTAAAATATTCATAAGTATCTGCTTTCTAACTATAATAATATAATATTATATTATCTCTTGTATTTTGTGTTCAGAATTATAATATTTTATTAGACGGTCAAAACGCATTGCCAATAACGGCAATAATACACGCATTTGTGTGCGCCTATATGAGAGGTATAGTTATGTTATAAACATTAGTATTTGAAATTTAAACGAATGGAACAAAATAAAATACCCGAGAGACTTAATGCTATATGTCTGCATAAAACCTATCGATCGGTATGTATATAGATTGTATAAATGTTTTAGGACCGAATATATACGCGAAACATGTATTTTTCGTCGTCATTTTTCAGAGACATCGTAGTTAAATAAATATTTATTATTAACTTTTTGGAGTAAATAATATAAGGAGGATATATTGTATTTACCTGGTTTCTTCGTCAATAACGGGAGTGATAGACCCGGTCCTTGGGCCATAACTATAGTAGGAGTTTTCATCGAAAGACGAACCCCCTGGAGACATGTACGGAGGAGCTGTGTATCCAGTCCTGGAACCTGATCTTTCTGGTGACGACATGTATCCTGAAAAAAAATATTGTCATTATTTTTGAATATATTATATTTAATAACTATTTACTGACAACAGTACTTATAAGTGGTGTGATCAGACTTAGATATTGTAGGAAACACTTAATAATAGCATGATAATAAAGTACCTAATTATAGTACGTCATTATTATAGTTCACGAGTCTAATATTATGTATAGGAATTAAATTAATAAAAAATAATAAAAACATATCAAATACAGTTTAGTATTTAGAAATACTAATAAATGTATCTACGTGTAGTTTCTACGAGTACTTTGTATTCATCCTTTTTTTTTTGTATCTATGTTACATAACCATGTCGACATTCGTTAGGAAGTTTAAGTAATTTTACTTTAGTATTGGTTTATATTAACTACTTAATATAATCTATTTATAAAAATAACAAGATAATTTTATTAACGATATAAGTTCTAAAACTAATATAACATATCACAATGTTCAAAGAAAAATACATTATTACTGATTATTACTGATATAAACCAGTAAAGAATTCTCCATTTATTTACTGTGGTGACCGTAAAATTAGATATTAAGTGATCTAAAATAATTAGTTCTCATGTTCGCGACTTTAGATTGAAAATCACTGATCTAAACTGTATTCAAAGACTCTGAACAGTTTATTAGAATGTTTCTTCAGTAATAATTCGACGTAGGTAAATAAAAATAAATAATATTATAATAAGTTGGTAAATAATAATATAATAATTTTTTTTTTATGAAAGAATACCTATCGAGTTTTCTTTTTATATTATTAATTAATTATGTCAGATATGCTTGGCCGTCGGATTGATGTGAAAGATAATGAATTTTAAACTTTACAGTTTACGTAAAGCATCAAAAACTTGTATTAAACAGACCGAAAGAACAATATTCTGCCTGTCCGTGCAGACATTATTTAATATTTCAAAAATCTAATCAATTATAGTGTTTTAAGAAAGGTTACGGACTGGAATTCGTTTTAAATGACTACGACGAGAAGCTGAAGAGGAACTTTGTAATAATGGGCGGTGGCCTCAGGGACTATATTGTGTGTATATAAACTTTCTTCGAGCAACTAGATAAATTGTCGTATAAATATACTTCTCATTTCGCTGTTATAATTTAGTCTAAACCATAACTAATCTCGAATAATTAATAAGTACGATAACGAGGGTTGGAATAATTAAACGGCAGGTTTCGTTGTTTGAATATAAACCGAATTTCACTTTAATAACATGCTGACCTCAGAACGCCCACTCGATGTTTATGTCACAGTCACTGAGATTCCAATATTATTGCAATGTGAAGTGTGAAAATTCAATATGAGCGCGTGTGTGTATACGTTTTGTTATATATACGATATCATAGTGTTCAAGCTTCAAGGATACTGACAAGTAATAGACAGCAAATATTATTATTATACTTTAATCGCATAATCGATCATTTTAACTGTACTTTTTAGATGAATAATTATATTTTACACGCGGAAAATGACATATTTAATAATACACTTATTATAATATATAGGTATCGGGGTACGTATCTACTATGTGGACGTGATCAACTGTAACAGCACGCGCAGAACAACCGTCAGGACAATATTTATTAAATAATACGAAGGTTGAATTTTTGTATCGAAAATTTGATTATACATATAAGCGTGGGTGTTATAATAATATAACGACTCAAATTCATACAATGCAATAATACCGTATTAATTATTTGTTCGAAGCATAAAAATATAGATATTTAGGCATAAAAACCAGAAAGAAAGAAAAAAACCGCATCGAAAAATTTCGATCGAAAAAATCGAAACGATATATAAATTATAATTATAACGGTGATTGTCATTATAAAATGTATAGTACATTTTTAGATGAACATAAAGGGTACTCAGAGAGTCAGAGGTGCTTAGAACTGTCAAGTTTCAAATAAGCACTCTTATAGTGATGATGAGGATAGGGGACTAACGGAGACTTATACCTCAAAATTATTTATTCGTCACTGAAGCTCCATTAAAAAATATTTTAGGTATATAAACTTAATTTTTATGTATGGAAAACAAATTTTAGTTATAATATACTTATAGATATATTTTATGATTTTATATTTTTTTATTATTTTATATACATTTTGATATTTTAGGTGTTAAAAAATATTATATATAATATATTATAACTTCTTTGCCAGATGATATTTTATAAAACGGATTGACATTATTTCCAAAATGCGATTCTTTTTAAATTTGTTAATAGATGTTTAAACTTTGAGTTTATTTTATGCATCACAACTTAATCTTTGCGTTTCTGTGATTTTGCTATACTTATTCTATGTTAGATAGACGGAGAAAGTATATGCGAGTATGATGTCCTCTTAATAGCCTATAAATAAATAATACCTAGCATATATATTTTTTTATGTTTTAAAAACGTCTATTTATATTTTATTTCATTGATACAATAAAGTCTATTATTATTTTCAAATTCAGGGTGTAGATGTTTTCCCTCCTTAGATTTGATAAATAATTCTAGCACCTTTTAAATTCACACACAATGTACGCCTATAATAAATTATTTCACAAATGATCGGACGTATTATATAGCGTCATCCGACGTATGATGTATGCAATACACGATAACGTATATACGATGTGTGTGTATAATATGACGGAAAAATAACGTTTTATGAATAGGTTCTAATAAATGGTTGGCCTATCGTATGTAGAAAGGAAATTTGATATAATTATATACTATCATCAAGCAAAGAAATTACAAAATAAATTATTTTTATACTTAATAAAGTTAAGTTTATTCGATAAATAAAAATATATGTATAATAATTTCATCATTTAAGTCGCACACAATTGATAATAAATGTATAAATAATAATATTCAATGACTTAAGTACTTGTATTTCACAAATAATAAACTATATGACATAATTTCATACGCCTTTGAGTCGGTGTTTTTTACTTTGAAGTTTTCAATCGCGTTTTCCACATCAATATTATACGTTAATCTTATTCAATGAACATTGTTAACAGCCCATCTAAATATTATTTTGCCCCATAGTAATAATTGACAATATTTCGTTTGAACAATACTTAACTTATTTATTAAGGAACGGTCACATAAATAATAATTCTAGTGACAGTAGGTACAACAAAGGATTGAATCGCTTTAAAATAAGTTGTCAAAAATGACAATTCTATCAGTATTTTATAATTTGTTACCTTCACTTTTTATTTGAATAATATATTAATTTAGAAATACTATCAGTCATTTTGTAGCAATCAAATTTCTGATACAAATTGAACAAATTGAAAGTTGTAGATAGTTCAGGTACTGAGGTACAGACATAATTCTTCTAGAGGATCGAAGAAATAATTAGTAGTGGTTATTTTACTTATAATGCAGGGTACAATCAGAATTTCGCGTTAGAAAACCTGTGAAAATAGAATATGGTACATTATTTTCATTATTTCTGCTACAATTGTCAGGTCAGTGTATTTTACGGTACGAAAACTCATCTAAAAGATCATAAATCAATAGTGATTCTTCTCGGGTCGTCCATCCTCCAAACATAACCGTAAATAAAATAATAAATCACACGTTTTAAACGACAATGACTATAACTCTGTTATGCGACTAAAGGTGTATAATATATTGTAGAGTTTGGACCGGAAAATTTAATAATATATTAATAATAATATTATATAATTAAAGAGTTTTTGAGACCGAGTCTTCGGATCCGAAAAACAATAATAATTGTAACGAATTTTTTTTTAATGCTAAAAAATATAAAATTTAATCATTTCTGCGTTGAATAGTAAAACAGTAGTTTTTAACTTGAAGAAATCCCTCCTCAGAGGTCATATCATTTATTTGTAATATTATAATGCAAAAAAATAAGCAAAGTAAATTGTTTTATATAAATTCATAAAAATTAAAAAACGGGTTTCCTAAATAATTAGTCGGTGCTCTTCAAGAGAATTTGAAGCCCTAGATTGAGACTTGAGAGTTAAGTGAACAGTAAGTCCACCTATAATATATTATAATGTTATTACTTATTATTTTTATTAATTTCTTCATTGTGTATATTTTTAATAAACTAGTTTATTGTTTTATAGTAATATAGTTTGATAATTTTTTAAAATTTTAATTAATTTATAATTTTCCGAGTTCAATATGTACAGGAGCAGTGACTAGAATAGGATTGTTGGTAAAAAGTGATCGTGAAGTATAAAAAGTTGGAACTATTGTTATATAATATAATGTACATATTTTATTTTTACGTTTCGCGGTATGCATATTATTAAAAAAAAAAAAAATTTAATTTAAAAACTAGTTTATCATTACAAAAAAAAAATATATATATATATTATAAATGTAATAATATATTGGTTAGTATATAATAGTAATATATAATATATTATCATGTTTATCGTATTATAGAAATCGTATACGACGATTACGAAATATAAACGACATAATATTAGTGTTTCATTTTAGCGATGCGTCCACTCGAATGTCGTATACTCATAAAACGTAAGAAACGATATTATATGTGCGCATAACGTGAAATGTACTTCCGACATCGATAGATTACCGTTTTAGGTTTTTTAGTAGTTTAACGCCAGTGGCTCTTTTATACTATACAAACACTTTTTTATTAACGATGACTGATTACATATCGAGTTAGACGTATCTAGATAAGTTATGGAAGGTACCTACATCAATGTAAATTTTTTAATGATAGAAAAACTGCTTTAAAATTGGATATAGGGAACACCATATTAAATGTTTGAAAAAATCGATTAAACATTTTAATACATTTAAAAACCTATATATTATAAAAGTTTATAATAAATGAATTAGATACTGATATTTGAATATAAATATTATATTGTCTTTAATTCATAGTTGATTTTAATTATATTATTTTTATTCTATTACATAATATAGATAAATTTTAAACTAATTTTTTTCTTATCTAGATAAGACTACCTTTTTCAGAATTGCTAACCATTTGACATGATTTATCATGTCATTTTGATAGGTCCCTTGTTTAATAATTTACAAATCATTGTACTGAACATTTTTTTCAAACTATTTCCAAGAGAAATAATATTTAATTTAATATTTACCATTGGTTCAGCTTTCATTAAAGTACTTGCAGCATATAAATTAGTGAATTAATTGTTTATTTGTTGGATATTTCAGTTAATTATTTTCTATAATTCTTGAGAAATGTATTATTAATGAAAACTCGTTCTATTACGCATTTGAACAAGAAGAGATTAGAAGTAAAAGTAAATATCATATTTTATTATACGTATCGATATCTAATTTATTGATAAAACATCTATTTTGAAATATCTTTGAAAGATTTCTATGCGAATCACAAATAATTGCATTTACACTTTCAAATTTATATGATAATATTTCAAATATTATCAAACGTATTTTATACAACAGTAAACAATGAATTAACTAAATGCATGACAATACATTTGACTGGAGAATATTTTATAAAGATGAAAGGTGGAACAGGTTACCTGAAATTAATTGTATTTATTATACATTCCTTTTGATCTATGTTCTAAAACTCAGAACCTTTGATTCTCCCTTGCTTTTTGAGTTTTATGTTTCGAGTGACAATTAAAGTGAAAAAATATAAATGAAAATGAATATTAATATTAATTTTTAAATAAACATATTTAATATTATTTTTAAACAAAATGGTTAGGTAAGGTTTTATGACAACAGAAGTCGCATTTAAATTTAATAATAATCGCATTAATGCAGTAAACTCGGCTGTCTACCTATATTAATAATATTATAATTATATTATCTAACTAAAATCATATTGTACTGAACATTGTTGAAATAAATTACACATTATCATTGCTTAACGATACATTGGGTCAATCCGATTACATTACCAAGCTCGTAGATATACGCATTGTCAAAACATTAATATTTTTAATATAAACAACACATACCTACGTAATATAATCATTTTGAAAAACTGTGCGACAATGACAAAATGTTATATTGTAATATTTTTAAACTGTTGTGATTTATCAATTAATCATCAATATTATTATTATCATTATGGTTATAACAATAGTATTATAGTGGGTGAATATAATTTAGATTATCAAAAATATCGATTTCGATAAAACATATATTTATTACACTCTTCCGTGTTAGAGTATTTTTTTATTTGTATAACAACGCAATTACATAACGTGAAATTTATAAAATTTTATTAGAACTCTTCGTCGAGAGTTTACGTAATGATTACACACATCATACAACGGATAAACGTGTGGGTGTAGTGATGGACACACCCGTTGGACCACCTGGCGTTGGTGTGACCGTCTTAGTTTCCGGATGGATGACCACTTGGGAATTTAAGCGACATATTATTTGAGTAGTGATGCAGTATAATTTTTTTCTAAACTTTTGAAATGTACTCTCGTAAGTGGGAAATGTCTTTTAGACGATATATATATATAAACATTTTTTTAGTCATTTTTAAATTTATTTTTTTTTTTGTGACAGATTTAGTATATATTTTAAAATTTTTTACGGTATATAATAATAATAATGATCGATTAATTTCGATTAAAAAAAAAAATAATAATAAAAAAAATGATCTATTATGCATATGAATTTACTCTACAAATCTATTACCATTTTCTAATATTTACTGTATAGTTAACTAGATCAATATTTTATTATCACAATAATAATATTATGTTCTTAACACGGGTCATAATTTTTTAATTTTTGTACCTGATGTTTTATTGGCCACCGCTGGAGGCACAGCTGGCGAATATGCTCTGTTAGGTATGGACCCGGTGGGTGGGCGGCCCCTGTTGGGTAGGGTGGCCGATGACCCGGATGGAAACTGATGGGTCATGTAATACGGTTGTCCCGGCGCACCGCCACTTGTACATTTGCTTCCCTGTGGAATAAAAACAACATTTTATAAATGTTTTGCCAAAAATAGATAAGATTTGTTTTATTTTTATGAATTAACAGCTTAAATATTATATTACCTATATTACTGTAATAGAGGCACATTAACAGGATGTTATTTAATAATAAAAGAGAAAATTGGTTATTCTGTAAAATATAGATTTCACAAACTTATCATGGATTCATGGGTACGTTCCATTTTTGAAAGTTTGCAAATGTTGGTCATCAAAATCATAGTGACCATTTTAAGTAAATTCATTTTAGTCAATACATTTATTACACAGTGTAATTATGATAATATTTAATTTATTTTCATTTCATTTATTTAATAAAAATCGTATTTTAAATATTTTGCGACCTCCTTTAAGATCGCTTATCTATCGCATAGTAACTACCATGGCTAAATATATACTTAGCTATGGTATCTACTGTAATGTTAATAAAATTGTGTATAATTGGTTATATTTAAAATTGTTTTAATAATTAATTTTACAGTGTTTCAATTTTTTAATTATAAATAAGTATTGTTGTTGTATACAGCATAATAAATCGTTATGCTTAATGTATTTTTTCTTTTTTATTTCAAATGTAATTACTCCATTATTAAGTTTCTAACACAACTTTAGATATATGAGGTAGATAAACATACAATTGTTTTATTAAAATGTATTTAAAATGGTTAAATAGTAATGTAAAATAGTTTTTTATGACTCTAAATTAAAAATATGAAGACGAAACGTAATGAACAATATCTAATGAATGGTATAGGCCAAAAGGAATATACAAATAATAATAAAATAATTAGGTTCAGAATTTATTACGACAACGGATGTTCTCATAAAACATAAAAGTAAACAATATGAAATAGCATTCTATTGATCAATACGAATGGATAATTGATAATATATACTTAAATTCTGTATGTAGTGTTTATCAAGAGCAAAAAAGAAAATACGGAGTAAATACGAATTTTTATAATTTTTTTAAATCGCGAATTGTATAATAAAAACGAGTCTTAAAGTACTTTTAAATGTACTCGTATTATTTCCTAACAAATATTATTTTGTATTTTACTAATTCAATTTTAACGTGCAGATTATACTATTTAAATAGTATTTTGTAATAGTTTATTGGATTTAATATGTCGGTTATACCTTATACTGTTATGACATTGAATAATAGTTTTCCTTTCTATTCGCTAAATTAAATCATCGTATATGATTTGCATTATTAGTGATATCCACTACGAGTGGGTGTGCTAGCAATTATAAATTATAGTGTTAGCCTGATTAGATATTAAATGTATGGCAATAGCTGTAGTGTATATAATTATTGTTATTGTTATTGAACGTTTATGTTAATTTGATCCAAAACACAATATAGAGAGTGATTAGAATAACGTACTACAAAAACAGTTGAGACGATTCTTACCGTTTTTGTAACATGAAATTCTGATTACTCTGTATACGAATTTGTAATATTATCTCCAAAATATTTAGTGAAATAAAAATGGTACCTATACGATACGTCGTAGGTGTGTGTTTTTTTGCATCTTGAAATTTCATCATATTTATCTGAATAATTATTATATTTTCTTAACGAATATTGAAAAATCAGTAATTCACGAAAAACTTTTCGTTATTAATATAACATATTATTAGTTTTTGACGGTGAAACAAAAATACATTTAGATTATTTACATTTTTAGAGTTGACTTAAGACTTAAGAAGTTTAAGAGTATGAAAATATAGAATTGGCGGTAAAAACTTTCAGAGATTATAAAAGTGTCGGTGAAAACGAACGATGAAGGTATTTGTGCCAATATTATATTTTTCTACTATGGATTTAGAAATTTAATTGCGTTGAGTGAGAAAAACGCAGAATCGCAGCTTAGGAGAAAAACAAATAATAAATATGACTCATATAATGATTATCAGTTAAATCAAAATAATCCAATATATAACCTGTAAGCTGTATGCGACGAAATCGTAAACATAATAGTTTTTTTTCAAATTTGTATGACAATTACTATTTATTTAATTAATGGTTGATAATAAAACAATATCTTAGATTTTAAATAAAAAATATTACATAATAAACTTTTAAAAAATATATAAGTAAATTTATATTATAAATTATACTTATATTTGGGAGATTTAACTAGTTGATGCACCAAAATATTGATATTCTTTTCTTACAAAATATTTTATGAAAAAGTGAATTTTTGATAAAAGTGCATTTATCTGGTTGTTGTTCCAAACCCTTAAATTTGGTCATTGTTCTTTATCTAACATTATAAATGATAATATGTTATTTGAAAAAGAACATTTTTATCTAATTTTTGATTTGGTTAAAAAAGAACTAAAATTAAGAATTAGTTAAAAATTTAATTATTTAATTTAATTAAAAAGATTTTTCATACAGTAGGATTTATCTAGTACAAAATCTAGGAAAAACTATGAAAACGAGGATCTGTAATGAGTTCTCTTAAAAAAGGAACTATACCAAAGCTACTTGTGTGTTGACATAATCGTTACGGTAAACAAAATATGAATATGTGTTTCAATGAAATACGACGTGTTTAAAACACACACAGAATATTATAATATAGTAAATGTTGGAAATATAAAAACTATTAATCGAACGCAGTTCATTCAAGTATAATATATAACGAGAAATCGCGGACAGACGACATCAATAGATTTTATGGAACATTTTAATGGATTAAATAATATAAAACAATGCGTATAATTCATGCGTATAATTTTCTGTTGTTTTTGAACAAATACCTATATTAAATATTTATTATATAGGTATTTAAAAAGTATTTTAATTGCTGACCCACATTTAAAATCAAAATATTAGTAAAAAAAGTTGTTTCAATACTATAATTTACTATTTATAAAATATTTATTATTTATATGCATTTTTGTTTTCTGTAACATATAAAATAAAATTAATCGATACAATTAAGTAAAAGTATTAAAATTTAATACAAATTACTTCTAAAAAGTATTTTAAGTAGATACGTATTCCAATAATATATGAGGTATTATTATGTTGGTGGAATATTTTTTCATTGTATATCGGGTGGAGGTTATCTGATAGAGTAGTATGGAATCATATGGTCAAAAAGTAAAAAATCATTGTAAAATTGTTATTGTAAATATATTTTGTTCTCTTCCATTGCCAATCGCAATCCTCTCAAAGGCTTTCGTTCCTCAATTATATTTCATCTCTCGGTTATTCTCCTGAATTCCCGTTCTCCTTTTATCATTGATGCTATCTCCTTTGTCTTCAAGTCTGGCTTTTTAATTTGAAAAATTATTTTTATATTATTTTTCTCTTTATAATCATAAATGTTGTGCTAAATGTTATAAATATTTGTTAATTTCACATTTTAGAAAACAGTATTGCTTTAATATATGGTACATATACGTATTGAAATATTATTAAGCAAAATATTTAATCTGTCTAGTAATATTATTTACTGAAATTATTTTAAAATTTAAAACGGTTGTTAGTGCAGTCCTAGTGCAGAGATAGCTTAGCTAACTATATCCTCAGGATTTCACTAGTCAAATCTATCGACGGACGTTCACTAGACGAACAGTACCGTTACACGGTGATGAATCATACAAAGATTCTATTTAAATGATATTATAATTTAGATTAAATTAGATAATAAGGATCTAGGAACGCTTAATTAGAATTAAGTCTTAGGTTAAAAATAGTCTCGATCTAGTTATATTGTGTAAAATATAGTAGAAAATATCGTCAAGAAAACAAAATTAATATAAAAGTTAGCGATTTGGTAGTTGGCCGATAAAACGTTATTATCATCGTTATATAATAATTAGAACATCCTTTAATTATATATTTCCAAAATAAAAAATATTTGATCACATCCGCATAGATTATCGATCACTTGACTTTCGATGAAATGACCCGATCCCTGGAATTTAATATAACAAAAACGGTCCTAATTACGTCATATAGGCGTTTCGAGTGTCACCTCTGTTTGTTTTGTAACGTCATATTCTTGATCACGCGTTGTATATTATGTACATAATTATGGTTAAACGTTAGCGGTAGTTAGTACCTTAGTAACCTAACTTAACCTAATGCTTTTTTTTTCATGTTTGAACCTGAGGGGATTAACCTAACCTAACCTAACTGTGTAAAGAAACCTGTGAGGATTAGTATTATACGGATTTCTACTTTAGTTATATATATTTGTACGAGTATATTATGTATTATTGTCTGGAGGATTAATGCACACGCAGCAAAAACATTAATAATACTAGCACCTCCGCCGGAAGGAAAATGATGACGACGACGTCAAAACATATTCTATTTTTATATAAAAGTATAAAACGTATATTTATTTTATTCTGAGACCCCACTGGCCCACTGCTACTACATAATATAATATCACATTTTCCAAATACGCGAAATTAAATGGATATTCCATCAAATTAAACTATGTTTCTTTTTTTACGTTATTAATAACTTCAAGTAACTCTGTAAATATTGTACTTGTAATATTGACTTCAATAAAAAACATAAAACATATAAAATAATAATAATAATATATATATATGTTATGACATTTATATAGACATATATAACTTATATAACTGCAGGCTGTTGGGCATAAATAAGCAAGAAAAAAAAATTTAAAAAAAATTTGACTTAGGTAGTTACTTTGAGTCAAATATTTGACATTCAAACTTGACGTAGTAAATAAACATGTTTTTAGATATTGAATGATGACGATATAATTAGTGAAAATTATAACTGATTATACTTTATTTTGATACCTTACATACAAATCTGTTACTTGTGTCAATTATTATAACTGCAGTATAATTAAAATTTAATTTAATCCGAGTAAAAAATGTAACTTTTTTTAAAATTTAAATATTGACATACCTGAGTTAATACAAAATGTTATTAACTTTATTAACTTTTCCCATTTTAATTCCAGCTGAATTAAAAAATATTAACATGATGAGGGAAACATTATTTTTTACTTTCGTGTAATCATTAACAATAATAATTAATAATTGTTGAAATTTTATCATAAAATCGCTATTTTCGTTAATCATTAAGTAGCATCATTGATTATGTATACTAATATATAATTAATGGTAATATATTATTATAATTATAATTGACACAAGACAACGAAATGTTTGATGAAAAAATGGACATAATATTATTCGTCTAATTAAGTTTTACGAATTATGGATTTCTGGATGAAACATACTATTAATAATAACAATTATTATTATTATTTTATTTAAGTTTTGTATTTTTAATATATTTCATTTTACATTAAACTTACATTTATTGCACATGTCTTTTGCGATGATTTTTCGTGTGTAAACTAACACTATAAGTCATACTTATATGTACTGCAATTCGTGAGTAAGTAAAAACAGTTGAAATATGAATAAATCATATTATTTTACGTGAGCGCTCGGATTTTGCATTATATTATGCACACGGTAGACACAGTAGGTAATATATTATAAATACTTCTTTATATAACGCTGTTGTTTAGTGTATTGTATATATATACAGGGCGATAAAATATTCGTATTAAGAAAACGGCTAGGTTTACATATAATTATAATACAATTCCTACCAAGTTTTGTAACACAACATTTTGATTACCCTGTATGGCTGTATGTATATATATATATATATATATATATAGGGGCGTAGCTATGTTTGTGGAAAACGACCTAAGATTAATAGTAATTTACAATTATAATATTGTGTGTTGTTTGTTCTGCAGAAGTTTCGTAATAATTCGGTATACTCGTATAATAATATACCGATGTAGTGATGTATATCGATGTGACTTTTTTGACTTTAAATCAAATTTAAATCAGATTATTATTATTGGCTAACGCAGTATAGAACGTAGTATAGTAATTTGTTACTAAACGAGAAGCATTTTATGTTTGTGATAGGACTGATTATTAAGAAGACTTATATTTAGGTAATAACTGAATGAATTGGGCGAGTCTTTATTACATTATTCTAATCGTATTCGTCTTGGGCTCGTCGTCTGTCTTAGAGAAGTGTGAAATACATTAGTTATAAAGTTAAGTTTCATAAGTTCTCTTTTATTACTATAGTGTTTAGCCCAACGTGGTGTCGGTTTCTTTTTTTGAGGTTACATCTAATTATTATTAAAACCAAACACGGTTTAGGCATGGGAAATACAATATTTCAGCGGCGATAGAAATAATTATAGTCGCTAATATTAGCATGTAAATTTATCATTTTAGTTATGTCACATTCGTTCATTATTATGATTATATATGCCATGACTGTACAAATGACTAGACTGCCGATTATAATAAACTGCTAGATGAATGATATACGATACGTTTATACATCATATGGATTTCCATCATTTTTGTAATCTTGTAAAAGATACATTTATATAAAGTCTATTATAAAGTCTAAATGCAGATACACAATATCCATATAAACACTAGACTATCAATGTATTCAAATACTTTACAAGACTGTATATTTTGTGTAATACGTAATTTTGTAGATCACTCATTTGTACAGAGGTTCATTTTATTATGTACAGACGAACTAAGTACGTTAAAAAATTTCAAACAAATAATATTATATTATATTATCATGAAATAACTCAAAACAAAAATTGAATAAAAGTTGACAAAAATAATTTATATAACACGCTATACTTCATTAAATCAAATAATACGTTACTATGTATGAGTTAGTAATAATTATTTAATATTTATTTGCTGGTTATATTTTTGGGTATTTCTAATATATAAAAATGTTATAAAAACTTTTTTTTTAATGGATTATATTTAGGGTAAAATTTTTTTTTTACAATTATAACGTGTAAAAAATCGTGTATCTCTTAACATCCTAACGCTTTTACGGGTATTATAAATTATTATACCTACTTCAACAGAGGTAGATAAATACGTGCAGTAGGTATACAAGACTTGATTGCGAAATAATTTTAGTTTTTAAATTGTTTGCCTGTGTGTTTCTTTTTTTTATCGAGTTCGTTATCTAGTTAAACAATCACCTCGTTTGCGATTTTATATACTGATCGTTTGGCGTTCAAATAACACGGAGGAGAATACACATTTTTTAGTCAGTAGGTTCTTCCTTATATCATTATTAAATCTTAAGCAGCGCTACTGACAGTAATATAATTTATTATTTTTATTTTCAAATAATTTTTAGAACTTAGTGTAAGGTGTTGTGCTTTTTTATTCGGCAACCTAACCTAACCTAACATTACCGGTACCAATGTCTCATGTAAAGTCTACGAAAAACGTTTTATTGCTTATAAAATATAATAAAAAAAAAAAAAAAACGTTTCTGACCAAAAATATATAATTTTATATTGGATAATGCATGTTGTATATTTCATTTAATATTATAGTCACGTATTAAAAATTTGAGAGGGAGAAATTGTTAAATAATATACGTTTTCGTATATAGATGATTTTATCATCCTACGGAAAGAGTTGATAAAAAAGTGATTAGGTACTTACATTATGAGTTATAGTAACGTGAAAATATTACATCGCATTTGTTTTTCGTTTTTAATCGTGAAAAATTTTGAACATTTTTCAAATACAAAATACGTATTATTATGAAAATTGATTATTCATGATGAACTATAAAACTTTGGCATATAACACCAAACAAATTGCTATGTTCAAATTTTACTATGTAACAATCATTTAAAAACCGTAGTCGATTCAAACATTATTATAATTAATATTTATAATATAATATTATTATAATAATGATAAAATTTATAAATATAAAAAAGTAAATTACTTTTTTTTGAAATATATTCATTAAAATAAAATTATTTAAATTATGAAGGGAATATAAGTAGGTATCGCATATATTATATATTACGTAGAGAGGATATTTACGGAGGGAGATGGTATTTATTATTAATATATACGATAATTGTATATTACTTATAAATTATTACATTACTTATATTACTTAAAACTTAAAATCAACTAATAATGCCTGTCGTATGGTCTGTTTCACTTTTCAAAAAAATCACACGGCGTGATGGATTCATTGATCTGTTCATATAACTAACTTCTAGAGTTAGGGTCACGAAATGTTCTTCGGGTTAACCGCACGTAAGATTATAATTTATAAGTATACTTACATGGGTCGAAAATATATGAGAATTTGTTTGATTTTTGCTATAGGTAACAACGTTACTGAAAAAAGTGAACCGTTCTCTGTTGAATATAGTTTCACACTGACTTTCATTTTAAGCTTAAATTATTATATTATATATTTCTATTCCGACTGAAATTACGTAAAATGTAATGCTCACCAGATAGACGGTGCAAAAATTCAAAATTGATTAAAACTATAAATTATTATACATCACCGGTAAAAACTATATTTTATATAATAAAGCGCATAATGCAAGGATGATAATAATATAATATAGTTGATATCGGGCGTTAAAGATAACACATCTAGCTATTAATGATCAAAATTAATTAACGTTTCATCAAAAAATTATAATAAAATATGTTTCCGTATAATAATACTACTTTGGTTCCATCTTGTTTGGTCGGTGACATAATAATACCGAGTAAAAAATAATAAAGATAAAGTAGTTTTGTTTTTTTCAGTGAACTCTGAGTCATTTATGTAAAAACCTAATATAATATACGTCCCCGGAGTAGAAACCCGACTATAGATAACAGGCTTTTAAAAAAACGTTTTTAACGGACTTAGTTTCCCCCGCATTATCATTAATATTAACATTAATATTATATTATAATACATAGATTTTTTAAAAATTAATTTGCTATTTTACTTACGAATTACATGTATAACTCCGTACACGAATGCAATGAAAAAGTGTCCAATTTTAATTTTTATCAAATAAATATATGTCACACATTATGCAGTGATGCAGTGATATCAATTGCTTATACTTTTTTTGCAATTATTTTAATTTGATTGTAATTTTGTTATTTGGTTTATAATTAATTCAATTGTCGATTGTATTAAAGCATAGAAAATATTTTTTTTTTAAACTTCTATTTATTCGTAAAAATATTAATTAACGTTGAATATTTAACCCTAATGTTTACTTATACATTGTTATAAAGTAATATGCATTCAAGTACACTATTGTTCAAAAATAACTGCAAAATTATATAACTTGGAGCAAACTACAAATTTTAAAATTAAAAATACTTTGGACACATTAAGATAAAGCTTGTCGTAAATAATGTTTATGTTTAAAATTGTACATTTCGGAGATGGTAGTTAGGTAGACGGTACAGTTAGGTATATGTATTATAAAATATAATGGATTATTTCTATTAGACCACCGAAATATCTATTTAATGTTCTTGTTGTTTTTATTTTTTATTAACGTATAATGTATGAAAATTATTTTTTACGTGAAAAAATAATAATTAAATTTAATTACGTAGGTAAGTATATTTTTGCCATTCATATATTTTTCATAATTTTTATTACAAAACGTGAGATATTTTATTCTTAGAATTAATTTGGGTTTTATCATTGATTTTAAAATATAATTTAAATAAGTACATAATTAGCATAAATTGGAACCCGTTAATAAATTCTACCTCAAAACACTTTTATAAGTTTTAATTACATAGAAAAAATTAATAATATCTAGGTATCATATTTGTACCATCAGATAAAAAATAATAAAAAAAACACTATTGTTCGATATTATTATTTCGGGAAGTTATTTAGATTTACTTACTGGATTACATATCTATATTATTACTTAGTTCGTAACCGGACGTGTTATGCAAAATATGTAGCTTAATGTACACATTATTTTATTAATATCTTGATATAATATAATATCGATGGTAATATACAAATTAGTTATTAATAAATATAGAGTAGGTAAACATAACGGACGAATGAATAATAAAAAATACACGAAATTCAAATATAATAAAAAAAAATAGACGTGTTTATTATTTTTACAATTTTTGATACACGGACACGTTTATTTTATAAGTAAAAAAAAAAAAGAATCAGGACATTGGAATATATTATTTTTCTATAATTCTACTCGTATATAATATATAATCATTACAGTTATAGATAAACCGTTTAAGATAGTTTATCTATAACTGTAGTTTATAATGTTATCTTCTTTGTTTATATCGTCATGTTTCACTATAATAATAAGACGGCTATCTAGTATTAGTATATCTAAATATCTAATAAATTATAATTGTGGTAAAAATTGCTATGTTATATTATGTTATAAAATTGATAATATTTTACTATTAGTATCTGCTATTACTCTTCCGTATCATAGTATCAATATTAGAATTTTTTTTTTTAACGGCAGTAGGATGTAGTGTCATATCGCATATATCTACAAAACTAACTAGAATCTTCTTTTCTACATGTTAACATAATACTTTGTAAAATGCATTATTTTACGAGAAAAAATATAATTTTTTAAATATTTTTTACTTATTGTATCGATAGAATCTAAAATTGTGTTTACATATAATATTATATTAAAAATAAATGATCAAACATTCATTTTTTGTAGTCAAACATTATACCATATAGATTGTTAAACAATTGCTGTCAACTAACGAACCGTGGAAATGCACACACATATCACGTCTAAAGACAATTAATAGTGAAACAGAAATGTATTTCACTTTCTGATGAAGATTTAAAAAATATGTGTTGATTTTATCAATCAATATTATTCTTATACAATGGTTTAAACCTGAAATATATTATACTTTACAGTTCTTTATATGTTTTGAATAGTTTTACTACCTATTGAATATTAAAAATAAAAATGTATTATATTTTCTATATTAATATTAATCAAATGATTATATTTTTTATTCCTATTGGTTTTTTTTCATCAACAAGAACGTCAGATATTTGTTTAAATTTGCATGTTTATAAATTCATTAAACTGATCATCAGTTACTGATGTATACTCGTAAACTATAAATGTGATGTAATTTGTATTTTTTTTGAACAAATATTATTTTTATAAATAAAAAAAATATTTAATATAGGCACCCAATTATAATAAAAAAATAATAACATATCAATGTACATAACGAAGTTTTTAATTGAGTATTTTGAGCATATATTATGATTTTTAATGTAGGTATATTTAATATATATATATACATACTTTTAAAAGCATAATATCATAATCTTTTAGGACATATAAATATGAACAAATAAATAAGTAGCTTATAAGAATAACTCGAGTCAATGAAGATACTTATTACGCTTAATTTTATACTATAATATTATTCTTTGGTGCGTTTTTTTAACGATGTACGGTATTGCAGTAAATATATAAAACGAGAGATAAATATCGATACATTGAAGAAGAATGATAAAACGAAATTTGCAAAACCGGTACTGGCCAACTTTCCAAAACAGGTTGGGTTGAAAAAAATTACTCATCTGAAAGCAGACGATATCCTCCTAAGTGTACAATATAATGTATAAAAACGTAACACGAGACCGACTGGTTTTTGATGATTTATATATAATAGCATAGACGTGAAAAATAGTCAGTTACATTATGCAATAATAATTCGATTTTGGTTAATTATATCGACTATATCAAATTACCGATAATCAATTTTCTTTTTGACGAGAAAATTTGTGAAATATTTTGTTTTTTTACGGACGTTCATTAGACAAGTTTAATACTATTTACGTCGAGAAATGTTTAACTTGTTCCCGACGTTAATAATATTAAACTCGTAATAATATTAATTCAGTGTAAATGTTGTACATAACAGTGTAGTCTAGTGTCATAATATATTACCATAAATGTTACGCGATCATTTAATTTAATATTCAACAGGATCAATGTAGGTAAAAAAAGAAAAAAAACGAACGAATGGGTTACGTATGGGTGAAAAATAAAATTTCATCGTCGGATACGAATAGTTTTTAATTATATTATAATAGTGATAGGTAGATTTATACCAACACGGTAAAAATAATACAAAACAGAATAAAAATAGAATATCAGTTATTGTCATAATAAAATTTAGATTAGATCGCGAAAAAAATCATTTACAGGGTGGGACAGTGAAAAGGGTGATTTTAAAATAACTATAGGTAAAACTCTTTAATTGATATGGTATATCGTGCTGTATTTTTAAAGTTACGTTCTACTTTTTTAAGCATTTAGTCATGATTAAGTTATGCGTTTATAGTAAATACAGTAGTTATCTAAACAGAATTTGAATGATGATTTGTTTCCAAATCACATAATTCTGCGAAATGAGAATATTTAATGGCCCCCAAATTTTCGTCTGATTTAATGGCTCGTGATATTTTTCTGTGGGTGTATATTGAAAACAAAGTATACCAAACAATACCTAGGACACTTGATGATCTCAAACAACGAAGAAGATACAAGGTAACATATATTTATTTTGAAATGTTGCAAAATGTCATTTCTAGCTTTTAATAACACTTCGAGGAATGCTTACCTATTTTTAGGTAGCGGTATTATATATATTTTCAGGTGGTATAAATAAATGTTAAAATAATACTTGTTGGTTTTTTTATGGTTGTTTTAATATTACCAGTTTCACTGCCCCACTCTATATATATATGATAATAATTTGATATCGTCTAATATCTTATTATATTAGAACCTAAGGGTTAGATTAGGTTAAATTAGGTTAAGTTAGATTAAAACTTAGATTTGTAGATGTTACGGTATTAATTAGTTTCAATTTTAAAAGTTTTAAAATTGTCTAACTATGAAATTTGGAGCGACTCCGCATCATACTTTTCTTTAAAATAATTTGGTTCATATTATGTAAAATTATAATATTAAATATTAATCACTTTTTCATTAATGGTATACGTTATAATATAATTATAGTTGCAAAATATTATTTTTTAATCATTCTTAATAATTTTGTATATAGAAATGTACATTTTTTTAAAATTTAAAAATCCTCTCTTTCCCAAAACGGAGCTCAAGAATGTTACTAGACGGGAGCCCATTTTTATATCTATTTTATATATTAAGGGTTTTTTATAACCTTTGAAACCTAACTTAACCTAACCTGGTATAGTGGTATGTACAAAGTAGCACCACATGCGGTGTACCGATAATAGCTATATCTATGTTTTGCGTCCTGCTGTTCGTGAATAATTATAACATCGTGTCATTCATTACATCACGATGCATATCATATTTATTGTATCATAATTCATAATGAATTGATTTATTAGATATATCTGTGCTTTTTTTAACGTTCTTTATTTAATTATTTTATTATTGTAAGCAGAATATCACATACATACGTATGTTAAGTTATTAATGTTATATGTGTGTAGTGAAAGCGTAGTACGACCATTACGCGTGTGTAAGTATAATAATTAATTTTCCTCGGGAAAAATGTACCTACATAATATAATAATACGGTATTATCGACAAATAATGGATCGTCCGATCGTTGAATATAGGGTGAGCAAAATCTATTTTTTCGTATCGATTTTTATGTTTAAAATAAGACAAATAAAGAAAAACGTTGAACAAAATTATAAGCTAAAACCGTATTGTGAATTGAAAATGTTTGTGTTTGAAAACAAACTATTTTAGTGGTTTCAGTATCGATAGTCGATATACTTAATCAAATTTTTTTTAATGTGATTTCAAACTATTCGATAACTATTCTATGATCACCCTGTATGGCACATCTACATAGGATACCGAATATAGAGAAGTCTTTTTTGAGATGATACCACCCGCTGGTTCTAATATCAATATACCAATTCATAACATTATACTATACACGGACTGTTACCGCGTACACGGTAGATTGTAAATACCTACGCATAACAATATGCACACCTTTCCTATATAACTCTATTAATTGGTGTACGTGACATATTATTGCACGATCGATTATAAATAATAATTAATTGTTTGATGGGGAAAATGATAAATGTGGCTCGCACTGTTGTAGTTATTACAAAATCACACGTACAGGTATTTTACAGGTGGATGTAATCGCAGTCACTCGTATCACACGGTATTACAATTTACAAAATATAATTTATAAATTATAATAATATATTATATCGATCGTGCGATGTGTGTAGATACTATTCGACATAATATTATAATATCCGCAATGATATCCTGTATAATTATATAATTAATATATTATATAATATAATTATATTATAATTATATTAGTATACTTATAACATATTATTGTTGTGTGTTAAAGTCATTAATTTACCTCGTTTGTAGTTAATGAGTATACGCAATACTAATACATAATATTAATATAAATATTAAAAAACATCGTATTGGACTGTTGATATACTTAACATCTTACATGGTTAAATCACTAAAAATGTATAATACATTATAACTACTTATAATTAATGAATACTAATTCACTAATGTAAATTATACTACAGTTGAGTGATCAACATTTTAGAAACTTTATAACAAATTCTATAGAAATTTTAGTGTTTTAATGTGTTAAGAGTAGAGACAAGTGACGTACAAATAGGTATACGGTATGGAAACTACAGATAAAATGTTATAATGTAAAGCTTTTCGGGAATTTAATGTATTTCAACGTTTGAAAATCAATTTTACATTTTTTTCTGAATTAAATAATTTGTACACATTTTAATTGTCGTAACGTCAAACCATTTAAGACATTTAACTAAATCTCAAATAAAATAAAGATTATTAATATAGGAATATTATAAGGTAAACATTATTGGCGTTGATCAGGTGATGCTTGGGGGAGGGCTTCGACCGCCAAAATACATCAAAGTTCCACCCACCAAAATTATTAAGTTAATTATTTAAGTAACTTATAATAAATAATATATTTAGTGAGGGGCCAATAACTTTTAAACTTCCTTAAAATTAAATCAAATATCTGTCTATAAGGTAAAGTAATAATATACGGTAAAAACTATGAATTATGATAATTATTATACGTTAATTTAAAACTCATTAAAAATTATATCGGTATACATTCGGTGTATAGTGTATAGTATATATAGGTGCACATATATAGGTACATATAAAAAAATAATTTTAAATTTAATTTACATAATAAAATAATTTATTGTATCGTTCTATATATGTACTTCTTATAGAATTCAAATTACCGTTTCAAATGTTTGAAAATATTAAAATAATCATAAATTAATTTCTACGAATACCGTCGATATTATATACATTTATATTTATACCAGTGATAATATTAAATATGTGTGACGTATAAAAACAATGTCTATAAATATAATATACGATAATGCGTTTTTTGTGAATACTACTAATGCATTTCGGTTGTTCGCAATTCAATCGTAGAAATATAAATCATAATTAATTTTCCATAAGAAACCGTCTAGTCTCGCTCGAATAAATTTTACTTTTACTATAGGTGCGCATGTGTAAATATTAGGACATCCATTATTTTATCATGTATGATCCGATTATGGGTTGTACTCACCGTAGGTATTACTAAAACGAATTGTTTGCATAAAAACAACACTATTCATTTTAACGTCATTGTCGTAATTTAATTTCTCGGTAAGCTACGTAAGCCGTTTGACGGGCGTAAAGGGGTCTATACAAGACATTTGGAACTATCGATTTATACGAAATAAGTGTCGAAAACCATTATACTATAATATACGTACCTATAAAACAGACAGCAAAATTATATTATTTTTATTATTGGGTTAGACATCAAATATAGTCGATAAGAATTAAGAAGCGATTCAAGGTTTTGTGTATATAATATTATAACTTATAATAAATAAGGATTTTAGTGAATTTTCATATTTTTTATGATTTATACTTGACACGATGTTTTTAACATTTAATTATGTTTCAAGAACTCATTACTACAATCATGAACTTCTTTGGAAAAGTAATTATGTTTTTGTGGTTTTTAATTTATGCACTCTTTAACGTTTTTGATATATTTTAATATTTTTTAGATCATTAAATGAATCACAAATGATTATTTTTATTTTCTAAAAGTGTCTATTATATTTAGCATAACACAATTGAGCGTATTGTAACTATTCCGAATACTGGTTAAAATCTTTTTTAGAATTATTATACCCAAAGTCTAACGGTCACTACAATTTTAATAACAACATTCCGAGCTTTCTTGTGTACGCGTCATTTTATTAAATTACGTATCATTTTGAATACCCGTCAAATATATTTGATCGTTTAACCGAACTTTACCTAACCTAACCTTTGACCAAGGTCATTCGTATACATGTGCCCCTAGAAATATTATATTTAAATGTCTTTGAACGATATTTGTTTTTCGATTACAATCGCAGTATTGTGCCCGCAGAGAAAAAAATATGCTTTTGTTTTCTCTGCAAGTTTTATTTGTATTGGACATTTGGATTTTGACCGAAATACGTTATGAACAATTATATTGAATACAGTTGTTACGTTGAATAAAGTTCTAATCGAAATGTTGTTGGTTACGGATGTTTTTGAAGACAGGACTAATTGATTTCAAAATAGGAAACTGTAGCCCTCGAGTTTCCGGAATATGACTGTTTTGGTCATTTATTTCACAAAATTCAATTAAAACCACAATGCATAATATACAATTCTGCGTACACGCATCTAGTATATATTATAACAATTCATTTTGCGTTTTCCCTTCATCAAAGTTTATAGGTTCAACTTTGTCAAACACTCGCGACTGCTGTGTATTACAATTAAAATCGTTAATAAATCACACAATTATGTTGTATATTAGTCATAATACTACTCCTTTGAAATTTTAGTTATGTTTCACATAGGTATACTTGTGCTTTAATTAAAAATTGTGCTAAATTTAATAAAACATTACAATTAATAAAATGTAAATTTAATATCATGATTAAAATTTATTGCAAATTAACTATTAAAGAATAATATTTGTTTCATTCGTGTTAATATTTTCTGAAATTTTAAACCTATAATTTTTTAGGCAGTTCTTAAATGTACATTTTTTCCTTTCGTATTTTAGTATATATATATTGAAATGTAAATATATTCAATGATATTTAGTTGTTTAACAATAAAATACATTGTATAACCTATAGCGGAGTACCTATATTGAAAAGTTTTTTTTATAACTATTTTTGTATTACTATATTCAAAGCGCTTTGGATTTGTAAACATATTAAATTCACAGACATTTTTAGATTTAATAATATAATTAAATTAATAACGTTTCTACCACCCTTTATATCATTGATCACTTCCAGTGATCCTAATTCAAATTCAAACTTAAATTGTTGTGATATCGTCGCTGCAAAATAATAACCTGGATATTTTCCATCTAAAATATATTAAATCTATGATGTAGTATGTACTAAACTGTATAGTATTTAACTCAAGTCTCCAGTAGTTAAGATTCAAACAAATACCTCGCTATAGTTTGAACATTCGGACTATTGGAAAATAAGCTGCGATTGCCATGCGTCTAGCGGTTTTTTCATAATCAGAGATTTTAAATATTTTAAGAGCAATTGGAATAGAAGGTCTGTTTTTAAAAAATCAATTGCATATACTTATATTATATTTACTCTTTCATGTTATTCTACTCAGAAAAAGAAGAATAATGTATATATTTGCAAAAGCATTTGTGTTTGAAATAAATTTACGCAAGAAATAATGTTGTAGAAGCTTTGATGAAAATCGGCCGCTAGACGAAATATTTAGTTAGATTAGCTTAACCTAACCTCATATATTATGCTTAAATGTTCCACATACTGTGGCATATTACGATAATATTTTTAATGATTATCATGATAATAATATATGCTCTTTTTAAATAAGCATTAAAATATTACAATAACTTTAAAATTGAAATCGGTAATTGCAATATGTGAATATTTGATTATGTATACAAAAGCTACAAGGAAAAATAATGCCGGACAAATTAAATATTTGTTCAACATATTAACATATTACAAACAATAATATATATTGCTATATTTTGTATATAATATGTTATTAATTATAACATATATATAAAAAACAAATTTACAAGTTTTACTGGTAAAACTGACGTATTAAATTGTTATTAAAATTACCTAGTTCGCTAGACTGAAAATAATAATAATAACCATCATATTAGTATTACGCGGTTTACTAGAATATATATGTTGCAGCTTACGAGTAATGTTAGTATTTGGATAATGATAATTGTTAAAATATTTCATACGGTTTTGCTACATTTTTAATTTTTACTAACTAACAATCGAATACGTCTATTACGTTAATACAATATCAAATAATAATAATATGTTTTAACTTGATGGTTATGTGATAAAAGCGTCAAATGTTCGGAAATCAAATTTAATCTGATTTCAATGGAATTTTATATATGACTTAAATTTTATATTACTACCTATGAATTATTTTATCACCTGACTCATACTCTGCAGCAGTGGTGCGAGTTTGCCAGGTCAACTAATAGTAAAGAGTATTTTTGACGTCAAAATAATATGTGTTACCTACTCGTATTTTTCCAAAAAAAAAGTTGTGTCAATTGTTAAATAGTAAATACAGTTATTAATTTTGTATGACATTATCTAGAATGCATTAGCTTATTTGTTATTATTCGAGTTAATGTTAACATTATCTTAGATTTTGACCATATGCATAGTGATTATTGTTAACATTTGGATAATGTTATATTTATCCATATTTATTCGTGACATATGCTCGTGTCGTTATTTTTCACTTAAATCGTTGGAAAAGTCGATCATGATGTATGGTAGGTAATAGGACAATTTTATAATAGATGCATCATTATATCTGCAACATATTTCATTCGGGATTAAAATATAATGTAGGTCGGCCGAGTTTGAAATAATGAAACAAAATGTGGTTGTAAAAAAGGCTTTTTTTCCCCGTACGGGTCTACAGGAAAGCTTTAATATTTACGAAATAAGCTCAAAGATTTTTGGAGCAACGTTTTTCTAGTAAACAACATACGCGAAAGTCAGCAATGATATAATATTTCACGATTACACATCACAGAAATACGGAAACATAACGCACACTACAGCGTAGGTAAGTCGTATCTGTCTGACATTATTATTTCAAATACCACAAAGGATTTAAAGCTTCCCAATTCGCTAATAATATTTATTGTTTATCATAAATACATTCAACGGTTTACGTCAAACAGTTATTTGGTAACTGTTTAACGACCAAAATACATTTTCATTTGTGTTCCGTAATCATTTTCATTGTATACATTTGTAATTCTGTAGTACCTACTGTCAAAGTTTTCAATAATACGGACGACGAATATAATATTGTTATCCATAATAATATAATTTCGTATTATATAATATCAAAGTTAGAACATTATTCATTTATACCTAATATATTTTTATAAGACATATTTTAGTTGATAATAATAAAATTAAATCACGTTAGAATGCAATTTTATACTTCATTAATCATATTATAATATAATATTATACACAATTACAAATTTAGAACGATTCAAAAATTATAGTTGGTGGGTTAGATATGTGAAATTATATTATGAAATTAAATTTTAGAAAATCAGTTTGAGTATGAATTTATTCAAAATATGCAGAAAAATTTAATTATAATAATTGTGAGTGATGTCGCGTTAATTATAAGTTTTTAACTAAATCAGGATAAAAGGTTTCAAAAATGTTGAAACTTTTATGCGATATTTTTACATTTTTCATACGTAAGAATTAAATAATTATAAGAATTCAACTAATTATTGTAAAATAAAACCTTTTACATTTTGGATATTTTTAATTGTAAAATTAAATATAAATACACATAACGTCATATTTAATTTTTAATTTTATATTGGTTTTTAATCAATTTGATGGTTTAACGAATTGTCACTTAAATATTCCGTTTGGTTCCATCCTGTATCATCGATATTTTAGTCTATATAATATTATTGTGCTCGAACTGAAAATTGTATACAAATATATTTTGTAAAATTCTTACGGATTCATAAAGTAAATAGCTGTCGATTATATTATATCAGATACGATGTAATGTTATATTTGCTGACTGTTTTTTCTATTTATTACGTTAAATTGAGTAATTCATACACATTTCATATTTATATCATAATAATATTACTATTACTATTTAAGCAATAATGTTAAAATTTTCAATTCTTTTTTCTATCCAATAAAATTACTTAGGTTGTTGTACGTAGTTATTTTAAACATTTGACCTACTACCGAAACGCAAAATTACGTTTTCTGACTAATTAAGTTTCTACTTTGAGAGGCGATAAGGTTAAATTACATGCGCAAAAATTAAGCGTGTTTAACCAAAACGTATTTGATTTCACTTGTGTAGGTTTTATCTTCGGTTCTATCTTTAAGCTTCCTTACACATTATTATATTTCCTTATTATTGTTAGTTTATTAATTATTAAATATATTATAATTATTAAATATAATTAATCATAATTTCGAATTATCAATGTGACGTTATATTATGCTCTCAGTGTAATATATTGTACCTAACGTACGCTGATTATTTGAAATAATCCTCAACGAAGATATTTGTTTATCATGATATTTTATTTTTATTTTTTCACTATATAATATAATCGATATTTTGCGTGTAAAGGTAAACACATAATACTTTCGTAGAATTCTAATCGAAAAACGTCATATTAAATCTAGTGCGAATACTGTTTGCAGTTCACGTCATGTTGGCTTTTAGACATCCAGAGCGTAACAAGAATTGTTACATTTGGCTTATTCGTACATTATTCTGTGCGCACACGTATTAGGGTTCTAAATCCCCTCTATAGAAATACGGATTAATTAATATGTTTCAGAGAATACTCGATGTTACGATCTCGATTGAAAATTAATAAAACCAATTATTAAATAATATGTCGTATACATCGTTTATTGAAATATTCAATCAGGTATATACATTTTATCATATGCGAAAAACGATATATGTATTCAAAGAGAAGGGCAATAATTTGTGTCATATCCTATAATTACAAAGATTTTTAGATTATAAAGTCCATTTATATCCGATGTTATTCCATTTTAGCTATACATGGTGTATCACAATTCACAAGTATTTGACATTTTTCAGTATATCATTATAAAACTAAATTACATCCTGTATATGTCTTCACATATAATGCAAAGCGTCGTTTCACATATAATATTTTGTAGTACATCAACCATGATTGTGCAGTGTGTATAACATAATTATATAAGGTAATATAATTGGTAATTAACAAGCTTATATCATAAATCGGAGTAAAAAGTGAATATTCGATGGAATTATAAACTATCTTTGTACTGTTGGTATCGTCACGGATTGTGCATTTGATGATTAAAATATACGTATTATATATTATTATGTATACGACACGCGGAAATCAAAACAACAATAAACGAACGAGTATATCGTTTTAACTGGCGAAATAGTGAAATAAATTTAAACTTTGACGACATGATGAACGATCTTTTTACCGTGAAATGACATGTTTTTATAAGAGAAAAGATTATTTTAACGCGAGGAAAGAAGTAAAATATATAATTAAAGTATGGCGGAGTGAATAGAAAAAAGAAATGACGTTCTCAAATAATGACTTCACCTGGAGATTTTTTCAAAAAAAAAAAAATTGTCAACGCATTTGTATATAATATATAATATTTTGTGCATGTACAGAATAATCAGATATCTGCGTTACGAAAATCCACCAGGGACTACGATATTATCCGTTTATATACTTTTTTTTTGTATCTACCTGTATAAACACAATGTATAATATTTAGATTAGAATATACTGTTATACGGCTTTGTCGATTAGTTTAAAAATCAATGATAATAATTTGAATGATATTCCACAGAGTTAAGATTACACGTGAGAAAACTAATAAATCGAGTCTGCCGTCGCGTTGTAAGTCTTGTTAATAATTTTATATATTTTACATGACATAAATTGTAGCCATGTTGTATATTATTTGAATATAGTTTATACAGAATGTTAAAAAAGTATTGGGACACAATTTAGTGCATGCATTTATTATGATGATAGCAAATTTGTAATTGTTTTTAATAATCTTTTATAATAAAATAATAAAAGTCAATATTGTAAATAGGTACTCATATTAACTTTCAAGTAGTTAAACGATATAATAATTGGAAAGTTTTAGCCTATAGTTAAATCTAGTTAGATCTATAAAGAAAAATTAGACTAATTATTTTCGATTGATCTTAAATTTAGTCTAAACATACGTACTTAATATATATCTAACCTAGTGTCGTTCACTATCCAACGTTATACCACTTAGCTATCATCGCCGCCGTTCCTGACTATAAAGTTTATTTTGGTAGTCGTTAGGTAATATTTTAAAATTATTTCATTGTGTTCACTTTATCATATAATATGGATTTGCGTTACAGGTAGTACATACATAACAATATACAAAAAATATTTGTTTCACGGTATGAAGATTTTTCAACGCTCTGTAAACATGATATGTAAATTCGAGGTATATGTCGGTGTGGAATTAAGGGTTTAACTTTACAAGGGTATTTTACATAATATTTAATATCAGATATAGTACATATATATATATATAATATATCAAGTTATACGAGTATACTACAACTTTGTGTATACAGAGTAATCAGAATATTGTATAACAAAAATATAATGATGACAACATTGAAAACGTATGCGATTTTCGCACCGTTTTTGTATAACCTGAAAATCTAATCACTCTGTATATATCATATTTTTATATTGTAAAATATTGGAGACCATTTATGCCTACGAGTGAAGATGAAAAACTAAGAATAAATATATCGTGAGCTCACAATTTTTTACACAGTTACCCCATTGGTATTTTGTATTTATAAGGATAGATATTTAAAAAAAAAAATCGTTGGCGATGCGACTTTCGTCTATATAAAACTTCTTTCTACTGTCGCTATGTTATGTAACCACGACCGCGGTATATAATATTAAGCATGTTTATAAACGAGTTAATTTTGTATACCATTACTATATTATAATTATGTGTCTACTTTTTTTTGCGATCGTACTATCATTTTCATAGAGCAATTACAAATAGAATCTCCGAATAGACTGAAAACCGCTAAAAATTCATAATATTTTTCTAAAATGTTGTTTCTTACAACTAACTTTTATATTATTAAACTATTTAATATACATATATAAGTTATTATAAGATATTTTTTAAACTGGTTCGTAAAATAAATATAATAACACGCGGATCTACGTCTGCTGCATGCAAGTATCCCAGACGTGATGAATTTAAAATATACTATTTTATTATGAAAAGTGGTTATGAAAGCTGCGAATAAAAAATTAATTTTAAGTCCATTAGACACGAATTCAGTTTTTGTGCAATGAACTTGAAAAAATACAACTCATTCAAGATTTTTGATAACAATTAATTTAATTTCTTTTTCGATATTATTCACGTACACGAAATACAAGAAAATATCATAGCTAATTGCTTAATGAAAATAAAAAAAAATGATATTTTAAATATTTATATTTAATTTTTTTACATGAAAAATTAGTATTGAAACTAATTTTTTTTTTTTGATATAATACATTAAGTATTATATAAATGTACTATATTATAAGTATATAATCTCAAGTCCGATAACATTGAATTGTAATGGAATATTTAACCTTAAATAAGAAATTCGATCTTTCATATATATTTATTATAAAAATATGAAGATATTTTTTTCATTTAATTTTACCATAATCACAGAAGTCTCGTGTACTTATAGACATTAGAAACTATTTTAAACTTACAAACATTTATTGATACTTCGAGATTGTGCGTGCGATATTAGGCAATTCCTATGATATAATTATATATTTACATCAAAGTTGATATTGATGATTTGTCTGTACCAATGTTAGGTATAAACCACTATTCCCGACGGCCTATGTTACTAAGTCAATATAATTGCGAATCAGTGTAGATAAATATTTACATTAACATATTATATTATATACCTACCTATTACCTACATATTTTAACGTATATAGTACACATAATATTATAATGTTATACTTGTATACCTACGGGCACGTGCACGCAGATTACCTAGTTGTAATTTTAATAATAAGTGGTGCACGCATATTATTATTATATAGGATGCGATTAAATATAAACATATACGCGGTTATAAGTTCATTTATATTTAAATGATATCAATTTACTCTAAAACGATGTTTATTATCGCGGTTTTTATTATTTACATTTTTCAAATAAATTATTTTTTATTACATGCATTCATTTAGATAATATTTTAAATGCATTTTTGTTGTTTTTTCAATAACTTATGTTCTAAAGTTATTATTATTTTAAAATTTCTAAGTACTGTAGAAGTCATCAATCCTAATTATTTTATAAAAAAAAAAAAAATTATACGAGAATACGTTTGTGTGAATTTTTCGTTAACGCAAACAATATAAGACATATGTATTATATTTATGTTTGTCAATATATTGAACGATTTTCAATCGAAAACGTTCATGAATCACGGCGGTCGACAAGACGATCTATGTATTTTGTACTTTAAACGAAAAACCCAATTTATAGAGTACACGTTGTACCTTTACCTTACATTTATATCGAGACGGCATCGGTGTGAAAAAAACCTTCCGAAGAAAGGAGATAAAAATGATGTTCTCTTTTTTCCGCTCAAGCGTTTTACTTCATGTATATGGTTAGGATATAAGTCCTGATCAAAAAAATGTATTCAACCAGAAAATATCTTTATCCGAGACATTGTGACAATACGAATTTTTGATATATAATCAGTGATTTAAACTCAAATAAAGTTTTCTGCGGTGAAAATTGTTACGCCAACCCATCGTATAATATATAATAATATGTAGTATACTTGAAGAGTGGAGAGCAGCAGTAAAAAAAAAGAACTAAGAGTTCTGAGTATAACAATTGAACAGCGTCAATTGTAAATAGTTTTTAAGGATAGATACATGTAAAATAGGAAATAGGACAAAGTATGGATGGAAAAATGGAGAGAAGAGTCAAGGATTTTTTTTAATGTTGATTAGATTTAAAGCTAGATTATATTACACGGTAGTGTTGTAGTATGGTCAGGAATGTTGGGTAGTTGACAAGAAAACTGAACAAATAATGGTGGTAGTGGAGTTGAGAATGCTAAGATGGACGCGTGGGACGTTGAAAATGAAAAAGAATAATATAATATGATTGGATGATGTTATGAGTATGAAGTTATTACACTTAAGAACCTACCCTGGATATAAATTTGGAAGGAAAGAGATCGTATAAGTGGTAGATAAATTGAAATATGGAATAAAAGGCGAACGAGAGGTTAGGATATCGAGTCTTATGAAGGTATTGTAGAACTAGTATGGTATGTATAGTTGTCAGTAAAACGAAGTAGAAAAATATATTATTATAATATGCGTGGCTATAAATATAACATACTTTAATATTATACTTTATACAAAAACCAGAATAGGTTATGTTATAATTAAATATTATATTTATTTCGTGTCTAACTGCATCGTTGCTATACCATTATAATGATATATTTATGTATACTGTCACACGAACATACAAATGGTCGGTCGTCTGAATTATGGCACGATCAGCAGGTAAAAAGAACATAAATATTAATTATTAAAGCTCTGTATCTTGCGTGTACACCTCAATGTACAGGATGATCAAAATATTGTATCATGTACAAAAACAATGGAGGTAACATTGAAAACGTATGTAATTCTTACCATTATTGTAAAATGAAATGTTGACTACCCTGTGGCCTGTAAACTAGAGCGACGTGCACTGTTTATTCGATTTGAACTTTAAATCCGTATGAAATTTGTTTTATCATTTACCTTGTTACAGAGAAGTTTTATGAAAATAGAAACACTTTTTTTAAAACTTACATTATGACTGGACGACATTTTTATTTTGCTAAACTATTGCATTTCACTGTTGGAACATGGAATAATTTTAAAAAAAATGTTTAATGTGTAAGTAGAATACATAATACGTTATTTCCGGTAACAATAATCATTTTTTAATTGATTTTTTGCACTTAGGTACATTTTGTTTATTTATCTATTATAAATATACATTTAACTAATATAATTACATTTAAATTGTATGTTTTTATAGGTATATATTTTAATAATTTGTATTGTAAATTTTCGCAAATATTTTTCATGTAATAAATTTAAAGACCTAAATTAATAATAATAATAAAAACCATCCACGAATGTATGATTATTAATATTATACTATTCATATGTAAATAATAACTATTTATGATGTAAATACAAATATAGATACATTATTTAGAGTGATCGGAATATAATTTTAAAAATGGTGGCAGTTATATATGTTTTTAATGTTATATTATTAATTTTGTTTGCAACATAATATTCTGATATCTCTGTATATAGGAATAAGTTTGAACTTAAATGACACTAACGACTTACCTATTACAATAATACTATGTGTGTGCTTTTATAATATATTCAGTAAATGATTTATAATTTCGAAATTGTGTATCTGAAGCAGAACCATGTACGACTATAATGACAATAATAACTAAGAATAGTAATAACATAATAAATAAAACAAAGTTTATTTCCTTATAGGAATATCGAAATTATCATTCTGACTTGGTTTGTAGTACCTATAACCTATAATTTAGTAACGACGCACGTTTTACTAGACCAATATATTAATATTAAGGTAGAGTAAAGGAATTTTACAAATGTTTTAAAATTTATAAAATATGCATTTAAAATAAGCATTTAGTAATATTATATAGTTAATAAGTTAATATTATTTAATAATAATAAATATTTTCTATCATTATTAATTGTTTCCAGGTTGGTTACACAATAAATCGTGTAAAAAACGTTACTAAGTATTGGCCACTTATTGAACGAAATCCGAAATGTATTGATATTAAAGTGAAGAAATCACATAATATACTTAAAACAGCAGATGAAATAACAACGATAAAACGATCGCAAATTGGCAAACTATTATATGTGATTAAAGTTACTTGACAATTATACAGATGAAAATTAGTTTTTATAATTTTTAATTACAATATATATACTCTATAGATCACATTAATAACCGATAATGATAATGAACAATATGTAGGAATGGATAAAAATAATTGCTCTGTATTAATATAGAAGAACTATTGCGAAATAACGTATTATTATTATTATAAAAATATAATAGTACATACTTATCTGCCGTAAGTGACTGATAAAAAACCAAAACAGAAAGTAACGATTTTGTTAAAAAAATTAGTTTTCTATATTTTTTCGTTATTATTATAATTATAATTTTTTTTTTTTATGGCCGAGAAAGTCTATTTATTTTACATGTTTTTATTATTTTGGAGAAATAATCTCTGATGATATCTGCATAAATAATATATATTTTATACATTATAATATTGAATATATTATGTTACATAATATGTAAGTCATCATCGTATTTTTTTTATGAAATATATGGTGCATGCTGGTAATAATAATTCAATTGGCTTTGGCTCGGGAGGAATATAATTTTATTTCATGATAAATAATAACAATATAATTATTCTTTATACAAATCTACTATAATAATAATTTTAAATTAAATTTTAATCGGTCTGTAATTTTTTGTACAGCTTGTCCGATAATCACTAAACAATCGACGTACCCTGATAAAAGGTTAAGCGTATTATTATTTTATGACGATGATTATTATTTTATTGTAGTATATACAGATACATGTCATAAAATCACGGTTATCTAAGCGTTGCACAACGAGCAAAGAACATAGGTCGAGTTTTTTGACGATCGGATTAAAAAAAAACCGAGGAGATTAATATTTTCCTGTACCGTGGTTATACACGGTAACCTGTGGTATCCACATTGTTAATTTTTGTGCTAGAGAACCACACGTTCGTTTAGGATAGGATGATGTCTATCGACTAGCAGCCATACGTTACCACGTTATGATTTTTAATAATATAAATCGTTTGCTAAGAATTCAAGAATTTAATAAAACAAAAAAGCCAAAAACTATATTATTTAAGTATTTTAATAAGTTTAAGGGGAAATTAGTAAAAATATCTTGGACCAAACTTTTAAAGTTTTAATAGGTATAGGTAGTTCATGTTGCAGTCGTGTGTAGTTTCCCTGTGGTAAAACGCTATTTACTATTATTTCCGTTTTGTAAGCCGAACGATTACATTTATAATATATCATATTGTATACTTTTCTATGCACACAACATTATACAGTATGATACAAAAACGGTGGAAATTACATATATTAGATAAAAATAGTATAATCTACATTATTAGTGTATATTCTGGTCATCCTGTGTAATATACTAATATGTATTATGTGTACGTTATGCACGAATCGACGAATTTCCAGTTCAGTTCACATCAACAAAGCGTATCGTTTATAAATTTATAACATACTTACCTTCTTCTAATTACTGTATAATATACCTACTCTTATATATATATATATATATATTCTACATAATGTCGTGTTTTAGTACATTACTGTGTTTATAAACCGTTAAAATGCGATTTGTAATATTATTAACGACAATTATTATTATAATGTTTTAGACACAGATATTTTATATTATTTTTAAATGTATAATAGAAAATTGTAAATCTTAAACATTTCTATAATCGTTTATTAAATTAACTGTTAATAATAAAAATTAATAATAATAATAACAGTTATATAAATTGAATATCAACATTTTTTTCCCTACTGAATAAATAAATATTTTTCAATGCCCCTAAGCGAAAAACCTGTAAAATTAAAAAAAAATTCCCTTGAATTCGTAAAAACCCAGAATTTATTTGGCAGGATACATTTTTTTCTGATGGTTCTGCATATTCAGGTTTCATTGTCTCAAATGTTCATAAAATTTTCATATAGCTGCATGCTCGATGGAATAAATCCGAACTTCAAATACATCATATTGTAATGACGGAATTTTCTTTTTATATTTGACATTATTGAATAATTAATAATTCACGATAGAATAAACAAGTAAAACTGAATAAAATTAATAAATTGAGTACTGTAACGATGTGTGAGAAACTCAACACAAGAGACACGGATTGTATCAAACTGTATACTGAAATGGATGACGAGAGAAATAAATAATAATAACAAGTACTGTAACAACGAAAATAAATTTGAAATCGATCACAGATAATTATTAGTTATTACACAGATATTGTTATTGTTATTTACTTAATCACGTTGTAACATAATATATTCAATAATCAGATTGGAAAAAAAAAGCTCACTGCTGTACGTATCACCTAAAACATGATGAGCTATCATTTCGATTTACGATAATCGGACGCATACTACATTTCGACGCATAAAAATTTAGGCGTGATAGTAATAATAATAGTCAAATGTATATTTCATAAAATATATTGATTATTATTTACATGTTATAATTATTATTAACATATTTCTTTTTACATTGCTATAATAATAATTATTAATATAATTTGGGTACATATTATTAATAATTTTGTTATTATAAAATGAAAATTTTATATTTATATACTTTCATAGTTTTTATAAAAATTTGTCATACAACACATTATTATTATATATTTTATATTATTATTTTTTATTCGTTGAATTTCCGTGTTAATTTTTGACCGCTTCTCTTCCTTCACGATATTTTTTTGTAAATAAATCCATTATTTACAAGAATATATTGTCTACGTTGACTTTTTATATATTTCAAAATCATATTAATATTATTGTTTATTATTTGTATGATGAGTTTTGATAAAAACTATAAAATTAATATATTAATAATTATTATAACATGTAAAGAAGAAAAATAAATTATACATCTGGCTATTATTATTACTTTTGCACCTAGTACTATTGCGTTAATTGTAACGCGTCGAAATGATGTATATCGCCAAAACATACTCATCACCCTCTATTGCCAAAATTAAATTTAGTACCCTTCAAAAACCTTATACCATTCAATGGAGGGCGTTATTTCCCTCATTGACAACCAGTTTGCTTTTTATGATATACAATTTTACTAGTTTTTCGTGTTTATATTATAATCTATACGTTAACCTGTTCCGAAATATAATATTTGCGTCTATATACGGGTAAAAAAAATATATGAACTTAATAATTTGTGTATTATCTTTTAGAAACTGAATATATGTATAACATAATATACTGTTGCGTGATGATCGAAATCACTAAAATAACATATTAATATATACCATTCTTATGCGACTCCCAACAATATTTTAAACATGAAATTCTGATCACGTGTACATCTTGTTTTAATTTTCGCAGCAAAGTAAAAATATCCAAATACTATCTAAAACTATTCTAAACAGTATAAATGAATAATTGTTTAGTTAGGTAACATAAAATCGTATATAGTAATGGTTAAATTTACAGAATAATATGGTACATGTATCCCCAAGTAAAATATACAATTTATTATTTAACTAATAATTGCGATGTCGACGAGTACGTAGGAAGTACAAATTTACTTTACGAATTTGAAACGATTTCCACGAAAACGTAATGTTACCGTTTAAAATGTTATTTTTATTAAATGATTACATATTTAGTACATATTGAGTTGTTTACATAATAATATTATTAGCTATATGCGAACATTATAAAATGTATTACAAAAGTTTCCACTCTAAAACAATATTATTATTTATGCGTCGTTTTGTATTATTACATTTAAAATATGGTTTTATGTCATTACCTACATTGTATTGTTAGAATTAATAATAATAATTAAATGCATATAAGCTGTGATTAATAATTTATTCTCAGGAAGTTCAGAATAATAATAAATGAACAATAATAACATTGTTACATATTTATCTATAATACGCAATCAATAAGTTATAGTAGGTAACATGTTATTATAAAAGTATTAAATACAACATATTGTTTTATACTAGGTACTAATATAAGAATAATGAATATATAATTATAGTGAAAAATAATATTAAATGTGTATAATGATGATAATTACATACCTACGCGACTTAAATAAATTAGGTATATCAAAACATATTATATCATATATGTGTATAATATAATATATGGATGGTACACCATAATTAAAAATCATTAATACAATATAAGATATTATTTTTCACGGGACTATAAATAATAATATAATTTTTTGGTTAAAGAAATTATTTTAGAATTTTAATGAACTAAATTGCAACTATAATATTTTTGTTTAAATTATATTATTATGAATGTTTGATGTAAAGCATGTACATAATAATATAATATTATCATATTGTTATAAAGTATTTTTTTTGTACGGTTATAAAAGAGGTGAAAAATTAAATATGTAAAATTAATAGGTATTCCCATTTATTGTTATAAACGTTATTAAAATAATAAAATATACTTATTACACTCGTATAAATAATTAGTTTTATAACTATTATTTTAATACATAAATGTGCTTAGGTATATATTATTCTGTTAATAATAATATTTTATAATTTCTTCAGATATTTTAATTATTTGTTCTTTGCAATATTACAATTGTTAAATACATCAATTATAAAATGCATAGGTAGTTTATAAAAATGCTCTATACGTATCTCAATATTGTAGCCCATGAGAATTTAAAATTAATTAAATAGTTAATTTTTAAAATATTTTGTTTAAACTTTATAGATCAAATTATTTATTTGATTGATTGATTTTTTCTAAAGTAATAAAAATTAACATTCTTATGCAATATTTAATTAACATACATGTTTAATAACTTTTATTAATTTTATAAGTTCTCATATTATAATTTTGTTATTATTATTATGTATAATATATAGACTGAAATCATTCACCAAATAAATAGGAAGAGAGGAAGTTATTGTTAAAATTGAACATTCAATAATTAATAATTAATTATGATAATTCATTCATTTGTAATTTTAAGCATTTTATAATATTCGTCATAAACAAGATCAATTCTATTTATAATTCTATTGGTACTGTGTAAAATAAATAGTTTTAAATGACATATTAATTGATTTTTAATAAAACACAATATGGGAATTTTCTGAAAATGAATTCAATTGTGGTTATACAGCAAGATCGCGAATATCTTGTTATAGTTTGTTGTGGCATTGATAATTGTTTTAATATGTGAAAACGAATAGACGACGAAAAATACAATAATCCAGCATATAAATCCAAAACTATTTGGTGATTAAATATTTTTATAAGCTATTAATTGTTTAAAATTCAATATTATTTGTAATTAATTAATTGCTAAATTTACAATTATTTATTGTTACCAAGTGCTATAATCACTCTGTACAATATAACTGAACGGACAAAAATGTTTTCAGTTTTAAACGGTTGATTTTGTTTAGCAGTTTGTTGACGTTTGTATAATTTAATACAAGACTAGTAAAACTAGTTTAAATAGAAATGTCAATTTTTACCGGAACTACAAGTACACGTATTATTTATTAATTACTATTACATTAGTCATATTATGTTATAAATATGGGATTAGTCAATTGATAATAATATTATGTACGTACTAACATACTATTGTGCAGAAGTAACGAGTTTGTCTACCGTGATGAGTTTAGTTAAATGTTTCGACAATTTGGTAAAATAAACGAGCAGAAATTATTAATTATAATAATATTATACGCTAAACATATTATTAATAATTATGTGAGGTGATTAAAATTGTTAGTTATAATATACAATTATTAGACAATGTTTGTAAATTTAAGTAATTAAATGTAGGTAGTTACATTTTTTTAAACACTAGACTGACGTATTATGAAGTGAGTAATTAATTACGGACAATGCGGTACACTTTAAGTTAACATGTAAAATATGATATTATGTATTATTGTATATGAATGAAAAATGTATAACCATGATTTCCGCGTTATTGTGAAAGTTAAGCCCAGAAATTACAAACCACATGATTATGCGCGGAGATAAATAATATTATGTCTCATTTGTTTTTATTATTAAATGCGTATAAGACGTTATTTTAGTTATGTTTTATGATCAATTGTATATTATAAATAAATACAATAAAAATCCATCACATGTGGTCTTATGCTTAGATTGAGAAAGTATATTGTTATTCATAGTCAATAGATAAATATTTTCTACGTTTATAACTATAGTTGTTTTAAGTAATACGTATATTGGTAACATGACAATTATTTCTCTTTGGATTATTTGAAGTATAAAATATATTGAAAATTAAATGTCTTATTAAAATTAATTGATAATATATAAAATTCAAACTTTGTGAAATATTTTTAATTATTAAAATTAATAAGAAATTAAAGCCAAAAATTGAGAATTGACTTATATCCTATTATAGAAGAATCAATTCTAAATTTTTTAAATGTTTAAAACATTCAAAAACTGCATTTAAATAAGTACACCTAGAAAATTGCAATTTTAATTAATAGTACCTATAGTGTTCATTGTCCATTTTCCATCGGTAAAATATCAAAAGTAATTTATTATATTATGTAAGGACTATGGAATATGATTTACATACATAACATTGAAAAAAATCCAAAATAATGTAGATCTTAGATACCTAATTATTATAGGTTAGGTTACCTTTTAGGTTATTTTGTATCTGTTAACTTTTTTGAAACTATATTTGTAATAGTAAACTATTATTGTAATTTATTTTCAATAACTCATCTCTACTTGATTTTATTTTTATATGATTACTTTATAATATCAGATATATCATACAGTTATTTATTTTACATAATGCATTATGCATAACTATATATTTAAAAAATATAATTTAATATAAATAAAAAAAAATATTTACTTTAAAAATGATATATCGTTCAAATATAATTTTATTTGCTATCAGTATTATACTAAAACAACCCGTATTCATAATAATCAGAATTTATATTTTTGAAAAAGTTTATAAACTATATTATTATTGCATCTCACCACAAACACATAATATAGTTTGTTTTAAAACTAATATTAATACAAATATTTGGCGTTTGAATATTTGATAAAGTCATCATAATAATAAGCTGCAACATATTTGATAAAATATGACTTACTAATATGATACCTAATTAATATTGTGATGGCGGCAATTATAAACATTGGCAATTAAATATTTAAGTATATTATAAACTAAATGTTTTTCAAAGAGAAAACACATAATATTTAAAAAACGTAAGTAATGTATTTATTTTTAAAATAAGTAAATCGTATTATTAATATAATTATTATTATAGTCAATAGATGTTATAGATAAGTTATTTTTCAAATCAATTATCGAATCGAAAAATGTTCTATTTACGTTGATGACAACAAAAAGGTCAGAAACAATAATTAAGGTAGGTAGTAGCAAATCAAATTTGTATTGCAACTTATAGAATATTGTGTATACGTAGAGAATTAAATTTTAATATCATTGTATTAATGTCAATGTAAATAATCGAACTCATTTATTCACATTTTTAATAAAATAATTAATTTTGAAAAACTGTCGTTTACATTTTGCGAATTGTTTAATTTAAAATAAAAATAATATCAACATGTTATAAATTGTTATCAAATTATAAACTAGTTAATAATTGGACGACTGATTTTTTATTACTTTTTTATTAGCTATTGTTTTCTATAATCAATATGCACTAGTTAAAAATATACACATTTTATATTATCTTGTCAAACAAAAATATAATATATTATAGAAATATTTATTTTCTTAATAATAGAATAATTCGCGTAGGTCTGATTTTCTGTTTTTTTATTGTTATTCCGGTAGTGCCAAAATAGCAATCAGTTGAGATCTTAGAAATTTCTCTTAAATTATATACCATACGGGTATCCAATTCGCAAATGGTGTCTAGCTGGTCGAATCGAATTGTAATAAAAAATCGACGACGAATAAGAGGGCGAAGAGGAAAAAAAACACGTTTTATTAATTTTAATAGAGAAAAATCGTAGAATTTCACCTAAATTACAGTTGCCCGTGTGTTATATTGGACATACCGGAACGAAACAGACAAACGTCATTTGATTTGGTTCTTCTTTATACATTATTATATTTCCCGTTTATTTGTATTTGAATTTGAAAATTTAAAATATTTTTTATTAAATTTGATGTATATACTCCTGCTGCGGCGTACTTGCAGTGCAGTACAATAGCGAGTTAATTGAAAATCTATAAAGTGTAAACAACGGTACGGAAATCTAAACATTTGGGGTTTAATAACATTGAAATTCTGGTCCTTTTTTATTTCTATTGGTTTTAAAATTAATGCGATTTGAATCCGATTTATCCTTTAAATCATTAAAAATGAATTAAGCTTGTTCGATAACATTTGTCGGTGTTTGATTTTTTTCCCATCGCGACAACAAGCGACGGCTCTTGAACTATAAAATATATTATGTTTGTACGAACTCGATAAGAAAAAAAAAATTATGATTTCCATAATTGCTTATAAGGACCTTTGAGATATCTTTCCGATTTAATCGATATTTTTTATTCTATCGGGTAATCATCAGAAAAAAGTCTCCGAAAGACTTATTTGGCATATAAACAAAATAAAGAGTGAAGAGATATTATACAAACCTGTGAAGTATACTGTTATTGTTTGTTTTGTTTTGTAAATACAAAGCGAAAGAAAGGACATATTTTATTTATTTTGCTAAAATACGTATATACTCAACGCAGTTATGAGTCTTAGAATTATTATTTTTTTAAAGTTTTTTATGTCAAACCTAGGTCGCTATGTTGAGAGTAAAATATATGCATTTCAAATAGTAAAAAAAAAAACCGGGCGGTCGATTCTAGCTAGACGTTCTTCCTTCGTCCTTCCGGTTCTCAGAAAGGTTAGTGGTGAAATGTTGTTGTGTTATATTATAAATAAGATTTGAATGCAATCATATTGCAGTTGAATAAACGATGTAAAAAAATGCACACATCAATCTAAAACCAATACAATCCTTGTTATGTACAGAATCATTTAATCAATAATATGAAATTTATTCAGGTATGATTTTATCTTTAAAATAAAGTATAATATATAATTTCTATTATAGTCACATTGAGATAATTTAATTCGTATTTCCTATATGGGAAAATAAAAGTGATCCTTGGAAATTTATAATTTTAGTTTTTAAAAGTTAAAACCAATATTCTGAAATTCGTTCCGGTTCAAATGAATAGTTTCGTACGAAATTTATGTACAGGGAAATTTAAACTTCGTGTTACAATAATAATAAATATCGAAAACGTATGTAGTTTCCACCATTTTTGTATCACAAAATTTTGATCATTCTGTGTAGGATATATATAGATGAGATTACGAACTCAAACAAAAATCACGGTGACATGCATGTTTCAATTTTAAAACTTTTAAAATTATTTAACACATCCGACGGTTTTAAAGTGCATATTAAAATCTAGTCGCGTGTTCGATCATTTATCGGCATAATTATTATTGATAATATTAGTAATACGAATCGAGTAAAATTCGTAAGTAAAGTAATATTTTAATCTAAGAGCCTACATTTTTAGTTATACTTTATATCTCCGAGAAAAACTTTACACGCTTTTCATTTTGGAGACAAGATCGCATATTGAAAAGTTTTTGCCAAAAGTTTTGGTGTCATCACGCATTACACGAAATGCCCCGATTATAATATAGTTATACCGCGCATACAACCGTTAAAAACGACAAAAACAAGTATTTACCATTATCCGTTATCACATAGGTACTAACATAATAATATTTTTATAATTTTATACGACCTATAAAATAAAATATTACGATTTATATAATTTCCGTACTACGTATTAATAAGATGATAAGACATAACATGAATTTAATAAAAACGCGATTAATAATGAGTATATTATATTGGTACGCATATTGATATTTTGATGACCGCGTGTATATATCTAATATTAATTCACTTGAAATAAAAATAAAAACATCTGGTATGAATATTATTATAGTTAAATGTTACTCGTTTACGATATTATATTCACCTCGCGATGTGCATAATGTTATTTAAATATTTTATAAAATAAATATCTCGTAGGTTCAACATGTATTATATAGAACGCGAGCTCTTCTCTTGCAGACCGGACTTCCTGCCCGACTGGTTTTGCCATAACACAATATATTAACATTTAACTACGAATGAAAAAGAAAAAATGCATACATAATAATTATAAGTATAATTATAGAGAACGCAGTGAATTCTTACGACACAGTTATTAAAAGCAATAAAATGATGGTATATATATATTATACGGTGCGTATTTCCCAAATATAATATGACAAATTATAAGATGACTTTTGAACTACAGTGGGCAATATTTTTTATAATTGATTTTATATATCTTGGCGTTACGATTTTAGCAGTCTATCAAAATAATATATAATTATATATAATATAATAACCTTGTTTACGCTGTTTAGTATAATATCAATATAATCCGATGGATGTACCACTAATAACATATATTGTAATGTTTTTTAACGAAATATTTGGAATATGTGATATCATTTCCTTTTTGTGTAAATTATTTTTCAGCCTTTCACGTCTCTTTGTCTCTTAAATTAATTTCTATAATCGTCATTCTACGCTATTTACACAGAATAACTTGAAATAATTTTTCACGATATATAGAAATCGATAAAAGTCTAAACAAAGACAAGTAAAAAACGATGACACTAAAAATTATTCGTCCTGATAAACGTTTTTATTTTTTCATTTAGTGTAGAATTTTGGCGGAACACTTTCACTGAGTTGACGGAGCACCGGTTCAAAACCATTGATATGTCCTTATGGGCAACAACTTACAGTTAATATCGATTTGCTTTTACTAACTATAATATATGATACAGAAATCTGTAAAATATCTTGTCGTTTGACTGAAAAGCCGAAAATTACGTATACAATAATTCGCAGTGGCATTTCGTCGTTCGGTTAGCAGACGGGAAGGGAGAAGAGGTCGTCAGACGACATATTTTTAACGTCGCCGTCCGGACAAGATGCCCATCCCGCTGCCGTTTAACCGGGAGAAAGCAGATCTCCCCTACTATGCCGGTGAACCGAGAACCGCAAAATATAATATTACCTCTCCATAAAAACCTACGACACCGCAAGTACATCATCGTACGGTTCAAAACATTAGATGTCCGGTTCTTTTTGTATTTTTTTGGGGGGAAGCGTAATGTAAATTGTTTATTATTATTATTATTTTTATTGTTTAGCCGGTACACACACGCTCAGTCGGTCGTCCGCAACAGTCACGCGATTACCGTTACTACCGCGTCCGAACGATACCAATAAAATATAATATCGCCAAAAATACGTTTTTTTAATTTTGTGAAATTAAAAAAAACTAACATATCAGTGTCGCGATAATTTTGATTTTTTTTTTAACTTTCTGTATATTAACTGCGCGCCACAGTACCACAACACTGCACTAGTCATTTCGCACACCACCAGACGAGTAAGTATCTATTCGGTCATATTTATGTTAGAAACCCTTATGGTTTTTATCACACACTAAAATGATAAACGCGATTAAATAAAAAATGTTCACGAAAACAGTAAAATTCTTTCATGTTGGCAAAAAAGAAAATGTATCATATATTTTATTTTCAACACTGTTAAATTAAGTCAAAATATAAAAATATTAGAAAAACATTAGAGTTAATAATATATTTTTATTAAATTTTGCATTAATTAACATTCTTAAGTAATAGAATTGATTTCTAGTTACCTATAACTAATTTTTAAACATTATAAACACACGTGATAAATTTTTAATGTGAGGTATTAAAACAAAATATAAATAATATTATTACATTTATTGATAGCAATATCATCGTTGAATATTTGAAAAACTCATTTAGTTTAGTTGGTCAATATTAATAAAAAATAATTTAACATCAATCTTAATATCAAAAGTTAAAATTTATGCCCCACATTGTATTTTAGTGATAAAATAATGGTATTTATTGATACGTTCGATATTATCATTTAATATTTTGACATTGCAATAATTTTGATTTTCTTATCTATTCTAACGATATTGTTAAAGTATTAATATACTCGTACTGAAATGGATTGTAATACTCGTAATAATGTTATGTATTAATTGTACGCTTATGGCATGATATGATAATATTATAATTATAATTCTATACAATTCTAATTAACAAAATATATAGTTATTATATTTTGTTAAAAATATATACATATTTATTTAAATGTATATTATCGACGTTTTTACGAATTAATAATATATATATTAGAATGTAATATTATGTTTATAAAAATAAAAGTTATTTATTAAATCATAATAATTGAAATAATAAATTTAATTATGTCAAAATATAGCTAATACAAAGGTAGATTATATAATTATTAAACTATAATCAAAATAAATATTAAAAATAATTTTAAATGCTTATGAATATGCGTTAATCTGGATTTTTAATCTTTAATAATACATTTATAAATAATATAATTGGTTTTAAGTAAATTATCCAAAATAAATATACAAATGGTCATATTAGTTTTACAATCGATTTTCAATATTTTCCGTAATTCAGAAAAGTTTTGATGGGATTTTTAGTAATTAAATCAAGTACATTTACATAAAACTCTATTGGGTAAAAGTACATGTTAACGAAATTAAAAAAATAAATAGTAGCTAATTGGGGTAGAAAAATCTCATCATGGATGAGTCCAGCATTCTAGTTAATGGAATTTTAATCACATTTTAGATAATTTAAACACATTTTATTATTAATTTTCTAAAGGATGATAATTGCGCGATTTAACTAAAAAACAAATATAATAATAATAATTACATTATAAAAAATGTGATTATTTGTTATGTATTCTGCAGCAAGTTGTCGATGAATAAATATGCATGCTCAAATCAATTTCAGAAACTTTAGTAATTTAGTTTGAACACCCATTAACACTTGCGCATATCAATCATCGATTAAGTAACTATAAATATACATTTTAATTATTGTTCGCTTTAAATCTATTAATTATTTTTAAAATTAAAAACATTAATAATTTACTTAAAATTAACGAGGACTGTTATTTTACGTGAATATCATATTATACAGATATACAAAATTAAACTATAACTACACTATAATTTAGTGTATAATTACACTATAACACTATACAACAATGTAATGTACAGGAGGGGTGTTTTGGGTGTTGAAACACTCCTCCCAGCCATTAGTGTATTCTCAAGCTAATTTTTAACATTTTAAAACTAAAACATCTCTCCAAAAAAAAAAAAGTTCCTGGCTACGCACCTACTAGATAATATTGTATATTTTATATAACGGTGTATACATTAATAAATTTTAATTGAAAATTTTATAAAATTATTGTATTTAATGCGTACCAAAATTTGTTTCACTTAAAAAATAATAAATAACTTAATACATAATTTGTGGCGATTATCATTTTTAACATATTATTAGAATAATAAAAGATAAGTAAAACACACTTACAATTTTCTAAGTGAATTTTCGTAAAACATTTAATTGTTTAATTTTTTCTGATTTTTAAACAATTAATATATTACTTAATGATATTATTCTACTGAGTAGTTTTATAGTTGTTTAAAAATTGTAATTTCACAATATTTAAACAATTATATTAGGTATATTGCGGTTATTCAATTATGTGGTTTCACTACAAATATTATTTATCAATTGCACTGATTGTTTGATAATGATTCATAATTTGAACGCTAAGATTGACCGATCTACTTTAATAGTACCAACACAATTTAAAAATATTTTACAAACTTTAAACATCAACAAACGTCAATCACTATATAGACGAATGCATAGGAATAAATAGTTTTAAATACATATAATTATACCATATATTATACTTCGGATTTGATGTTTTATCAAACATATTTCTTAATGTAATATTTGATATATAGAAGTTTTAATATAATAGTATAGAGTTACGGGATCATTAAGTTATATTATTCATTAATAGAAATATTGAGAATTAGACAATGTTCATTTATTTAATTTATTATTATTTTTTATTTACAAAAAAATATTCTTTACTAAATTTACTTACTCTCTTTAAAAAAACATTTTAGTTTCTATGATAAATTGATTTTGAATAAGTAAACAAAATTAAACTTTCCTTAAAACACAAAGTTTTACTTAGAAAGTAATCAATTTTCAAGTTAAAATTAATTATCACAATTATTTTCCGAATACTTTTTTAAGTTCTTTTAAAACTGTTCTGTTATTTTGAAATTAAGCCGTTAAATCGTTTTAAATTTTTCATAAAATATATATCATGTGCATCAATAGATAAATATTACAAGTATAAGTATGTTTTATAAAATAATGAAAATATTGTACCTAATAGTATATATTTTTGTTAAATTTATGACAAATACAAACTTTATACGATATAATTATTTATAAAAAACTTTTAGTAAAATTATTATTCATTTTTAAATTACCCAAAATCATTCTGCATAGTACATACACGTGTATTCTAAATAACCAATTTCCATTAAATAGAAAAATATTTAAGTAATTAAGTCGCTAGTTTCGAAATAATTGTTTTACAATAAATTATCTAGGATATTAATATTATAAAGGATTGGAATAATGGACTAGAGTATAACATGTATTTCGTCAATTATTATAATTCATAGAAATAACGATGATAATTTCTGATCTTCGTAAATATAACGGAAATAAATACCAAATATTATATCGTCTTGACATAATGAATATCTTATTAATCCGTAAGAAATGTGCGGTCAACTTGTTATAAACTTGATTTGCATTAGTGTTAATTTCGTCCGAGCATAAGCGCCAGTGGTTGTGAAACTTCTATATATTATTACTATTATTATTATTATTTTATCGGACGTACGTTTCTGTACACAAACCGTTATTAAACATATATCGTATTGTTATTATTATTATTGGCAAATACATTAGAATTGCGCAATATAATCTCCAATGCTCATTCGAATCACGTACTTAATCGAATTGCATTAACGCTAAATCGGGACCAGGACCACGTATATATACCTATTATCATTGTTCTTATCAATCTGGACTATTATCGCTGCTGGACCGGACAATAGACATCGGTCGAGGGCCAAAATGAACAAAAATCGACTTGTCACAATCAGCATAATACGTATAATAAAATAATAATAATATGTTTTAATGAGAAACAATATATATTATATATTTTATATATATATATATATATATATATATTATTGGAACATATTATTATTATTATTATATATTAGTTTGACAATTTCAATGATACCGGCCATGTGATAATACAATAAAAAACACTATTGCACGTAATGCAGTATGTCCGAAGGTGTTTTTTTAGTAAGATATATTTTTTATCCGGTATACGCTATGTGGTTGGCTACATAGAAATCTGTTTGCACTGCACGTGATAACGTAATATACAGAGTGATACGTGAAAGATTCAACAAATGTCTGTAACGTATTTCGATTATGGGGATATTATATAGATTTTTAAGAAAACACAAATTGTATTTTAATTTTAATATATTATTTTTATTGAATAAATTACCCATATTGGTAGTAAAAAAATCATATACAATTTTACAAGTGTTTAATTTTGTTCTCAAATTTGTTAAACTTTATTAAAATATACATTTTTAAATTATTTCATTGACAACAATATCAGAAGTTTGCAATTTTTTTATAAATAATATTACGATGCTACAGATGACACATATATTCATATATTTCCATAAATTTATACTTGCGATTTTTATTCAAATTTACAAAATTATTATTATAATATATAACTATATTAACTATAAACAAAAAAATCACGTATTTGAAACATAATTTAAGTTAGTCATCTTTTTCTGAGACCACTCTGTATAGTATTTGGTAAATAAGTACAATAATAAAACCACAATAATTTTTTCTGTGCGATTGACAGACACAGCCAAAACCGTCTTATAGTTTCAACACACATATAATGGTATTTATTTTATACGTGTGATCATTAGGGGGAACGAGGAAGGAAAACAATCCGTTTCGGTTTTATACGTTTGACAATATAGGTATATAATTACGATATCAACATGTGATTAGTGTATACGGATTATGCACGCAACTGTCTTGAATGCACTTATACAAAGATAAATCAATTTTTTTTACAAACTCAATCTCAACAGGTACCTAACCTCCTATCTACTATTACAACGCAGAAATTCCTTGCTGAAATTTCAAATATTGACATCGCAGAAAGCGAATTACGCAAAACACTGTTTAATTAACAAAAGAAAAAAAAACCCCGTAAAACTGTTTTAACAAATAATATTTCCTCGATGTCGACGTCTATTTGATTCTACTGATTTTCTTTTATAACTAAACTTTGGAGATCGTTTAAAAATTAATGTACTTTTGAGTGCACGTTATATCGTGTTTCTTTGTGTTTTCGAACATTTCTGCGACGAATACTTAGAAAATAAAGTTTTAACAATTTCATACTATATATTTATCATTCTATACATCACTAACAATAATTGTACGACGGACAAGATTGAATTTAAAAATGTATCGTGTTTTCGATTTTCTCGGTTTAAATTAATAATAACTCCGCGGGTATAATAAGTATTTATACATTTAATGAAATCGTTATATCGAACATATTGTTAAATAGTCTGTTTTTGTGATGTGTTCGTTATATTATATTTATGACCAGTGATGTCTGTAATAATATTGAAATAGTCGAAAAAAACAATCATATGCGTAAAATCAAAATTATATTACTCGTTAATTGAATTGACTTTACGAAAACGCAATTAAAAAATAGCCGAAAATTTCAATTATTTTCAAGATTTATATAGTTTGTAATCGGATAAACAGAAATGATAAAGTTGAATGAATAATATTATAGTTCATATCATTATGAAAATGATCTTATTTGTTCGTTTTACATTTTATTAGCATAATTTATTCGCGTTTAGATCTTATGCGGAGAAATCTTAATTAGTTTTGTAACCAACCGCATTATACAATATTACTGTAACTGGACGCAATGCATATTTTATTCGTTTAGAATTGAATACGAAAAAAAATACGTCCGACTGTACGTATAATATTATCGTAACATCGAGTTAAATATTACGAGTACGATTTCTTTGCAAACGCTTTGAGCCACACAAGAAAAATTCAAATGTTTTTGTTTTCGTTACAATAATGTTACAGCATGTCATAACGCTACAATATTGAATTTGACTGCTGTCTTGCGATCGATACGCAACGACTTGACAAAAGTTTGGATGCAAAAGTCATACATATATATATATATATATATTATTCTACACATTTTATGCGCACATACGTTCACAACTCTCCGAGTGGAAAGAGCTTAACTGTTTATATTATTGAATAACATTGACTCGTCAACGATGCATTCGTTATTGCGTAGCCCTTTTGTTTTTCTTAAATAATACAATATTTACGGGAAGATCAAAATTTCTTGTTGAAAAAATAACGAAGATTGCATTGAAAACGCGAATGAGGAAATTTGGATCACTCCGTATTCATCCTGTTCAGATGCGTTTTGCATAACGTGTGCTCGTTGTTGATGAAACAATCTCCATTAATACATTCGTATTGTACGACAAAGTGCAATTGTAGGAGATACATACACACACGTGATACATTATATAAATTAAGTTAATTCAAATCCTATTAATATATTATATAATAGTTATATTTAATAATACGATTAAGGCGGACATTAGACGGCTCGAGGTGACGACAACGTGCGTTTGGACAAAAAACCGTTTTGAAATCGACCATGTGATGAAAACGATATGTACCGAACGAGTACGTGTCTGACAAATCTGTTGTTTTGTAACGAACAGTGTCAAAGACAAGAAAAAAAATAATACTATACAATGAGAAAAACTTTAAGTCATATTTACTTTTTTGAATTTATAATAAAATTAATTTATACATGTATAATTTACCTGTAATCGAATTATAAGTAAAAACTTACCAAAAATAATTAAACGTTATTTTTATAATTAAATAGTTATAAAAAAGAGTTAATAAGAAATTTAATTAAATTCTGACTTTAAATTATTCTTAATTTTTTCCAATTAACTTAATTTAATATTGTTATTAATATCATAAATTGGTCAGCTACGTCTTTAAGCACTCAGATTGTTAGTATACCGTTACAATTATTTTATTTTATAATAATGTATAAATCGATTTGTATTTTTATTACTAACTTCGATAAATGTATACAATACTATACATGTATCCAGAATCTTTATTTGAATATACTTAAGAACTAAAGTATTTTCTAACCTTTCCTAACATCATCGTAATACATTTTTTTATTTAGTTTGTTTTTCGCAATGACGTTAATTAATATGAAACACTATTAAAAATTAAAAATTGTAACGAAAAACTATAATCTAACCATACTAATATACTTGTATAATATTTAAATATGACAAAGATTTTCAGATGAAAATATAAGCCTTCAGGAAAAATCAACCAAATAAATATAATTGAAAAGAATATAATTTTTTCAATTCTATTTAGTATTACTACAGCTTATTACTTTACGATTTTACTATGATTTCAATTAATATACAATAATATTTGAAATTTGTCTTTAGTTAATTATCATATAAATAGTACCTACACAGATTGTCTAATTGTTTGATATACTCGGGCATATTATAATGGATAAGTTTTGTAAATTAAAGATCTAGTGGATTATTTGGACAAAGAGAATAATTTTATGATTTCATTATGACTCACCAAAAACATATACTTACAAATTTGGAGTTTGTTATTATCATTGTTAACAACATATTAGTTTAATTTTATATGTGCATGACGTAGAACGAATTACGAAATGAATATTACAATAATTATGTTGACATTTTCCAAAATTTAATATAATAATATGTAAATGTAACGTTTAAACATTAAGCGAATTATTAATAATATTATTATAGTTTCTTAAAATACAATATTGTGTTCAATAATATTATTTTGATTATAGAGTAAAATAAACGTTTTAATTGCCTCGTTATCCAATTCCAATAAGCAATAATTATCAACATTCTGTTTGTTGTCCTTCATTTGTTAGTACATAATAATAATTACAGCTATACGTTTTAAGAGTATATAATCATCATAATGCTACATATTTTTGAGCCTTTATAGTTTTATAGACATACATTTTTACAATTTTCAATTTATTTAACAAGCTCTTTTTAAAATAAAAAAGATACTATCATAATATCACAGGAGAACAATAGTTGTTCAGTGAACACTTTTTTTTTTTTTACCGTAAATAAAAGAGAAATACAATAAAGCTTGGCGTCCATGAAACAAAAGTATGACGAGTCATTATTTGGGGCGATTTACTAAAGAATAATCGCGAAATCACTTATTGTATATAGTAGCTAAGAATTCCTATTTTAATGATGATGTATACGCAGAATTTAATACATAATATAATATTATACAGCATTATTATAATAATTATTGTTTAAATGAATTCTCGGTCTAGTTACGAATCGAATTTTATTATGTTGTACGTACTGATAAATTGAAAAATTTACAACTTTCGTATCGTGATAGATAATATTGTTTATTGTCAACGTAAACAATATATTTTATTTATAAAAAAAAATTAAAAGAATTAAAACTAAACTCACATACTCTAATAGTATAATAACAATAAAATTAAAAATTTAATCCAACGAGTAAATTAAAATATTTTTAAATTTTCGTTAATACTTAATCTCTATATAGATTTAACATTATATTCACAAATTAATAAAACTACATGTTTACAAAGTGTCCCAGGTCTATTTACTACTTGGAATATATCCGCAAAAAATTTAAATTTTTGAATACAATTATTTTCAAAAATTATTATTATTTGTTATTTAGGCAACGACTTATAATATTAACTTTATTACTTGTTTTAAAAACCGTATCGTATCTATTACTGAATAACAATTTTCTCTTATTGATGAAATCCTAAATGTGCCACTTATCAGTTAATATATCATAATAATAAAATACTTAATTTTAAAAAATGTATGTTTTTAACAAAATAATTAATTTCTAGGACAAAATTACTATACTATACATTTAAAAAAAAAAAAAAAAAATTATAAGAGATTAAAGTATTTTTATACTCAATAAATATTAAAGTCTTAAAAATGAATATTTTTAAACTAATTAAAAAAAGTAATAAGTAAGAAATTATTATGTTACAAAGTATAGAGGGGGTATTAAAGGTTTTAAGTTTCAATTTTTAATTTTCTGGTGATTTCTAAAAATTGAAAAGTGAAAAGTTGTGAAGAAATTTAAAGTAAACGGAACTCAAAGCGCTTTGTTTTTTTAAAGTTTCATCTTCCGGAGAATACTTTACTATTATTTCCGAGAAACAAATATTAACTTTTACTTTTATTTAATGTGACGAAACCTTAAAATTAGATAATATGGACTGATAACATTATGGTAGGCAGGTGGTAGTGGTGCGGTCATCTAATAAAATGTGAATTCCTATGCGAGGGGAATGTTCGGACTGCAACGAATTTATTATTGTTATACTGAACTAACAATTTGTGTACAAATTAATTAATACAAATAATATGTTTTATTAAATGCCTTATACCCATGCCTATGTAATTTTAAATGGCAAATTTGTCAAATAGATAATTTGCTTCATGCTCAATATCCTACCCTCCACCATGACAATTCCTTATTATAACTTGATCGCGAAAATTAGTGCTGTTACCTAACCTAATCAGTCCATAGTATCTTAATTTATGCTTTCACAATCAAAATCCTATATACTATATATTATTATATATCATTTGATATTAGATATTTTTATGATAACTTATCATACACGGTAATATACAACAGAATTGACGGTATTTCTGGATACACCACCTATAAGCGATAATTATACCAGTGGTTAACTAAATATCGTTTGAACGGTAAATCGTATAATACCAAAATACCGTATAATACCGGAATACCGTGTAATATTGTAATTAAATGTAAGTTATTGTATGGATATTATATTACCATGTTTAACCCTATTACTACTACGGTATACCAACTTTATACCGGTATTAATATTTAAACAGTAATACCGATAATCTAATTTTAGACTGCCAATCCTAAATTTATACTTAAACGGTACACAAAAATAACGTGTGAATTCGCAATGAGAAAATAATATAATTAATATTGTATTATCTTAATATGTGATTCTACACACTGAAGTCGATGAATTGCCTATTCATTATGCCGTGTTTGGCAGGAACTAAATTTTTTATCGCGATCAGAACGAATTAACATTGTAGCCAACTTTATTGTAAACAATTTTTGATGTTTGTTATCAATTTTAAAAAAAAAACATCTACGTCCAAACCAAAGAAACTTAAATTTTACTTCGAGTGTTTTAACATTCGGCATAAGTAAGAGCAAACGTTTAGCAAGGAAATTTTTTTATGTTTTAAACACTGTTCTGTAGGTATTTGATTTCTTTATGTTTACTAAAAAAATATAATCTTTTTAAGTAAAGATAAAGGATAACACAGTTTATTTAATCTATGAAGATAATAATAACAATTTCTAACAATCTGAAATGTTGTCATCAAAATCGCAAAAATAATAAATAAATAAATAGACTGTTACCAACATCGTTGTACAATTTTCTTTGATCTGTGGAAATACAATTTCGTTACCTACTGTGTTGAAAAACGCAACTTTTAAAGAAACATTTCATAAAGTTTATTGCTTTAGTCTGGACGCAGCATTATTGTTAATTTATCCAGGGAATAATTATTTATACAATTTTTTACACAATTTCGTTAAGCACAATAATTGATAAATATCAGCATGCTTTAATACGCATTATTAAAATCGATTACATTTTTTCTTTAATTTCTGTATTATTACGTCAATAATTAAAATATTTTCAATTTAAAAATATAATATATAATAATTATTTCAGAATGGTTTTTGCACGTCGAACACTGATAGCTATCGCGACAATATTATCGTGTTACATTGTAAGCGATACGCAACAACATTGGAAGTCACACAAGCCGTACGCGTGGGACGGACGGCCAAAGTATTTGCACTCAATCGTCATCAAGTCACCGCCATCTCCGCCATCGCCGTCAGCGATTTACTTGTCTTCCGACGAGAAGACTTTTAAACCACCGAACCATTGCGATCTACGAAAGGTAGTGTTCACCCAGGGCGCAGAATCCCCACAGGTATATTATAAAAAGGAATGTCTTATCACACCAGTGGTTCCCAAACTCTGATGTACTCGTACTGTATTGTTCTGGTAGTATAGCATTATATTACAATGAAACATTCCATATAACGATATTGCATTAAATTTTTATTTTAACGAAATAATTTTACCAGTTAACTGTTAGTTATGAGTAGGGCTGGGATTTGAATGCCCTCAAAATCCCTGAAAAGTTCCCATAAAAAATATAAAAAAATACTTGAAAAATTCAAAAATGCGCTAAAAAACTTAAATAATGACCATAAAAAATGCAAAAATGACCAATTTTAGATTATTAAACAGGACATTTAGTCATTATAAATATACCACGTTGGTTTTATCGTAGACACAGCCGTTCGTTATCTTGGTTTTGACATTTTAACGACTGTCCAAAAATATACTACGATTTACGATTACCTACTTTATAATTTGTTATACTAATATGTAAATAAAAATTATTACAATCAAAATGTTTTTGTGTAAAATTTAAAATATTAAATTGGTTTTAATAAAATACATTCACAATATTGTGTACAATAATATGAAGGTACGTTATTTGCAAAAAAAAAAAAATTTATATGATTCTATTTAATGAATTCCTTTAAAATACAATTTTTTTTCCTTAGAGACTTCGTATTATGGAAGTTTTACTGTGTTACAAGATATTTTTACTATTTTTACATTAAAAATTTAAAAAATAGGTATTTGTACCAGTATTAAATTCGAAAAGTAAATGGAAAAGAGTGTCGTAGGACAACTTTGGGAAGTACTGGTTTTTGACGCTTGTTTCATCGTATTTACATCGTGGCATTTTTCAATTATATTACATTTTTACAGTTCGTCGTATACAAGACGAAAATTCCTGACTTGAAAGAGTTCACGTTATGTCATTGGCACAGCATTTTCAACTACACACACGACCAACCTATTTTTGCGTACACTCGTAAGTAGTTCAAGTATTATTTTTATTATTATACGATTTTGCTTTTGCTTAATAAATTTTATTTTAAATGTTAATTTTTCATTTATTTATTTTTTTTTGTAATAAGATAATTATAAAAACAATATATATATATTACATTTCACATCACAATATTTTTCAATATGCTATAGTTGTTTTTACATTTCTTTGAAGGCCGGTATATCTTCATAGATTACACTATAAAAATGATTTGACGTCGAGTTCTTTTTTTACCATGAAGTCTTTTTTTTTTTATTATTCAAAAACCGTTAAGAATATTAAAGAAATATTACTAAGTAATGAAATTCTTAAAATGTTCTATAAATACATACAATTCAACTAAATTTTGCTTCCAGAGAAATAACATTAGAAAAGATAAATATAATTTTGTATTACATGGTCAAAGGGAATGAAAACGATGAGAATGATTTAATATAATACAAATAAGTTTAAAATAGTTTAAGTCATATTTACTTAATAAAATAAGTAATACAAATAAAATTGGATTGTTGTTTAAGGAACATTGTAAATAACTAAAATAATTTGCAAACATTGATAATTTTAAATATTTATACTATATGTTTTATTAATTTTCGCCTACAGATCATGGTAAATCTCGCACAATATACTCTTGGATAGAAAATACACCTGAAAAATCATATTATTCATTGGCCATCAACGGGCACACAATATACAGAATTAATTACCCGGAGAAATTGTTCAAATGGTATCACGTTTGTCAGTCGTGGAATGGTCATACAGGCGAATGGCAACTGTGGATTAACACTGAACGCGTGGGCAGAGGATTTTATAATTTGGTAAGTCACGTTTGTTTTCCGGTTGAAATTTGCTAACCGTAGTTTAGTGATTTATGTGACCTATATGATCACTATTCACGGAAAAAAACATAGGAACACTGATAACGAATTTGAAACAAAATTTGTTTCTGTTAAGACATCATTGAAATTGATTATACATCGCAACGGTTCTATATAGCTTCTGATTAAATATAATTATTAATAGTAAATACGAAAAAAAATGTTTCGAAGATCCGTTGGGAATTTATTTTAGGTTTTCATTCGGTCAATACGTTATTTTTTCAAGTGGATTTTATAGTATATTTTAATTCATTATGAACGTACAACAACTTTATAAACGATTTATACATATACATTTTTTACAAGAAACTATTGATTAATTTCATTCATTTAATTTCAAGAAATAAAATAATTGTAAATGATTTTCGGTATTTAGATATTTGACTTTTGTCAAATTAAAAAGAATAAAATAAAATATTGTAATATATTTTTGTCATAAAAGTTTTAATAAACGTATAAATGTTTTCTCTTCAAAATATATAATCGATTACCAAGTAAACAGAAATTGTATTTTTAAATTCTTAAGTGAAAATCTGAACTTTTCTTTATGTATTAAAATCCTAAAACATTCAAGTTTCAATGGTTTTGATTTCAAGAAAATCTTGTATCCAATTTGAATATGTAATTTTATATTCAATACTTCTAAGTAATACTAGTAATACTGGATCGATTTTTTAAAACGAATAAAGTCGCAATAGAGTATAATATTATATAAATATTCGGGATCTGAACGTGCGTCATAAGGGTATTAGTCCCAATTGTGACTATAACTTAATTGTATTATATAATAAACATGCACGTTGGATTGAAAAAGAGCGGTTTTTCTCACTTGTTAATTTATTCTGTTAGCAATCTACTTCAATTTATATGGAACCAAAAATACGATTGCGAATATTTATACGAAAATATTGAAACTATTATGACTTAATTGGTTAGTATACTAAATTGTATGTAAAAGATTCTATAAAAATGAAATAAAAAAATTCAACCGATGTACACAATTTGTCAATATTTCTTCGTCGAGGGTTTTATCGCGTGCACTTGTATCGCGTGTGAGTATTATATAATATATTGTACAATATAAGTCGACCCTTCACACGAACATTTGCGGTTCATTAATAAAGATTGACGATTTTGATGGGACGTCGTTATTCATCAGATAGTTGTCGGTCGCGTATATTTCAGTCACGTATCATAAATGATTGCAGGTAAAAGACGAGCCAGCAATAACCGGGTATGCGGTATGCGCACCGGTTAAATGACTGAAAATATAACGTGCACGACGTCCAAGGATTTGCGAATTTTCATTCTTAAGCTTTCTTATTTTTTTATCAATAAGTCGACTGGCAATATTATTAATAGTCAGGCGGTGACTTTTTGTTTACGATATTCATTAAGTATATTATTATCATTGCATTATTCTGATTTCTGTTGTGATCGAAAGAAATAAATTTTGTGCGTGAAATGTCACAAAATAATGATTATGACCTAGTGACGAATTGTTTTTTAATAACTTAATGAAATATTCGTGTAGAAAAAATGATTTGTATCTGGTTACTCTTTGGGAGAATCGAATTTCCGTATACTGACGTTAATTATCGTATAATTAGAGATGTATTTTATACGGAGAAGTCAAGTTTTTTAAGTTTTAAGACAAAATATAAACTGATATTACTTAATTTAAATATTAGATATAATATCGTATATGTAAATGATTATAAATTGTATAAAATTTTTTTTTTAAATATTATCATTATTGTATAGTTCAAATTTGGTTATGGTTAAATTTCAAAATATAATAAGTATAAATTAATAATTAAGTACGGGAATAAAATAGGTGGTAGCTATTATAAAAGTCAATTTCACAAAACATATATAAAACGAATGGTGATTTTGATAAAATAAAGGATATTGTATAAGTGTAGATATTTTGAAATTAGCAGTTTAATTCAATGTTAAATTAACAAATTATTAAATATACTGTAGGTAGTTAAATGTAAGAAAATTCAGAACAACGACGGCATTTCGTCCGGAAATTATTGAATACAGCTCAAATACGCTTCAATAGAAACCATATTTTAACATATTTTATTGTACCTATTTACTTCCGTATAATTTTTGAATAGAAACACATTTGCGTTTAACATAAAACTAGTTTAATAAAATATTCATAATGTGTGTAGAAAGTAATTTCAACACCACTTGGCGTAATATTAATAATAATAATAATAATAATGAAAGTAATCATATTAATAAACATGATTGACAATAATTATATTATAGCTATACAGATATTATAGTTATTCGAAAAATTCAAGGCATTTTATAAAATAAAAAATAAAAAATTCCTTTATTCACAAATCATACATTCGTATCCAAGTATTAGAAATCGCAGTGGAATTGCTTCAAGAACCACAAAAATGTTTTTTTAAATCTTTTAACAGGTCAAATAATTTTTAGAATTTTTTTAATCTTTCTACGTATATTAATATGTTATTCTTGTTATGTGTGTGACAGGTTTTTTTTTTATTGATTTATTTATTCATGTATTACCTAAACGCTACACGCAACATTATTCGTATAATACATAATATACACATGCGCTATTTTTTTTCGTAATGGTGATAAATGAGTTTTAGGAAAAGGAGAGCATAAGATTTACAATATTCGATGGTACATATTTGAAATTGTTGTTTTTTTTAAAAATACCTAAAAGGTTTTAGCGCTTTAAATGACTTCTAAGCCCGTAAATAAAAGAAAAAATAATATTTTAAAAATAAAAACAAAAGTATTGAAAATTTAAATATCTATAATTTATTTGAAATACATTTAAAATTAAGGTTTTATATAATAGACCCGAAATCGTCTTTTTAATTGTTTATATTTTCTTAATTAATTTCTGTATTTACAACAGACACAACAATAGGATAAAGAAGAAATATGTTCGCGGATCTTGGTATAATTTTAAGCGGAGAAAATTTACCCAAAACTTTATTGATTTTCTTAACCTATAATCAATATTTATATAATATCGTCCGCAGATATCTAACAATAATTTATATATCATATTATCTTTTTCTTCGCCTTATCTCAAAACTATATGGGTTAGACCACCCTAGTACTACACCTCTTTAGAAATCGATCATCTACATCTCGTCTAATCACATCATCTATCTTCATATCACTCTCAATTCCATCTGTCTGCCTCTTGCTCTCCTACCTTTCACGTTCATTTCCACAACAACTCCTATGAATCATAATCTCTCCTCAAAACATGCTCAAACCATCTCCGACTATTCTCTATCATTTCCCACAATATCGATGCCACTCCTACCCCCTTCTCCTTATGTATTAAATCCGTTCTATTTAGTTACTCCACACTATGTATAAGCACATACTCGTTACGTTTACGATAATAAATCATAAAGCTATTGGGTTTCGTCGGAACTAACATATACGCACGTCGATTTTATGTTTTATCTAGATGGTCGGCAAAGTGATCAAGGGCGGAGGAATCGCGTACAGCGGCCGCGAGTACTTGGAACAGGCGTTGGCCGTGCACTATCCTGCATACTCCGGCGAGATGACGTTGCTGTCGCTGTACAAGGCGGCGCTGACCGCCGGCAAGGCGTACAACGACCACAAGCACCATCACGTGCACAACTTCCACCACGGGTACGACGAGGCGGTGGACGAAGCCGACACGGAGGAACCGGCCGCCGCGCCCGCATTCCCGGAACCGACGCGGCCACCGCACTTGGCGCACGGCGGTCTGTTCGTTAACGGGCAGCTGCTGCCCAAGCTGCCGGTCGTGCCCGTCACCGTGTCCCCCGCGAACGTCGACCAACCGGAAACGCATCCGCAACCGCTGTTCGAAGACGGCGGCTTGTACGACTTTTACTCGCCGCTGCGCACCGAAGGCGACGACGACACGTTCCACGTGAACCTGCTGGACAGGGACGACGACGGCGGCCGGAACAAGAGAAACGCCACCGGCCGGCCCAAAAGATGGACGCCAGTGTCCGAGCACAAGAAGCCGGTCGGCATCGCCCGGTCGGGCGACCCGACGCGCGAGCCCGCCGAGTGGGAGGTAAACAACGTGGCCTCGATGTGCTCGGGCTGTTCGACCGATCCGTTCGGCGCTGCGGCCATCCTGTCATGGCGCAACACCAGAAAACAGTTCTACAACGGAGCCCTTTACGTGTCTGCGCTGCCCAAATGTTATCTATTTTAATTAACCGTCCGACCAAATTCAAACCGCCACTATCAACCTCTGTGCATTCGCCATACGTATAGATAATATTTTTATATCATAAATAAGTAAGCCTGGTCGATGTAAGTATATATATGTGTGTGTGTGTGTGTGTAAATATAACTTGTTGTACATGATACAATAAAATAGAGCGTTGTGTTATAAATCGATAGACCGACTACGAGCAAACAATATCATTGTTTTTCAACAAAACGACCCGTTAACAATACACCACAAATAATGCGGTCGTGATACACTTATAAAATAACAATATTATTATTATTATTATTATTATGGTTTAAAAATGTCTTCGCAGCGACGATTCGAAAGATTAATATTGTAAAAATTAATTCTCTTCGTATTGTTATCATAAAAACAATGTTGGCGAACGAACAATCCGAAATCTGATATTCCGCAGAACCTATTCGACCGTGATCGCATTGAACGTTAATGATTTTTTTGTTTGTTTAACTTTTAAACGAGAAAATCGTATACGCACCGCCCGGGACGATAAGTTTTCAAACTTATTTGTTTTATCGTTTTTTTTATTTAACATAATATTCAGTTTGCCATTTCGGTCGACAGATATTTCTGTTGATTGACAAACAATTTTCACCTTTAATTTCTACGTTGTTTTCCGTTTGTAATATATAACTTATTCAATATACCAACAGGTATGATAACATTATTATATTATAATTTATATGCAACCGATTCAGGTTTAATAATGTAACAATATTGTATAACTTTTGTCGTGTTTGTCGACATACATTATGAGGTGCCATGCCCTGTCCGTCTCTTATTATGCTTCGGTCGTATATACGTTAATTTTTAATTAGAAATCTGTTGGGTCTTGGCGACCGTTATGTTATCGATAATCGTAGGATGTTTATAATTTTCAATAATGTGTTTTCGCGTCATAATTCGATATGAGGTATATAACAATAATGACGATAATATATTTTAACAATAATATTTTCCCGTTGTATATGTTTTCTTCGTGTGTTATATTAAATATTTTTTGTATGGATTTTAAATTTAAGTTTATTATTATTTGTATTTAGATATAAATTATACACTGAATATAATTGTTAATATTGTTTAGATTAGAATGTTAGCGTATAGTAAATAATATTGTACAACTGTGATATTGTTACCATAAATATATGTATAAATAGATTATATTTTTAATAATTGTTTTAATTTCGACAATGTGTAGCGAATCAAATGATAAGAACTTTTTAAGAAAAAAATTATTTGTGAAAACTGGCATAAAATCAATTACAAATAATCGAATATATTATTTGTCTAAACAGTTTTATATTCTGTAAAATAGTCAAATATAATTTGTCGAAACTCCTGAAAAACGTAGTATATCGATACTTTATTATGTTGTTATTTTACCGAAATAAACAAAACAAAAAAGTTAGATCCTGAAAGAGTTATAATTAAACAAAACATTTATTTTATGGTTAAAAGGGAGAAAAAAGTTATTTTCGATATTTAACGCGTATATAAAATTATAACGTATGACTAAGTACGAATATTTTATAACATATTTATCAAGTATTATAATTTTTGTATATAATAAATTGACCCAATTTAAAAATAATGATGAAGGGAAAAATCACGTAGAGCATAATTATTATAAAGTAGGTTCATTCATAAAACAAAATTTACCATATAATATTTGAAAATAATAACACATTAAATATATTTTTATTAATGTTCAACCAGAATTGGTTAAACGAACAGATCACACTACAACTATAATTTACCTTGGTTTTGTGTATGTGTTGGTGTTGATATTCGGAATCGAATTCTGGCTCGCTAAAGTACGATTGATCTTGATCCCACGTCGGCGCGGCTATTGTAAGGCCCTGCGGTAGGGGACACCCTTCAGCTGATTCGAAAAGTCGCAACACCGATCGATCCCTGATATCGTTGAGATGCGATCTGCGGGAAAAGATGACAAATTAACAATAAATACTTCAGACTTGGTATTAATCACACTCGTTATTTTTACATATTATATTTGAAAAATATATAAAAAAAAAAAAACAAATCAATTGGTATAGTTTTTCCTTGAGTGTTTGTGAACAAAACCTACGACGTTTATCGGCGAGACAGGGAAAATTTGGTCAAAGAACAACTTGACTTGTAGAGGATTTATATATATACCGAGTTCTATCTACGATATCCCATTGCTCGTTCTTCTATTATCGGTAGACCGATTATCCCTTTTCTCAGCCAAAGCAAAAAAAAAAAGGGTTTTGTTGATCAACGATACCATACAGTGAAAGGGCCAATACTACGACCATCGACTTATAAGATTTGGAAAACGTCAACTACTCTTACCAATCATCCAAGATCGTCTATAATGCGAATGCAATTACAGAACTAAAACCAATACTAATACACCGATTCAATAATACAGTTGATCTGTCGGACACAGACATTGCTTAACATCGACGAAACTTTAAATTGGCTTCATTTTGATCTAAAATACTAAGTAGTTTATTTATAACATTGATTATTATCATTGACATATTTATAATTAGACTGTTGTCCTGGGAATTTTTAGTTGACAAATTAAGTTCAAAATATTAACTTAACAAAAGCAAAAGAATTAACTACCTATTAAGATTAATCATTTAATAATTTTACGTAAAATTCATGGATACACACAATTATAGGATTTTACACAATTTTATTATATCCCATTTATATGTTTTTACAATACTTACCTAAATTTTGATAAATAATTAAAATACATGATAACAATATTTGTAATCAGAAAAAGTGTTATTATTATCATATAATTTTATACTTATATTTGAAAATAATATTTGTTTGAAAAAATATTATAAATATAAAACATAAATTATTTTGGAAATTTAATTTACATAAACTACAAAATCGTAAATATAGAATTTAATAAAATAATTATTTAATATTTTTTCAATAAAAAATATTTCTTGTTCAAAGAAAAATATTGTAAATATTATATTGAGTATTAAACTTTAAAAAATATATTTAATAAAAAAAAATATCTATGTTTTTATTTTCACACATAAGGACATTTACTGAAAAAAAATATTATATTTTAGTCTGCAAGTGATGAAGTTCTTCTATCCGAGGCTTAATAGAATGCGTTTAAATCAAAGGACAAAAAGTATATAAAAAAAATTAAAAAGGCTCTTTCGTTTTATTAAAAAAAAAAAACAATTTAAAAAGATCTAACTAAATTTTACGTTTGACAATTATAAAAAAATAACGTTAATACTTATTTGTATTCCATTATACTTTATGAAAAAATATTATTCTATCCTATACTAATTATTTACACTTCAGATTTTGCATGAAATTAAAATTTAATATTTCGAAATTTCAAACGTGAAATCGTTTGATGATGGGTAAATTTGCATATAAAATTTAAAAATATATTATCTGAATAATTTTACAAATTCACAAATATTTAAATATTCATAATAATAATGCATCGTTTCGGTAATTATAATCTCGATGAATGGTTCTAATTCCCGCGTGGTGTTCACAACCATTATAAAAAGCGAGTATAATTTTTTACGACACGGCGTATAAAATAAACTCAACTTATAACTATGTTATTAATTATATTTATTTATTAATTAAATTAAAAATCTAAATTAATAATTCTGTTATTAAAATTTGTTGTTGTTCATGATAACATTATAACTCTAAAACGGAAACCGTGGAGTATACGATATTATAAGAGAATATTGATCCTTTTCGATTTCCTCCAAAGTTCAGTCTCTGTCGTGATATTTTTATTGCAAATCATTAATAGCCTCTGTATTAATAATACTATGAAATTAATATTGTAGGTATCTATATACAAAATTAATCGTTATTTAATATCTTCTATTGATATAGTTTTATGCATATTATTTAAAACCTATATAACGTATTAATCTAACCACATTATGTTTGGTTGGTTATATTTAATTCCGTGCTCTAATGACTAGTTTCAAAATCAACCCGTTTGATGTTCATTTGAATAATACATAAATGCATAATATACTATATTATAATATGTATATCGGTATGTATGTAATAACCAAAAGCTTTAATATAATATGCCAAAATAGCTATTCTAACTATCTAGTACCATAGTATATCCACGATGCTTATTGGAGTATAATTAAATCGAAATATTTACTTATGTGTTATGTCACATACAAAACTTACGTCTATTATGACTATAGAATAATTATGTTATAAAAAAAAATAGTAAATAAAAACATTGAAAATGTATGTAGTTTTCATAATTTTTGTAACGAGAATTATGACCACCCTGCAAACCGAACGCGATGCGCGTTTTCACCAATTTTGACTACAATTATTGATTTACGCCTAAAATATATCGATACAACTTTTTTAATGTAAAATATGTAAACATTGCCTATTTAAAAGCATAATTACTATCGACGATTAGAAAATATGATCAGAGAGAATTTACAACAATTAAGAAAAATAAATTGATAATTATCCAATTATGTATATTTAAACGTGCAAATTATTATTAATATGTATATATATATATTTTTACCATAATATTGTATTTCATAATTTACTTATTTTATTAATGTAATTGAAAATCTTACCTAAGATCTTCTAGCTCGTAAAACATGTCTTTCGACGAATCATGAATGTATATTTTCACCAGTGGAGAATCCATATATTCCATAGTAAGTTGTTTTGGAAATGACCTGACGAACAACGCCTTGACGGTGCAAATCGAAGTAATTTCATTTGGTAACAGTGCTCTTTTTGTTTCGCTACGATATTGCAAAAATACCAGGCCTGACTCGCAAAAAAGCAAAGAAACAAACAAATGAATAAAACAATTTTACTAAATTTAACAAAAATACAATGAATAGCTTAAAGATATTTTGTGTTGTTATAAATTATGCATGCACACGTTCGAGGGCATATATTTTAATTACGAGGATTATTTATATCAAAAACGTTTTAAATCTACGGTTTCTATAGAAAACGAAACAAAGAAAAAAGAAAACGAGGAAATAAGTTTTTATTACTATATTAAAAGTACCACTTTGTGGACAAAGTAAGAAAAGGTTAAGATGATAGTGATAGAATGACAGGAAATTAATTCAATATTCTAATTTGAATGTGATTTTTTTCTTCCACTCTAATACCTACAGAATATTTCAAAAACATTATAATAGAAAAAAAAAGTCCTAGGCTTGTAAAATGTACTCTAATATCAGTAAATAAAATAAATATAAAAACTTGCAAGTAAAAACATCAAAGTAAATTGTCTAACTTTCTTTAAAATTATTTAGAATTTATTAAAAATCTCTGTACACGAGTATATACATATATTTAGTTATAAAGCTCATAATAATTTTAACAATATGATATATTATAAAATTAATTTTTTATTAAATGTATTTATATACAATTGATATGAAGATACTATTAATACTGTTTTTATTGAGGCAAACATGACAGGTACCAGGTTTTTTTTTGTGATATCCATTAATTTGTGTAACATTAGTTTCAAAGTTTATTAGCTTGTTAATTATATTATAATATTTATAAAAAAAAAAAATAGAGATATTTAAACAAATAAACTGACATATTTTTATTTAAGAAAAGTTACTTATAAATAATACAGTATATTAAATATTTAATTATATATAAATTTATTATGTTCTTCAACTTATATCTAAAAAAATTAAGGTAGGCAATTAAAAGTAATAAATTGACTTATCTAACCAGTGGCGAATATTAATTTTTTATATTTTTTTTTGAGGGGGGGGGGCTAAAGTTTGTCAAAATAATTTTAAATAGATAATAACAATAAAAAACCTATATTTTGTAAAATACATATAATATTATTTGGTTATTTGATACAATAGTGATTAATGTCATTGCTTAAGTTTACTATTACTTATAACTAGTACATTATTTATATCTTTGGCGATAAAAAATTCAAATTTCCGTTAAACTATTAATACAAAATTTAAAGTTTATACTTATAGGTAATAAACTTATAACTAATTAAATTTTTTTTTTTTACTTATCAAAATAATTATGATCAAAAACTTCATAAAATATACTTTAAAGTATTGTTATTTCTGAGATTTATATAAAAAGTATTAAAAATAGAGTAGTTTATTAACCTAAGCGCTAAATCTATGATAGTCCCCCATGCCTCTTTTAAATCCGCCACTGTGTATAAAGAATAATGTACTATATAACAATGTGTTCTTACATAATTAATCGATTAACTTTTTATGACAACTAATTACGTTATCATTTATTGTTATATTTAAATTTCAAATAATATTAAACGATAAAGAATACAATATGGTTTCTGAAAGATTTTTCATTTATTTTACAAAAATACTAATCGATTTTAATGCCACATTTTTAAATACATATAATTAAAAGTTAAAAATGAATTGTTGTATTAATTAAGAATAATAAATAATAAATATTAGTTAATATTTGTACTTACTTTGTATATTAATAATTAAAAAATTAATATATATTGTAAATAAAAAAATACAGAATTATAAAGTATATAGCGTATACAAATGTTTTCATTACAAAAGGTTTTTAATACTGCACGTCTCTTACTATATTTGTTATTTGAAACTTATATTGGTACTTATTTAATTATTATTTTTTTTATGATATTATAACTTAAATCAAAATATATAGTCGTAAGGTTTAATGTAACAATATATGAAAATGAAATCTCAACAACAATGTATATTTTTGTTTTAGATTGTACAAATGCTAAAATAAATTAAATTTAAAAACTTCTTTGAAAACTAATTTTATTAAATTATTAGGTACATGTATATGTACATTTTTATTTATTTTTTGTCAAAATTGAATAAATATAAAAATATGGTATTTTTTTAACAGCTTATTTTTTATTTTGAGATATATTTTATATCTTGTTATATATAATACTCTCGTGTTTGTGTGTTTCATTAAATATATTAACCTCAAAATAATAGTATAATACATTTAAGCACAGAATTGATTTTTATTTATAATAATGATAAGTATGTTACCCCTTCAATAGTAAATCAAACAAATTGAGACAGAAAAATAAAAACGATAATTCGTTTATTATATTGAAAAATATTATCACTTTTATTATTGACAGTAATTAACTTTGTAGTTATGTATTATAATCATTGTTTGTTTTAAAATAAAAACTATGGGTTTCACGTCATTTGTGTGTTTACAGTTGTTATCAGATTGATTGCTTACATAATTGAAACATTTAAGTAAATAATAAATGAATATGTATTTTCAAATATAAATAATAAAAAAAGAGTAACACACAACAATTAAATTTCCTATCACATGCATTACACTATAAGACGACGGTATATAATAATGTATAAGGATAAATAAATATACAATTTTAATAATAAAAAATTGGTGTTTTGTGTTTAGCATACAAAAGCTAACAGTAAAAAGTGTGTAAGTTTTTGTCATTAATTTTTACCAAATATTATGCTTATCGCTCACCTAAACTTTGTCGTGAGTGAGTCGTCATATTATGGAAAGCCATTTCATCATTCAACATCGGGTCACCTTACAAGACATAAATTATACCATAGCTCACAGTTGTAAAGTTAAAAATCAATTTTGTAATACAAACAATTACAATAGGTATGGGTAATACGAAGTACGGACATTGATTTAATAAACTTTCATTGTTCTCGAGGATATTGTATTTGTCTTTGACGTATCAATTTAAACACATAAAACCAAATAGTATTTTAAAACTTTTCAATCTAATGAAGTATTTTCATGAAAGTATTTTATAAGAACTTAAATAAAAACGCATTAGAAGATTTTATTACAAACAATAGTTTAAAAAAGATTTTGATTGCTTTCTCAATTGTTTGATTTTTAAAAATAAACAGTAGTACTAGTACCACGATATTTCTCCTTTATAATAAACGCTAAGTATAATAATATAATACAGTATTATATCGGTCTCAAGATTTGTTTTTATTAATGCATCGAGGATATGAAAAGATACTGTGCATAATACCTATTATAAAGTGATTTATTACATATGATTATTGGTCATAGAACTACGATAAAGAAAAAAACCACAATGTATACTATTCAAATTAATACTATAACAAAATTTATGTAACTTTTACAATGAAATTTATTTAATATTTCTTCAAACATAATAAAATATAAATATATATTATTTTAAATAATCAATTTTAAGAGAAATATTAACTAACTGATTTTTAAATTATTAATTGATAATATATTATTGAGATTAGTTTTATATATTATGAGTTACACAAACATTTATAAGGATCTCTTTGAGCCTTTACCAGTCTAGATAATGAATTTATAATCAAATAATTATTGTATTAAAATTGTTTGCTACAGAGGACATCGTTTAAGCCAATGTAATATAATTCAAACTAGACGTGTCTAGTTATAAAGGTAGAAGGATCATGTCAAAAGGGGTTTCCACATTTTGCAATTATTTCTACATTTAAAACCACATGTTTCTACCTCAAAATTATTATTAATACTATTTGTTACTTATATAATGTTTCTAATAGTATTTCATTGTTTTTAACTAATTAATTATTCATGATTAAAAAGCGAATTCTAAATCTATTTTAATTGTATGAATCAGAAAACAAATAAAATTCAGTAATAACAATTAGCTAATTGAATAGGTACTATAAAAAAACTTTCTAGTCTTAACATATATATTGATTTAGCAATATATATTATATTATAAAATAAGTATAAAACTATTGTAAAAAAAATGTATTCTTTGGCTAATGAAATAAATCGTTAAATAAATATTACCTTAATAAATTATATTTTTAAATACATATTAAAGAACATTCTCAACAAAATGAATTATATATTACAAAACTAAATAACGAATACTTTATTTTATGTTTTTATGTTTAGACTCAGTAAAATAACAAAAGGTTCAAACGTTTATCAATTTATTGATCAGTTATGGACTTATGAATATCTAGTATACTATATTGCAATATACAAAGTTTGAACATAAACAAGAAAAACTTGACTGTTATCGTCAAAACGTGAAGGATACAATTTCTAACATTATTAGTTATTCTTATTATATATTGAGTTTAGCAATAATTCAAAACCCTATGTTCTTTATGTAAGATTTTGACATCAAACTTCATGATACTGACTGCTGTAGATTTATAGGGTATGAAACTAATTTTTATTTTAGAATTTTTGTTCAACTGTCGGTAGTTTAAAATAACAATACATTTAATATGACGGATCATTGATCAGATGACTCAGATGAGTATAAATACAAAACCTACCCCCAAAACTACAAAAAATCAAATTTTGTTCCTTGTTAGTTTTTCTTAATTTGTATTGATGAAGTTAATAAAGTTATGTTATAAATTATTCACATTTAATATGCTTACTTACCTAGTGGTCTTTCTAATGTTTTTGATGGGGTTCTGACGACTGGTAATGAGCTTCTCTGTTTGTTACCTCTTCGAAATCCAGTAGAACTTGTTTCCACTTCTGACATAATTCCTGGATCGTCGTCAAATAACATTCCAGTAGCTGACGGGTATCCTCCTCTGGATACTGGAGACTATAAAATAGAAAAATTTTTAAACACAATGAATACAACTTTTGATTTGTTTATTGTTTATTGTTTATTGTTACTAATTTATTAGAAATTAAATTTTAAAACCGATTATAATAAACATTACAATTTTCTCTGTAACCTTACATTTTCAGTTGATCATTTATATAGTTACCTTATAAGCTATTTTATAAAATATTTTAAAAAATGTAATTTAGTACAAAATACGCTACAAATGGAATAAGAAAATGCGAAAATAAAAAAAATCGATTGCAAAGCCTTATAATATAATAACTAGTTACGTATACAAACAAATTAATATACCGCTGTAAAATATATTTTCGAATTCATTGTATCATACTATTATTTAAGATAATGGTTTCATCCAGTATTTTAATGATGATTACTCTAGAGACTATAATGTTGTATTTTTAATTTTTCCAAACTATTCTATTCGGTAATGATAGTTAATTAAAATTTGTTTTTAACATTCTTAGTAATATCTTATAATCTTGATATTCTAAAATGAGTTTTAAATTCAAAAAAGGTATAGAATTTTTAGGTTTAAGAGAAAAATTTGCTTTGGTTGAAAACTTACTTTTTTCCGTTGCATTTTAGTTCTCGTCTACATAGCAGCGAAAAACCCCGCAAAGCAAACACAATGGCGTCAATAAAATTAATACAGTATTAAATTCTAATAATAATGACAATATAATGTAGGTATAATGATAATTTTTATACCATTAATTCGCATGACTCATATACGAGTTTATAAAGATATTTAAACAACATTAAAAATATTAATTACACAAGCATAGAATATTTTAATAAAACTATCAAATAACAATAGAAATGATCAAAATTGTAATAATACATAAGTTAACCAGAACTTACTTCCAAATCCATTGATCTTGTCAATGCTGGCTGATAATTGTGATGTTGATCGCCAGATAACGTATGTCTTCGTGGATCATCTCTCCTTGAAGATCTACTACGACGAAGCTCATCACCTGAATTAAATTAATCAAACCTTACTATCATATGAAAAGATTACATGAGTAATAAAATACTCACTGACTAGCTACTTAATTAAGATTATTTTTGTATGATTAATTTTAACTGTAAAACACATTTATAAGACTTAATAAACTACATAGTTACATGTAAAGACCAAATTAATTACGTTTAGCAGGCATTGTCCCAAACAAATACACATTTATATGATTTATAAAATCGAAAAACTTTAAAGTTCTAGTTATTATATAAATTATTAAAACTAATCATTATAAATATTCATGAATTAGGTAAAATGTTCGTATACTGTGTAAAATTTCACAAAAATGTAAAAGATTGCATAATAATCTTATGTTGTCCGCACTGTTTTTATAACAAAATAAAGAGTGATCAGGGTATGTACATGCGTAGGCTTCGTAGCTATAATAATAAATTTGAAAAATAAAACTACTTTAAAGTTATATAGTATACAATGTACTACTTTACAGAAATATTTATGAAAATATGATACACTTCAAGACAATTTTTACGTTTCGTGCTAAAAATGAATACAGTTTTGAAAGTTCATTGCATAATAAAATATTTCAGCAATTTTATAACTTTTTATTCAACCATATGCGTAGACATTTGTAATTGAAATATTTGAATACCAAGAAATGTGAAAAGGACGCATGAATGAATGTTCATTAAAAAAATAGTACATGAATAATGTAAATATATAAAATATATACATATTTGTTTTTATAATGTTTTTTAATTGTTATCAAAGTTTCCACTTTCAAACAATTTTTGTTCTGTAATTTTGTGTTTAAAATAATAAATTTAATACAATCAAATGAACTAATCAGGTATACTTGAATTCTGGATAAAGTATATGATAAATGAAAAAAATGTAAAACTTCTTTCATTAATAAGGTGTAATTTACTTTATACGTTTATGTTTATAATATGTAATTTATTACATCAGCAACTATTTTTTGTCGACATATTAATTCTACGGTTAATCTTTTTTTTTTAAGTTTGTTAACAAATGTTCCATAAATTAATAAATTAATACAAACACTTATATTAAGCATTCTTCAAAATTGTATTTTCCTATTCAAATATGTATTTGATTACTTTTAAATTTACAATTTAATATTATCCTGTACAAGACATTCAGTCTATGTTTGTCTATATTGTCTGACTATAACTTGATTGAATATAGTCATACTTTATGGTTTTTATTTAGCTTTTTGCATAATAAAATAAGTTTAGTTAAAATTAACTAAATAAAAACCTAATTTAGTCTTCTTCACTGATTTAATATATTGAATATTTAACCTATTTCTTAAAAATTGTAAAATGAATGTAGAATGAATAAATTGTCAACAGTAATGTCATTTGAGGGAGGGCAACTCATACATTTGCCGTAGTCTATAATTAGCCAAATCCTAAGTCGGCAGATTTCAAAAATAACTACCCCTAAATACAACCCCTTAATTGATTATCGCTTACAATAAAATAAAATATCCACCAAAAAAAATTACTCTTCCCACTCCTCTTCTTAAAAATAGTCGGCAAACTTATGGGTCTGCCCTAGTCTAGTAAAAACTGAAATGACGCCACTGATTATCAAGTAGAAATTATTATAATTAAGTTTAAGTCAAATATAGCATACTTTATGGTTTACCTTGTGGTATACATTATGTTGTATAATTTTGTGTGTTAATCTTAATTATACTTTAATAAATATAATTATATAGTTATTTATTTTTAAATTTTAATAGATTAAATTTAATCATTTCTCTGGTAATTCAAATATTAAACATATTAGTGTAAAATGAAAAATTTAAACATTGAAATTTGTTCAAAATTGGTTTATTTACTAATATCTTGTAGTTAAATAAGTTACATCAGTGTTTTGATTCAGTTATGAACTGTAAAGAACTACGAAACATTAAATTGAATAGAAATTAATCAATATTATATTTAAAAATCACGGCTCTTTGAATAGGCAATTTCAATACATATAACCACTACGTTCCTACGCATGGTATCAACCAAGGAGTAAAATAATAATTTAATAACTAAGCATATTATATAAGCAATGTTATATATTTCAATATCTTTTTAAGTTTTTTTAACAAAATTTAATTTCGTATCTCATTATAATATAAAGTATTATTTTATTATAATACATACAACTTATTAACAACTTTCATTTTTTTAATAACATTTTAAAAATAAGTAATTTAAAATTTGTATGTCGCAAATACATTGATGCTTAGTAAACATAAAAAATGTTTCGTACCATTTACTTTTAATTATTTGAATGTATTTTAAATTTATTTATCAAATAGATACTGTAAGTTAATTCCAGTTTTATTTAACTTCTAAACACCTAGAAAAAAGAAAATGTCTCTAATAATATTGTGCTAATCAAATAACTCGTTAGATATTGAATACTTTTTGATATTTACTCATTTTAGATTCTAAGCGAATAACAATATTTTTTGTTTTATGTTTGAAAGCACGATTTTGGGAAGAAATGATGGTCCAATTACCACGAATAAAGTATGTTTATGGTAAAAAAATTCATCTAGTTGCATCTACTTTATTTAACTAAGTTTTCAATTTTTTTAAATGTTTTTCCTTGAAGAAAAACTACCAAAAAATAGTGGGAAAGCGGCTAAGTTCACGGAAATCGTAATTATGATGAATTTATTTTAGATTTTTATGATATATGATGCGATTTTAAACGTATGGATTTATCAATTTTTTTGAGTATTATCATAGATAGTTTACACACGTAATAAAATTTTGGATCGGATTTTCAGTTTATAATATTGTATCTTTTGAGTTTTGCGCAGAATCGTATTTTCAAATTACAATATTATCGAATTCAAATTTGAATTGTAATTAATTTCTCCGAGGATCAAATGAATGAAGGAAAAAACGTCCGAAATCGATCTTCCCAATTTTTTAAAATTCGTTTGTTATAACGAGCACGAATGTATCGAAAAAATAAAATATAAATTTCCAAAAAAAAATTTTTTTTTTTTTGTCAACATAAATCATTCTAATTTTCTGTCAAAATATATAACAAAACTGTTGGTATTATATAGTATAATATAATACTGTATTTAAATAGTAAAAAAAAACAAAATATAATATATGTTTGAAATATCCATAGACAAAAATTAATACTGCATGGGTAGTATAGTTCTTATAGTATTTCTATTCATTCCACATGAACATTTTTATTAATATTAAATTTGGCAAGACATGATAAATGTATAATATACTCCAAAGGAAATTTAAACTTTAAGTTAATTTTTTCGCGAAATTGATAACTATACATTAGTTACTTAAGAGTTTCATCATTATATTTAATCTTACAGTTTGAAACGACGTATCATGTGCAAAATTTTTAAAGAACGTTAATAGATTTTGAAATAATATAAATACGATGTTGCGTAGGGGGAATAAGTTTTTAAACTAAAGACGATTTCTTATAGAAAATTATAATTAGTTAAATTATTAAATTTTATTACATTGCGATATAATTTCAATCCTTCGACTAAAAATTGAATTTAGCAAATTAAAAATTAAAAATCCTTTTTGTGGATTTTTGCATTTAGTGCTTATGTAGATACTGATTAAACTATTTTTATTTAATGTTACAATAAAAATATTATAAATTCATAAAATGTCCGCAAACAATGATATGAATATATTAATTATTAATATAGTCATTAATATTAATGTGATATACTCTTTAGACTGATATTATTTTTAAAATGTAACCTATACAGATTATTATTAATAATATTTGAAATATTAAAGAAAAATATGATCTTTCGATTCGAATAAATATTTGCATATCGATACATTCAACAAAAAGGGTAGTTACTCAATTTTTTTCATTTTTAAGTTACGACTTTTAACACTGCATTCTGATAAAGGCTTTTTTCTTTATTAACCACGAAAATGATTGTATTACCATCTATCCTAAATAAATGATAAAATAATATTAAGATAAATAAAAAAAATGGAATAAGGAATTAACTTTGAATTTTATTTTTCACCTCCTAAACAATTGACAAAATGGAGTTACTTAACCTTTTTCGTTGGATGTATCGATATAATAATTACAACATTCCTACATATGCTTTTTGGTTAAAAAATTAATCAATGTACTTTAAGTGACAAATTTTTCAACATTAATCATAAAAAAACGTTTCATACTTAGTGATTAGATACTTTAAGCATAAAAAAAATTTGAATTTCATTATTTTAAAACTTTTTTACCCAATTATACTAAATACGTATACATTACACATAAATAAAAAAATATATAATTGTACAAAGTTTATATTTTTTCAACTTCTATTCTTATATTATTCATCGTTTATATTAATAACAGGGTTGATTTTAGATTCTGAGCGAAGCGAGGAATGTATTGGTTTTACAAAGATGTTTTAGTTTTATTTTTTTTTATGTCTGAAGACACTTTTTCAGGTAGAAATAGTGGTCCAATTACCACAAGTATGATATGCTTTCGATAGAAAATTGCGCCTAGTTGGTACATTAATTAGCTCATTTTTCGTATTTCTCAAAATTTTTTCCTTGGGAAAAGAAAAACTACCAAAAAATGACGGAAAAACGTCAAAATTTACAGAAATCGTAATTTTTATGAAATTAATTTAAGTTTTTCTTAATAACTAATGTAATTTTGAACGTAGGTACTTTAAATTTTTTTAAGTTTTTGCATAGGTAATTTACACACGTGGTAAATTTTTTAAAAAAGATTATCAGTATAGTATATTGTAATATATTGAGTTTCGCTCAGAATCGTATTTTCTAATACAATATCATTGCATTCAAATCTTAAGTATAATAAACCACTAATTATTTTTTGAGGACCGGAGGGATGAAGGAAGAAGTCCGTAATCACCTGTTTTTTTTTTAATTGTCTTTTCATGAAATAATAACAAAATATTAAAATTCGAAGTCGATGTTTCGATTATGATTATTGACCAATATATTATCAATCCGAAATATTATAAATAAAAATTTACACTATGCTAAAAATAAATATAAATAAACAAATATTTATGTATAGCTATGTAGTTTAAGTTGTAGTGTTTGATATTGTTAAATTTACGAATATAACATTATATTAATTTATCTTAATCGTAAAATTTAAATTATAACAAACTATGTATCACAAAGAAAAATATATGAATTAAAATCTTATGTAAAATAGTAATATTGTTATATTATATATGCCAATGTGGTATTACATTAATTGTTGTCACTATAATAATATTAATTTAGGTATAATGAATTTTATTATCCCTTTGTCTATGTGAATATTAATGTTTAATAATTTAATAGTAGTTAATTAATGGAATTTGAGGAAATAATTTTACGTCATTTGACATTTATTCTGCAGAGACACAATTCAATTAAATAAAAGGTAATTATGTAACGAGTTATATATATATAATATGTTACAGTAAATAATAACCTAACCTAACCTAACAAATATATGTTTGCTATAATATGAGGTACGTAAGTTATTTTAAAATTACAACTCGAAAAATAAATGCTATTTTGAACCTATGTGTACGTTTATAATATTTTGTTTGGTAAAATATTATTGTTTACATAATAAATAGTATATCAAATTTAAATATATGGGGATCATTAATTAAATAATAATAAACCACTTTGCATAATATGAAAGTCACCTAAGTAAACCCCTTTTCAATGAAATTAATTTAATACAGTTTGCGATACATAATGTGAAATACTGTGTAATTTTAAAAAGTTATTTTTAATTCCTATATACGAGTATATTTTCTTTAATAATGGACATAAAAAACTTGGAATAGAAATGCGGTTTTTGTAAAAAAAAAAAAAAAAAATGAAACTTCATTTAATTATTATTATTTAAAATAATTTTCAAGTAACTAGTCTTACCAAAGACTATAGTTACAGAAAATAAACTTTTCGTCATTTAGCTTAAGTAATAATAATTTATGAAAAATTATTAATGTTTTACATCATTACTATTCTTTTGAATATAAATCAACGATTTTCGCACACATTTTTTAATTAAACAATTGATCTTTCGCGTTTCCAATTTTTTATTGGAAAACCAAAATCACGCTGAAACCTTAGCATCTTACCGTCTCCATAATAAAACGTATGTAATTTTGGTGACGTTTGAGTATCCAATGATTGATCGGGGTTTATTTCACGTGCTGGTTTGTTCAGCCGTTCGCAATGACATTTTCCAAAAAACAATGCGTTTTTAAACCGGTGTCGACATTTAACTGACTGCATATTTCCTACTCGGATTCGCGTCGCGACAAAACTATTAATGTACTGTTATACCATTATTTTGTTTCTACTCTGTCGGTGTCTCCTTCTCCCATCGACTAAAATTTCATCAAACGTATACAGAGTGATAAGAATAACACGTTAGAAAAACTGAAATAATCGAGAACATTATACAAGATTTATAATGTTTCACCTCCGTCATTTTCGTAACACGATATCATTCTAATCTCCCTGTACATATTAATATAAACGAAACGTTGGCGAGTACCGTTGGCGCACATGTTTCACTTTTCTCAAATGAGTGCGACGGAATTCTCGGACTTTATTTTTTGAATCCATTGCCAGATTATTATTATCATTTTTCTTTTTTTTATACATATATTATACTAAACGCGCATGTCACATAATATATATATATATATATATATATATAATATGTATATAAATACTTAAGTAATTAAAAGGTTGCTAAAAAAACAATACGTTAAACTGTCAAAAAGTTTTTAAAAAAATATTTTTTAAAATTAGTCAAATTGCTTTTTAAGTTAAATTTTTAGTACATTTTAAAATTTGTTTGTTAATTTCAGAATAGCCTTAATAAATTTTGTACTGCTTATTTTCAACGTCAAAACATATAAATATGTAAGTTGATTTAAAATTTAGATATGTATAGTAGGTATAAGTTTTTTGTTTTACAAACATTTTTAAGTAGGTACGGACCAACTTTTCAGGTTAACAAAAATGTAATAAATTTAATAAAATCATATTTATTTTAAATTATTTTCGGGTAGAATCAATAGTCCGTGGTAATTGGACCATATTTTTTATGTTTGAAAGAACTATTTAATATAATGATGAATTGGAAGGAATAATGTTCCGATTACCACGAATATGATATATATTTGGTATAAAACTGTATTTAGTTGTTACTTAATTTAGCTCATTTTTCAAATTTCTCAAAAGTGTTTTCTTGGGAGCAGAAAACCTACCAAAAAATAACGGAAAAACGGCAAAATTCACGAAATTCGTAATTTTGACGAAATTTATTTTAGAAATAATATAACATATGGACTTTTAAATTTTTTTGAGTATTCTTGTTGATAGTTTACACACGAAGTAAAATTATGAATAAGATTATCAATTTATTTTAATGTATTGTATTGAGTTTTATTAAGAATTGTATTTTCGAATGCAATATCATTGCATTCAAATCTTAATTATAATACATTTCTTCGTGGACCGAAGGGATGAAGGAGGAACGTCCGAAATCGACCTTCCTGCTTTTTTTATATTATTAAATTTAAATTTATTTAATTTAAAAAAAAAATAACCCATTTTATTTTTATCATATAAATATTGTAATTAGGTACGAGTATTTTATAAAAATATACATAAATACGAGTATATATATTTAAATTATAAATGAAACTATATACATGTTCTTATAGTAGTTACTAGTTTGTGTCCACATATAATGGAAACATGATTTATTTTGATTATTTTAATTACAAATATTTAAATAAATAACGTTGTGTTTTATTACACAAGTATATGTCAATTATAGGTCTTACTATTTATCTTACATTTTTTAAACATTTATATTAAATTACATAAAATTATTTTAATGTATTTTTGAACAAATTTCTGTCAGTTGAATGTAATGTCTAATTAAAGGTGATGAAAATACAATATTATTCAAATTTATATTAAATCGTAACGATTATGAATTACAAAAGAACACTAAGTAAAGAATATTATCACATTACGACTAATTAATAAACGTCCCTAAAATAAAAATCGCTAGAATCGTCGTACTTTAAATTAAATACTTTATATGTTTCCCTATTTTTACGAGCTGACCATTAAATAAATGTAATTATTTTAGTGTGAAATATAGTAATCTGGATAATGTGATTGCTTCAAAACTAGAGTAAGACGAATGATAACAATCGCTGTCTGGAAATATTTTTGAAAAAAAAATTTTAATTTACATAATAAAAGGTAGCTGTATACAGTTCATAACATATATTTTTCTTTAAATAAAATAAAAATTATTATAAATATAATGTTAAATAACTTTTTATCGTACTAAAATTGATAAATTGACGAAACCGTGTAAAAATAAAGCTATATTATCATAAACACTACAATGATTATTTTTCCCCTTATTGAAATGACACTATCGTCTGACTACACATGTTCTTTTATTATTAAAAATATTGCCGCAATAAAAAAAGTTATAAAAATAAAGTAAAAATTAAGTTATAGTAATAAAAGTTATTAGATAAAAAAAAAATATATAACAAATAATCGATAAGATTAATGAGCGAGTGATTATACAGTAAAACCAGCATATCTGATTCGAATAGTTTACTGGAATCATAATATATTTAATTAACTATTAATAATAAATACATAATCAAAAAAACCGTTGGATTGTTAAAAAAATATAAATAATATATTTTCAAAACCTTTAGAAGCTTTATAAAAAATTAAATGCATAAAATAATTAAAATCATACATGGAATAATAAACTTGAAAATTGTTTGTTTTATATTTTTAAAATAAAACTTAGAAGACTGTTGTTCACAATGTCATAATACAACATTTTCTTTGATTGTTTTTTTTTTTTGTGTTTTAAACTATATACTTTACAGACAACAGTAATAATAACTTGTCTGGAATTAAAATTTAAATATTCAAAACAATAATAATGAACAATAACGAGATATCTAAATAAGTAATCTAAATTTGATATGGTTATTATCACTAAACGTAGGAAAAAAGTCAAACAAATATGACGTCGTCATTATAGATTTTACATACCGGATGGTTCGACTGTCGCTCTGGTTTTTCCGTCTCCACTCCAATCATCGTCTGAAACACAATATAAAAATATTAAATTAATTATTATTGTCCGTTACAATTTGTTGCATTACTGTTGAAAATTCGCTCGTGTGTAGATAATACGATTTGGACCGAAAACCTAACCGAAACGACACAATATCTCCGAAGCGTTTCGTCCCTGATGACACATCGTGTCGGTCACGTCAAGAAAGCACAAAAGACGAGGGGGGGGGGGGAAATGAAATACCCCGTGCCGATGATTAATTATTATTTCGAATCGGTGTATACATCGTTTTTGTTTCAAAACAAAATGGCGGCTTAAAATAATAATAATAATAACAACAATTATATTTTCCATGGTGGTTGCCATTTGTATAATGTACTCGCGCTGTATTATTGTATAGTTTTTAGTCGCGGCGCAGTAGCATTTTCACCGGGGTCAAAAAAGTTTGCTTTTCGTAGTAATATATTATACATACGCAGTAGGCCGGGAAACGTTTTCCCCGAGGTTCGCGCTGTAGGTAGAAAGTGAGGATAAAACAATAACAATATGGAAGTACACGATTGTAATCACGAAAAAAATTGATTAATCAGTATATGTGACATATATATATATACGCGTTTGTGTGAGTAATATTGCGTGACATTCATACGAGAATCTTTATGAAATATACATGAATATATTTTTACGATAAATCATTGATTACTCTCATACACAGGGTGTCCCAGATCTATTTACTTATTGCATTACTTCAGAGAAAATTAGAATTTTTTAATGAGACTTTGTTAAAATATAATTTTTAGGTAGCGGACTATAATAATATTACCTCTATTTTTTTTTAGTTTTAAACGTTTAGTAAACAAAAATAAAAAATAAAAAATAACCGAAAATTAATGAGTATATTTTTATAAAAACTGTGATCGACTTCAAATTTTCATCAAGATGGCGATTTTTGAGATTTTGTTTTATTTACCCTAAAAATGAAATATTCTACATCATATATTGTAATATTATTTAAATTATTATAACATGAAACGCAAAATTCATATAATTAATCATTTAATTGATACCTTATAGTAAATTGCCTGTTATTTATCTGTATAAGTGTAAATCGATCTTAATTATCTATGTTTTTTGCAGGTATAAAATTATGTTATCACAAGAGAGCTTTATTGATATTGGTATTATCATTTTTCAATTAAATTAAAAATTTCCAAATTTTCATCTTGATGAAACTAGGACTAATCCACACATAAAATTTTTTAGAAAAATATACTCATTAATTTGGCTAATAAGTTTTCTTCAAATTTTCCATAATTTAAAAAATAAAAATTTATATTTTTTATTCTATGCATAACGTCTTTTTTAAAAAAATAAAAAGGTAATATTATAGTCTATTGCCTACCTAAAATATATAAAAAAACACAATTCAAAAATTTTAATTTTTCGCAGAGATATTGCAATTAGTAAATATATCTGGGACCCTACGTATGGGACTCCGTATATATAACAGTTATAAATTGATACCTAAAGTAAAAACAAATTGTTTAGTCCACTATAAGTACTATAAGTAGTTAGAATCAATTTAAATCACTAGTTATCCCGTTGAAAAAATTGTTAATTACAGTAATTATTTAAAAAAATATAATAATTCCTGCTGAACATTGATATAATTACGCTATTTATAGTATATAGAAATCACGTAATGTTCGTTTTTTGATAAATACCTATAACTTAATAAACAATAAGTTTGAAAATATGATATGATAATTAATTACCCGAAAAATGATTCATATTTGATACGATTTTACTTTAAAACTTATAATAAATTAAAAATATTGTAGATTTGTTTGAAATAAACTAATATATTATTAGTATAAAAAGTTTTCACGAAAGATAAGATTTAAATTTTTTGATGGATCACTTATTTATGTTTATTTTTATATATTTATAAGATTTCTTTTACAAAACTAAACAGATATGAATGAACAAAAAAATTATAATTTTCAACTCTATTCGGATATTTGAAATCTGAATATTTAACAAACATCTTTAGAAAATATTTAAAGAGTACATAAATAATATAAAGGTACAATGTAAATACTATTTTAATATATAATATGTTAATATAGGTGCCGTATTATACTAAACAAACTTCAATACTTTATACATTTTTTATGTCACATTGTCAATGAAACCGTAAAGCCATATACCGTAACTTTTACTCTTTGGGCTTTATTTTGTTTAATCTTTCATAGACTATTATAATATTATTTATTATTTCTCTTAAAACTAAAACACACGATTTCATTTTAAATGAAATAATAAATAAATAGTACTTTAATAAATACTTTCATTCTTTATTCAATACTTTAATAGTATACAGCGAAAAACGAAAAGAAAATTGTTAAACTTTTCCAAACGTTTCTAATAAAAATACATATAAGGGGAAGTTTAATTTTTGTACCAATTGTAGAGAAAATGAAAGAAAATAAGCTGAAATTGCTTGAAGATATTATGAGGAGAGATCATTCAAAGGCAATGAATTAATAAATTAAGAAAATTAATATAGAACTGTAAAAGGAAAAACGAGCAAATTAATACTGAAAAAGAGGTGAATAGATGAAATAGAAATTGATAAAAAAAAAAAAATGGACAAGAGGTAGGAGATCGAAATCTATAGAATTATAGATTTAAGGTGACCCATTCCATCTAGTTGGGAGTGTAAAACTAAGTAGAAGAAGAATAAAAACATTGTAACAAACTGATTAAAAATATAGTTGAATATTGTACTATTCCATGAAATTATTCAAATAACGGTAAATACAATTATACTATTACTATAAATGATAGTAATAATAATTTGTTCTAAAAAAATTAAATATAAATATGTGTACACTTAGTGCGTTTATACTTTGAAAATAAATTAATTTTTATTATTTAATTAAGAAAAGTAGGTACATGCAGTTTATATAAATAATTGGAGTTGTTTTAAATACGTTTTCAATAATTATTTCGAATTTCTGATATAGTATGTATTTAAGATGTAACATAACCACTGTTATATCGTTTAAGTTTTAGCTAAAAACAATATAATATGACAAACGCTTAAGATATATCATAATATATCATATATATATAAGATAGATATATCATATCTGTACGTACACATATGGTCTACACTGAATGTGAAACTTTAGAAATTGATCAATATAATCTAAGCATCTGGATACGATAGAGTCACGTGATCATGAATTTTTACATATTTCTATGGCATAGTTTACAATATAGACTTAAGTATATATCATACATTTATATAATATAAATAATAATAAACAATAAGATTTATATTCCAACATCTAGAAACATAGTTTGAATAATCTATACCTTAAAATTATGTAGGTTATAGTTACCTATGAATAATATTTTATATGTACACTACAATACATAGTATGTAATCCGTCTACGCTATTTTTTTTTTTTTTTACGAAAATCAAAAAAATATATCACGCGAGGTATAATAGAGCAGAAACGGAAATATGACTTACTATTTATCATATTACGCTATAATATAAACTATAGAATAGTGTAATTTATAAAATAATAAGAGTTATTATTATGACAAGAAATAGACCTATGGGCAACAAACAATGTTTCAAGTAAAAAAAAAATTCCAAGAGAAATATCGTAAAAATGATTTAGAGAAGTTTAAAAAATCCGAATTGCATTCATATATCATTTATTTTGAAATCGAGTCAATGGATACGTATGAGATATGTATGATATCAATATTTAATTTTTATATTTTCTATAAAATACTTTAATAGTCGTTTTTATGGATTTATATTCAGTTTTAATGGCATTTACCTTTATCCTTTACATAAGTTGGTACATAATTATCATTTGACTCAGCGATGTATATATTAATTTTCTTTTACGCTCATTTTTGTAAAATGTAAAATAATATTTTTGAAAAATATCGTGATGTTTATTTAACAAGAAATGTTAAATTATATGTACTATATATTATTATTATTATTTTGATATAAAATGTATAACATTAAATATGTAGGAAATTAAATATGACATCAGATTTGAATATAAACGTTTAGATGAAATATAGTATAATACTATTATCTTTAAATGATTTGTAAATACATTTAGATAATTTATAAATAAATCATGTTTTATAGTTTAAATTTAAATTTAAATTTTAAAAAAAATTCAATTAATTATTATATTTGGTTATAAAAACACTGGTAAATAATTATATTAAAAATCTAAATCTTAAAAATACTATTGTAACAGCAAATATAAACACTTCTGGTTGAATTTTTCTTCGGTTTCTGCTATAGCAAAACAACAAAGTAAAGGTTTATTTTATTGTTCGCTGTGGCGGCGTATGTATTTAGAAACAACACAATGTATTGTTCGATGAAACCAATTTATACACCAATCGCCCAGTTACGCGTTTAGTCGTTACCTTTAAATGGGAATTATCCGTCCTACCTCTAGATATCGATCTGTTTTGCAACAAAATGTTTGTGTCCCCATATTTATGATAACTCATATAAATGGTCTCTTATAAATGAAACAAATACAAAAAGTAGAGGTATTTTTTATGAAAGTTTTATAGAATAATTATGTGAGGTCAGACATGTGTATGCTTTTTCTCAACACTAAAATTGGCTACTCTGTGACAGTATAATTAGAGTTTATTCAAAATGGTTTAAAAAAAAAAAAAAAAAAAAATATGGTAGGTACTTCCATAAAAACATAAGAATTAAGTGAAATTAATTAGACATTTTTGGTGTTTTAACGTGTTTGAGTTTTTGAATATCCAATTAATTTTAAATTTTAATGATATTATTTGTCGTTGCGTCAGTTTCAGGTCAGAAATATTTTGAATGTCTAGAAGAATTCAATTAAAAAGTAATTCACCGCTTCAAAAGCCAGATGAACCTCAATTTGTTAAAACCTACGTCAAAGCTGTGACACTGAAGAGGTCCGTATTTCAATAAAATGTCAACGACTGTGATCACAAATTTCCATGTAAATGTATGTTTGTAAATTGCAAGTACATTGGTACAATGGTACAATATTTGCTTGGAATTGTATAAATGATTGTAAACTTGTATTTAAGTATACTTGAAATATTGCAAAAGATCTTTGAAAACTATTTTTTGATGTTAATAGCAGTCAAAAAATAATGATTATAATGATATAATATTTTAAGTTATGTCAAATATATAAATATATAAATCTATAAATACCTAATACCTATGTTTATTTTACTATAATCAATAGTTTTAACTGTTTCAGAATCTTATATTAATTATTTTTTAATGCTATACATAATAATGTATTGTATGTATAATATTTTATAAATATTCGTTAAGATAGCGAATTTCTTAATATAATTTTGTAAAATGTCTTTATATTAATATTAATAAACGTTTCATTGAGTTCGATATGACTATGTCTTAAATACTATGAAATGTAATTTGAAATGATAAAGAAAAGATATCAGTTATATGCCAAGGTATATTATTTTATTTTATTTTAATTAATTACATAGGCAAATGCCCTTTAGTACATATATCGTTAATACAACATATAGCAATACACGTTATTTAAAACAATATAAGACTAAATTATCAAATTAATGAAAACATAAATTAATTTAACTATTTATATTGTACACGTATTATAAATATTAAATAAATAAAAGAGATCAATAATTAAAAGGAATTACTTTCACAATATAACAATATATTTATTTTAGAAATTTAGTGACGAATAATAATAATAATAAACAGGCACAGTATTTCTTTGAAAATGCGAAAAATTAATAATAATAACAAGACAATGTCCTTTTGAGCTCTTTAGTTATTCAAAAATACAAATAAAATACTAATATTTAATTTTAAATTTCGTATATTTGATCAATATTTATTTTATTATAATTATTTATATTACATATCATAAAATGTACTTTAATGGTCAAATTTATGGTAATCTATATAATATAAGCAAATTAGCGGGTATATAAAATACGAGTGAATTGTTTGATATTCTGATTACATTTTTTAAACGCATAATCATAACACATGCCAATATATATATAAACTATATTATTATACACTTAACTTACATTTAGTAAAAGCAAAAACAGAAATATACATGATTTTATACGTAACATAAATGCTGTATTTATTCAGAATTGTTTTTAAATTTGTTAATTTATTACATATGCATAATATTGTAATTATTATTTCAATATTACAATATTAAAAAAATGTAAATTATTGAAATAATCGTATTATATTTAGTATTCTAAATACTTTTAATTTGAAATATTTAATAATGTATTTTAAACACAAAATTTTTCGATATTGAATAAAACTATTTGTATTAAATATTCTTTAGATATAATATGTATTTTTTTCATAATACTATTCATAAAATATATACTATAATATATACACTGTACGAATGAAATATATTTTTTTAGGTATAAATAATAAACAAATTCTATCCATCTTCATATTTCATGATATAAGTATTTTATGGTTAATCAATATAGTCACGATATTAAACACAATTTAATATTAGGTAATTAAATAATGTTTTAATGCTAGTATTTATCTATTTGATAAACATATTAAAAATATTTATTAAAACACTAGACCGGAAAATTTATGTATTTGTCCTTATTAATACGATAATCAACGGTTATGAATTTAAAATTTAAATTATGTATATGACATAGTTACGTATGAAAATTATTATATGATTTAATATTTATTTTTTTTTCTACTTCAACTTACATTCCTAACTATAAGGTGAAGCAGTGATCACCTTAGTACCTTCAACTCTATAAAACTTAACATCTTGTTAGCTCCATACAGTCACACTTATTAATATCATTTTCTTTTCAATCTATCAACTTTTTCACAGGTGTTCCTCTCCGTCTCTTTTATTCTACATTTATTTCTTTACAACTCTTACTACACAACTTAACCATCTCAAGCTATCCTCTCTCATTCCCTCCTTAATAGATGCAACTTATATTTTTATTCTTTATTATAAGTCATTCATCTTAGCATTCTCGCCTTCGATGTACTCATATTCTTTGTTCAATTTTCTCATTCACTGTCCATAGATAATAATATTTATTCATTATGTGATTATAAATTTAAACAAATATAATATTGATAATCTATTTAAGTTAATTTATTTACTGAATTATTTTAGTAAATATTATTTATATATACTATATACCTATACTTATGTAAATTTTTTCAAATTATAAACTTTAAAATTAAAAAAACAAAAAGCACATTACTTAAACATATATCTAATCGTGTTTAGAAAATACAATTTTATATAATTTCGATGACACTTTCTAAAATACAATTTCGATCGCTGTCGATTACTATTTACTATAACACTTCACAATCGTATAGATAGTATATAGTATCAAAAGTATACAACAAAGTGTTATACATGATAAAATATATTATCTTTATTATAAATAAATAATCTTGTAACTTATAAAAGTACAAAATAATGTGAAGGCCACATTATTACTGCAAGGAGATGCATCTCATTTATTTTATTTAAACGCATTTTTTGGTTTTTTTAAGTGCGTTTGTATATACCTTATTTAAAACAAATCTAAGATAACAAATTTAGAAATTCAATTTGATGGTATTCATGGTATCTATCTATACAGCTATATACACTAAAAAGTTCAAGCTCGAGGGTGGTTAAATTAATAAAATTTTACATCTATATATCTACTTATGATTTCCTTTCTAAACGTTTAGATATCTACAATCCATATCCATATCTACTATGGAAAATAAATATTAAATTTTTTAAGCAAACCAAAAAATTTGTTTATAAAACAAATTATACGCGACTATCGAAAAACGAATAGTTCCAGAAATTTGAAGTAGATGCGTTAAAAGTTATCTACGTCTCTGAAATATATATCATATGCCATATAATGTTATATCCAAGAAATAGTTTTAACTTTTTTTAAATTGTTTATTCATCAGCGCTACAGTTTCACTATTTAAATTTTCTTTGTAAAAGTCAAGTTAAAGGTAGCTATTTAAGTTTAAATAAAGACTGTGGTGGTAAAAACTCCGATTAAAGTTTAGTATCTAGTTATTATTTCTTTCGATTATTTAAAGTTTATAAAAGTATTAAGATTTTCATTATTTCAATAGCGACAGGTTCATTTGTTTTCTATTTAACATAACCGGTTTAATTAGTTTATTATCATGATAAAAGAGTAAAATGTTCATATTTGTACATTTTGCTTTTTATTTAAATCATAGAAAACAAATAACCAGTATACCTATATAATCTAATCTGATCACCGTTTTTATTAACTTAATTAATCAAAAATTTTAAGAAAAATTTGACCGAGGTTTTAAAGCTTTACAATTTGTCGGGTCTTTTAAAGGTTATACACGTTCTGCACCGTATATATAATAATTTATATTATTGCACATGGTAGGTATAGACATCGCGACCTGTAAGAACACCAAAAACTGACAACAAAATAAAGAATGAGACCTGAAAAGGCGTCGGAAAAATCGTCATCGTCCTCGTCGTCGTCGTCGGATACGGGCGAATGTGAATCGCGGCGTTTACGCCCACGCCGTTTCCGTCGACAACAGTCGCTGCACTTGCTGCACATGCTGCGTTATCGACAAATAATAACGGGAAAAAAAAACAACAGCAGACTGCGGCGAAAAAAAAATAAAGAAGTAGTTTTTCGAAATAGAAAAAACACGTGAAAACGTGATGAGATGAGATGCAGAAAGTGAAGAAAAAATTAACCGACTGTATATTGTTATGATATACGAGCGCGGAGCAAAGCCAACGGCGAACAACACAGCGGTCGACGTCTGACGCCACACTGAAATTCGCTCTCGTCGCTATAACCACTGCCGCGGCCGTTCGCGATGACTGTAAAATAATTCCGCTGTCGGCAGTCCCTTCGACCCTTCGACGCGATCCGTGGACGGGACCGACCCGCGAGTACGTGTTGTTAAAATAATAATATCATATGTCATATTGTGTTTTGCGACACGATAATAACCTTACAGCTATGAGGTCCGGAATAAAACGTAAAACTATTACGAAAAATTACGAACGACAAATATAAAAATAGTATACTGTGTTTTATATTATGAACAATATTGAAAGATGGTTCTGAAAAAGTGACTGAAATTATAATTTTAAAGGATAAATCGAATTTCTATATAAACTATATTTAATACGTTTTAATATGAAAACGAAAATACATATTTTTTTATTTATTTGTAAAATAGACGATAATTTTTAAACAGTATTTTTCGTTTTAATGTTTTTCTAGGGTTAAAAATTAACGTGTGCCGTCCACGAATGTGTGAGCGAAACGAAAGGAGCTAGAAATAAAATTGTTTATAAAAACCTGCTCGTTCATCATGCGTTTTTATGATAAAAACTGTCATTATGGAAAAATAGTCGAGACTCTATACCCGTCACGTCCACAACTAAAATGAAAATCGAAAATAAGATATTACGCGAACCGCACTCCCGCGGGGATCACATGAGATGACCGCGATAATAACAATACTACGATTGTCATCCGGGCACTGACGAATAGATTCGATATGGTGGACTTTGACGTTTGGGCCCCATGACTATATACGTCTTATATAGACTTATTGGGTCAACGGGGTCATAGCTACAATTTATAATATGTAACGAGACTTTGGAGTTCAAATATTGAGTATAGGAAAAAATCGAAAAAAAACATTCCCGTTTTTATCCATTTTAGAAATTTGTCACATAAATATGATATAAATAGACGTAATAAACTTTATTAAATCTTACGAGAAATTTTATTTCGGTAAATAATAAGTTTTAACAATTAATAAAAATAGAAATTTCAACTGTTTTTAAAATGTATTCATTCCTGTCTACACGTTTTCATAACTATATAAATATACGATTTTGGTGTATTTGATGATGATAATTTTTAACCGACCATTTTAAACGAAATAGTGAAAAAAATAGGTATAAAAAATATATAATAATGAGATATTTATAAAACCCTTCACAATTTTATAACATTTCGTAAAATTTCTGCAGCTTATAGTAGAAAATTATAATATTAATATGTGTATAAATTATATAATTATGATTAAATTTCTATATTTTAGCCCCCATAAGTCACATGCGTATTTCATAACTTATATTGATATAATAATTTACAATATAGTGAAAATGTTTTAAAAAAATATTAAAATATAATTAATTAATTAATTTACCGTTCATCAATAACATTTTTAATTAAAAGTACTATTTATAAAAAATAAATATGAATCAAATTTAATTTAATAGTATCATTTTTTTCTTATTGAATACCATACAGATATAGTTATATATATTTTATATTATATTAGAGATAAAATAATATTATTTGTATAAATAATTTTTCTTAATCAAAAATAAATAGGTCTATCTACTATAAAATTTAAACGCCTCTATATGTTGTGTATTATTTTTTCAGTTTTAAAAAACGATTTAAAAATAATAGAATATCTAAAAACAATATGATATTTTGTTGTACAATAATTATAATGTGATACATAATTATTATTGGATTTAACACGATAAAGTAAAAATATTATCTTAAGTTGACTGACCTGTGAATGAAACGCAGTGCCTGAGCACGCAAATCGACATTGTGGATTCTGCGAGACTGCAATAACGAATAAACGATAAACGCTAGCAACCGTAGTGTAAGATCATCAAGTTCACTAAAACGAATAGCAACGCTTTCTGTTATACGACACATGCAGCTCGCTGATGTTTAGATGTCTGCCGCGAGGTGTCACTACGTGTTTAATTTAATTTATTGAGTCTAATTTGAACTGTTCGAAATGTGTGAAAAATAGAGTTTTATTATTTCGATTTCGATTATTATATTATTATATCAAGAAGAGCTCGGAGGCTTAATAAATGCAAAACTATAAAAAAATTGTAGTTTTATGCATATTTTTTTCAATTATAAAAGGCTAAGGTTAATCCGTTTATATCAAAAGTATGACCCAACTTTTTCAATTAATTTTCCCATATAATAAAACAATAAGAGTAAACCAATATTATTCGTTCTTATGATATCATAGATAGGTAAAGATCAAGTACATCATATTTATACTTGTATCGATTTTGTATTACGAAATCAAATTTTCTATTCATCGGTGGTCAAATTTAATTGTTTATCAAACCATACTTAATGAAAACTTTGACTTTACAATTGATTCTAACTACTAAGATAAACACCTATTTTGTTAAATATTTGTATAAAGTATAACTTAATTTTAACAATTATTAGATATGTACCAAGGCAACAAATACTATGTATAATATTGTACTAAAATGTATTTATTGCCATGACGAATAATATGTACGATAATATTTTTATATTTTCTCGAAATAATTAAAACATCAAATATAAGTGTACGTAATTATTTATATACATATACTTAATCTAATATTGTGCGGTTCGATTTTATTTTCTTTTTAAAAATATGCCGTTTATTTGTTTAAAACCAGGGTCAATTAAAGTCATTCAGAAATTGATTATAATATCCTTAACTGCATATTTATATAATACATTTTCATCAATTGTACCATCTTGTTCATTAGTCGCAACTGGATGGAAAATCTATCCATTTGATAGGAAATTTTTCTCGTCGTCGTTTCTTTTCATGACCAGTGCAGCAATAACTATAGTGGAATGCGATATATGGCCATGCAGTACAAAACCACATAATCGATTACTTAAATTTTTAGGAGAGGTAAATAAAAAAAATTTTTTAAAAATGTGTTCCTTAATCAATTGAATATTAATAGATACCTAATAAAATAATCTAATTCAGTGAATATTTTTATAGATACTATTTACAATTTCTCATCGAATATCTAACTTATAAGCAGAAATTCTGCTACAGAACATTTATTACACTTATCTATAACATTAATTGAATACAATTTTCAAATTTATATGTTTGATCTAAATTTTATATTTTATTATTTAGCTTTATATAATGACAGCATGTATAATGTTTGTTTACATTTTATTTTGGCATCCAATCGTTATTGCCATATCCATTTGCACTGACAATTTGGGTGTATTAGTGAGTATTTTACTATAATTGTTTTACGTTAAAAGTAATTTTTACTACTTTTATTCTTTACTAATTCTATTTCTGCAGACAAATAAATGGTTGGGAAGCACAAATATATATCTGAAAAGTATTCCAATATGCATGGAAAACGTACGTAGCACGAAATTTCACTGCATTTTATTGGGAACATTGATATTACACAACGTACTTGATCGATTCGGAATGAACGATATGTAATAGTAAATATTAATAAGATTAAAAACAATCAATAATAATTAATAATATAATATTGCAGGAAACGTTTAAAGATGATTGTGTCTTCAAATAGGTAAATAAATAACTTTTGAACGTTATTAAATACCATTATCTACACAAGCAAAATCAAAAGTAATAATACGTATGTTTTAACGTCTGTAGTTAAATAAAATATATATATATATATATATTAAAGAAATATGAATTCTATTACAATATACATTTGAAAAATGAATGTATTATAATTTAATATTGGTAATTGGTTTAATACAACTATAAATTTATATGTGTAGATTTACAACTTATGCGTTTAATGTTATAATATTTTTGGCTATAATATTTCAAATAAATTATTGGATTATAGATTTTTAAATAGTTGAGAAAAAAAGTAATTAAAACTGTGGTGAAGTTTAGGTATACGAATATTACAATAATATCACCCTACTATGGTACTCCCTTCCTAGGACTGTATAAACGTCTATAAAAACATTTTATTTATAGATATTCTAATAAATATATATAATATATTATCATTTGACACAAAGTGCGAGTTTAAATAATAAAAATTTCAATTCATTAAAATTAATTAATTTTATATTTTGTATGTAGTGTATGATATTGACTTTATAATATACTATTATTATAAAAATATTATTACTTTATAATATATTATAAAATCAATGATAATATGAAAACAATTTCCATGATTGGATCCTCACCCTCCTTTTAGAAAAATCCTGGTTGCCCCACTAAGGTACCTTTTTTTTATATTTTTAATATTAGTATTGTCAATATTATATACTATACTATATGTATGACCCAGATTTATGTACTAATTGCAATATCTATCTTCTCGAAAAATTAAAATTTTAATTAGAATTCTGTTTTTTTTTTTTTAAATTATCAAATAGCCAACAGACTATAATATTACATTTATTACTTTTTTAAACAAAAAAAGATGTCGCATAAAAAAATTAATTTTACTTTTAATTTTTAAATTATCGGAAATTTGAAGATAGCCAAATTAAAAAATATGAGTCGACTTCCATTTTTCATCAAAGTGGTGGTGATTTTTGAAAATCTATTTTATTTTATTTAAAAATAAAATATTCTACGTCATTTATTGTAATTATTTAAACTATTATAACATGGAATTCAAAATTTATTTAATCAATAATATAATAAGTGATACCTGATAGAAAATTGACTTAACTATTTATCGGTATATATGTAAATCATCGACCTTTATTATCTATGATTTTTTTTGATATAATATTGTGTTATCACTTGCGAACTTTATAAATATTCATAAAATACATTTTATATGTCATAATATTAAATTATTATAATAAATGACGTAGAATATTTCATTTTTTAATTAAATGAAAAAAATTCCCAAAAATCGCCATCTTGATGAAACTAAGAAGTTGACACATCAAAAAGTTCATAAAAATATACTCTTTTATTTGGGAGTCATCAACTTTCATATAACTTTAAAAACATAAATAAATTTTTTTAATAGACGTATGAAACTAAAAAAGTAATAGAGATAATACTTTATCCCGTTGCCTATATTATATATATGTATATAAATATATTATATTATATATAATATATATATATATATAAAAAACTTTGCAATCACTAATTTAAATTTTTCACGAACATATATTACAATTAGTAAATAGATCTGAGACATTATATATTCACTTATTGGTTTGAATTATATTCGATTATATAATATTAATTATATTTCGATTTATTATAAATTAAAAATGTCTTTATAATAAAATATATACCTGTATTGTACAAAACTTTTAAATTAACATAATGTAGTTATTATTCCATTATAAAATTAAAATAAATACTGAATCGCATTTTACGCAATAAATTCCCAAACAATTATTTTAATTAATACAAATATTAAACTTTAAGGCGTATGCCGAGGCATGTTTACAATAACATTGTTTAAAAAAAAATTTCAATATATAATAACAAAACAAATAATATGAGTTAAATTTATAGATATAACCTATCAAAAACAGAAAAGATAATATTTTAAAAAAAAAAAACAAATTTAGTAAAAAAAAATATATATATTTAATTAGTTAATTATTAATTTGTATAATCATGCAATTTTTGTTCATAAGAATTGCTTATTAGGATTACTCTTAAACTTAAAAAAATACAATTTTTGAATAAAAATTACAATGTTTTTATTAATTAATTTAATATTATTTTTAATACCTAACACATTCCTGCATAAAGTGTATTATAAAAATCGCAATACGGTATTCACAAATTTGTCTGTAATTTACTAAATTATAAAACATACATTTTTCCTTCTATTAAAATTTGATAAATTTTAAAATGTGATCATTATTATTTATTAAAAATGTTAAATAATAAAACATCATTTTACTTTTGTAAGAAATATAATACACACGACTAAGAAGAAAAATAAAATTTGTTTACCTACAATCTATCAACAATATTACTAAGACCGGTGTTTAGTTACGTATCATTTATTATTTAGTTACATATCGAATTTCATCCAAATTCTTCAACACATTTTTACTACCTAGATATTTTATTCCAAACTTAAAAACACACATACAAATAAGATTAATGGAAATTCAAATATAACTTCCTTATCGCCATGAATCATAGTGTTATTCATAAAAATAAAGAATTAAAAAAAAAAATCAACTTTCAATAAATTTTATCAGAATGTTTTTACATTGTATATTAATGTATTATAATATCTCAATTGAATAAAACTTGCTTCGCTATAATATGGTTATTAATAATATATGAATATATTGACATTTTACATTATGAAAATATTATACGATTTATATTTAAATGAAAAATGAATATTGTCAATATTTATAATATCTACATATTGTTATTATTATTGTAATCATAACATACACCTAGTACCTAAGTAATATTTACATCATTTATAGTGAGAATCCATTTTTTTTTTTTTTTACCAGTATGTAATTCATACTTACACACTTTTAGATTAACTAATCAAAATCATAATTATAATTAGTATTCCATATAAATCTAATTAAAGAAACTTTAATTATATTTTCCCATACTATATAAGACATCACCCTAATTAGTAAATTCAGACTTCTCATTAAGTTATTTTCCAAAATTTTAAAGCTCCATAAAACCTATATCGTATGAATAATGAATAAATTATTAGAACTTATATATTGATATCTATAATATTAATAATTCGTTTTGTTTAAAATAATTCGCATTCGACTGTTTTATTTCTATAATAAAACAAAGAACATGAAAAAATTAATTTATACCTAAACAATATTTGTTCAAATTAATCATTATTTAAACTATACAGTACCTACTAAGGTATTTCATATTAAACTTATCAGAGTTCAATAACTTGATTGCGTTTTGAAGTTGTTATGCTATTAGGTAAATATGTTTATTAATTATTTCATTTTTTTTTTTTATTTATATGAATTTTAATATGTAAAAACTTCGCCAAGTAACACAATGGTACATTTTATGTCAATACAATTAGAAATAAACAAATTAAACGAATATTTGCCAAACAAAACAACACAATAAAAACATTTTTATTTTATTATTGTTTTGATTCAGTGTAATAAAAATGTTTGTTGAATTCGTAGAAATTGTAAAGTTCAATAACGTATAGATTTGTATTTGAAATACGGAAAATAAATTACTTTATCAAGAATAAATGTATAATGATGCATGAAGGATATTAATCCTTTGTAAAAATTAAAACTTATAACATTCAATAAAATATGTATACAATTGTAATGTAATTAATTACATTTAGTCAAATAAATACAATCAGAACTGATTAAATCGATTATACCGATTTTCAATATGTATTTCAATAATTATATCGAATATCGATGTTGTCATGCAAAATAATAAAACGTATATTGTAATATTTGAAATTTAAATTGTCACATTTATATAAAAAAAGTTTATTCTTTATACACTATCATCATGAGTGACATATTATTATTGTGTGCATTAGATTTTTAAACATCGTATCAAATTTAAAAATATGTATAAAAACAATTGCATTGCATTTTATAGTATCAAGATTATTCAATATTTTCTTAAAATCGGCTTTAGCTGATTTTTTCGTATTATATAATCAAACTGCAGTTGTACAACACGTCATTATAAGCAGTATAGTTAAATTAATAACTATAATACCTTTATAATAAGGTTATTATATATTAAGTCGGGTTATAATACAAACCACATAAATCCAATATATCCTTACCTCCCTCTCTGCCGGTCTTTCGTTTTTTTTTTGCCGAACCTTTGCTCGGCAATGTGTTGCTCGACCCCGGTCCCATGGCCTTCTCCTTGTTCTTCCACCGGTTCAACATATCCGTCTTCTTGATCAAATGGAAATATATCGTGACAGAGCGTTCGTTTTCCTCGACACGAGTAACGTACACGGACTGAACCTAACCTCAGCCAGTCATGATGGCATGGCCCATGAGACGACGAGGACGCGAAACTATCTTAACCACCTGGGTAACTAATACGATACGATGCACGGTGATGCGTGGCGGGCGGGTAAGGGAAGGGGAGGGGAATACAAATATTGATAATACCGATTTGATACCACGGCCGAGGACCAAAATTCAACACGATCACCCGGCGACCATACACCGCTAAATGGACTTTGAACCCGCAGATGCACTTTGTGGGGTTAGGAGAGAGGCGTCTGGGACACGCGCGCGGCCGGTGGCGTTCGGCGAGAACCGACCCTAACCGCGCCGGCGACAGTTACTCAATCGATAGCGCTTTAAGCGTCCCCCTCGTACGAAAAGAACCCCTACTATCCGCTAGATGGATACATAATAGGGCGCTGCAATGAAGCCGCCAGTATAGTAGTAGTAAGTGGATAGTAGAAACGTGTCTTTTCACTTTACGAACCCCTGTACGCACACGGTGCACCGCGAACTTTGCTACGCTCACCCGCGTGCAGCCGGTATGCATATTATACGATGATTATAATATACCTACGCATATCGGATATACGTCGCACTTGTACGTACAATAATACTTCGTCTGCAGTATAACGCGATGAAGTACATACTTCAACAGTCAACTATAATAATATGTTTAGTATATATATATATATATATATATATATATATATTATCTACATAGGCTTAGGAAATCGCGAGAGGAGATTAAACTCGTCAAATTTAACGTTTCATCATAATTGCACGTACGCGGATTTGCTCCTCTCGACCTTATACGATTTTTTCACAATGTATCTACAGTGTCGTTACAAATAAATATAAATCGATTTTCATATTAAAACCTTAAATTAGACAATTAAACATAAACTGTATAAGATGTTACACAAAATAATAAAAATATTCATTCTGGTTAGATATTTTTTTTTTTTATTTTTTTTTTTTTTTTATCTTTTTTTAGTTCTATTCATAATCTAACAGCACATAGTTCAATTAAGTAGAAAAATCGAATTAATAATTATATTAATTTTGTTAACTAACAGTAAATAATGTACTTTGATTTTTAAGTACGCTTTTTGTAAAAATAATGCATCATTTTAATCATCAATAAATTAGACATTACTACATTTTAAAAATAACGAAATTGTGTCTATATTATGAGAAAATTAACTGAATCGTTGTTGTCGATATTTTTCATTTATTATAACATTTACCATCTCTCGATTGTTCCACTTGACCAGCTCAAGTATAGAAACTTCTTGGTGTTAGTCTATTTTAAATTTAAATCAAATTAAGTATTAACTATACTGAATACAACAATAAGAATAGTGTTCGGCAGCTATATATTTTAATAGATTGTTTCCGGTAGTCCATCAAATGATTCAATATATTATAAAAAGGTACTATGCCATAAGAACCTGTCAAAAACACATGTCTTGTGGGTTTAACACAAGGAAGTACTAATAGTCGCTTTTCTCCACGGTCAATTTATATTATAAACTTTTCAATTTATTTTAATATCAAATATATATAGATCATCAGTCAAAAATATTGTAAGTATACTTACATATTTTATCATTTACGTATATTATAATACTTTTCACGCATAAGTAAATAAAATGAAAAATTCTTACTACAAAATGTTCATGTGTATTATGTTAACTTTATAATAAAACACACACACAATGAATTCGGTGTGTTTATTTTAAAAAAAATTGTATATACTTAAGAAAATATTATTATTCATCGTTTTTCAATTTGTGTGCATACATGTAACTTTTATAATAATATATATCACATTATTGAGATGTAAAAAAAATAAAGCGTATAATTTATACGAATAGAAATAGGTCATACCTACTTCAAATAAATATTCAGAGTTTCATAATAATTTTTAATGTCTATTAATAATACAATATAAATTAAATGGTGTAATAAATAAAGATAAAAATAAATATTTTTTTATCATTTATTCAGAATAAAATTTGTTTAGAAATTTGTATTAACCTAGGTAGGTAGGCTACTTAATTTAAACATTACAATATTGCAATAAAAGTGACAAAATTAAAATCTACTGATTTTTATTATATATATAAAATTGAAGATGCTTTATTTATTTATATTTCAAATAGTTCAATTCCATCACTTACATTTATTTTGTATGTAGTGTATTTAAAAACCATTGAACGATTAAAATACGTTTGAAAAACGGAAATTGCGAAATCATAATTGGAAGGAAACGGTGAAATACGTAACTGACATAAATTAAATTACGTTTCGTGCAAAAAATAATATAATTCATCCATTCGTAGAAAATTTAAATATTACATTTAATCGATACACATTTTATAAATTATGTTAAACTTTATTATATCTTTCTTTAATAGCTATTTATACGTGAATAAAATATTGAATTAATAAACTAACTAATAATTATAATCTGTTTATATTTTAAGAGTACTGAGTAGTGAGCAGGTAATGGCATTATGTCTAAAGTAATTATCTAATATAGGTAACATAATAAATACTCATTATTAATTTCCATAAAACAGATTAACAATTATTTTGTATTGTTTTAACTTAAAACTAAATTCCTTATAAACAATTTATTGAGTTTCATCTAAATTAAATACAGTTAGTATGTAAAATCGAATGTACTTCAGTTATAGGTATAAATTTATTTGTAAAACAGTTTAACCGTTAAACATAAAACTTATCAAACCTACCAAATCATAATATAATTATACAAATTGTAATAATACATATTATTTTTGTAATTCTAAATTATTTTAGTTTTTTTATTTGATCGTAATATAATTTATATATTCAAATGTTCAACAATGAATCTTTAACATCCCTCACAGTTGTCTTTAATAAATTATTTAAGTTTATAATGTATTTTGAATTTTTCCATAATCAATATTATTACTACCTATTCATTGTTGTTGCGTAAGTACCTACATAAACATAATATATTGTATCGATAACCGAGTCGATTTATCATTAGCGTCATTATAAACACCAGGTGGTCTCAGCCATAATAATCCCGGAACCTGATAATTGAGAACAATAATTAAAAATATTTGACTTGAAACATATTTTATCCAAATATTTTTAAATACGAAAATAAAATGGACGAAATAATCCTTTATTCGACGAACTTAAGGGTTCGTCAAAAAAAATCCTTTATAAATCAAATAACGGTTAACTACGTTCAATAAATGATCGATACATTTTTTTTTTTTTTATTGATTTTCTAATTAACGTTATTTTTACGCTCTTTTACGTAGCGATAATTCCAATCAGATGTTGGAATTATATGGAATACCACGACGAAGGTGTGCTATAATAGTTTGCGTGTGATATGTCTATTAAAAATATTATGTAAAACAACACCTGTAAGCCACTACCTGATGCCAATTGACGGTCGTCATTACTTATTACCACGTGTTTATTATGAAAACGTGCACGCGTCGCTTGTGGGCGGTAACGTATATAACAAAATTAATATTAAATAATTATATTGAAATAACGCATTAATGTGATCATCATGTGCGGTACATACCGATGAACGGGTGACCGTTGCTCTTGGCGTTCAGTATTCGTTGTACCTCGCCGGCTTCGCTACCGGATTCGGATCCGGACTGCTGATTATGATAATGGTGCTGCGACGAAGGCGGCGGCCACCACTGGCTTTGCGTTGCCAACTGTTGATTGTTGGTAGTGTCGCGGAGTGTGCCGTAAATGGCCGAGGTGGACGGGCTTCTCTTGGGTACGGGCGGCAGCGGGCGGTCCGAATCGGTTGATCGGCGACGGGTGGGTGGCTGCGGTGACAGGCCCTTCTTTGTGGGCCAGTACACGGGCTGCTCTGCTGCTTGGCGTTGTAGTTGCTGCGGTGCCACGGGCACGTGTTGTGGCGAAAAGCTCACTCGCTTCGCAGGGCTGACCGACGCGGCGGAGCCGATAGTCCCTTGGTCGTCGGACGCTGCAGTCATCTGCAGGGTACCTCTTTTAAAAATCGGCTGGAACCTTTTCTGGTTTACACCACAACCGGTTACGGTCGCGTCCTGCTCGTCCGTCTCGTAGATAGTCGATTGTCTGCTCGGTGGTGAATCCCGTACGCACCCGATTGTGGCCCGATTCGGAGATCCCCGGACAAACGGGCCCCTTGTACCGTTGTCGGCCGCGGTGGCCGGCACGTTGCCGTACACGACGGATGTCTGCTGTCTTTGTCGTTGTTTTTGTAATTGTTGTTGTTGTTGTTGTTGCTGCTGCTGCTGTTGATGTCGTTGATGGCGGGCAACGGCGGTCGCGTACTCGGCCACTGTCGTTGACGAGGGAGCGGTAATTTTTACCTGCGCACCGACGGGCATGAGCAGAAATCTCTGACCTTGCTGCGACTGGCCACCGTTCCTGCAATTGCTGTAGTACTGTGAATACGGTATTATGGGAGCGGATCGCCTGCCCGATATTGACGACGATGACGAAGGACTGCCTTGGCCGCCGACCAAATAGTCCGGGACTACGGTGGCCGAAGACGACGACGACACCAGGGAACACGTGCTGTCCGCTCGACGGCCGTAGTTTGCGTTCGCGTCCCGATCGAACGAACCGGGACTGACGCTGCGAGACCGTAAGTCATTCATGGCGTTCACGTGCCGATTGAGCACTTGCATACAGTGAACGCGTTGCTGTTGTTTTTGTAACTGTGCTCGGTAACCCGCGTTTTCGGTGCTATTGTTATTGATATTATTGTTGTTGCTGTTGTTGACGAATGCAGTCTCAATTATCGTCTTGCTCTGCCGGTTGTTATGGACCGCAGCTGGTGACGATGAAGGTGCACCGACGACGTCCGCCGAAGCCGCTGCAGTTTTGTTCTTGTGATCACTGCCGCCCGTAAATATAGCGGGCGTCAACAATCGTCTTATGCCTTTTTTTTTAACAATGCCATTACCGCTCCCATCCGACGAGTCGGCAGTCGTAGCCGCTACTGTCGGTCCCATAACTATGTATCCTATCTTTTTCGTCTATAGAAATACAATTGTTATTATCTCTATCTACTGTTTGTCATGAAAAACACCTTGTCACTCACCTGAAAACAGATAACACTTTTAATGAAATTTGATTAAAAATCGATTTCCTACTAAAACAGTATTTTTTTAGTCTTTTAGGAATTTATTTAAATTAACTGTCTAATATTAGCGTCATTTAACTATTATTAATAGAATTATTATATATGTAGATTTTTGTTGAATAGTGAAGTATCTATATCACTAATAAATAAAAACAAACAAAGAGTATAACTTATAATACACTACATTTCACTATACTTACTATGTAAATTGGGATCCAAACAATTATTAAGATCTAACTCTGGGTAATTCGTTTTTTATAAATTATAGATAATATAGTAACATAATTTTACCTATTAAAGACATTTTATTTTCTCTCTAATATACCATTATATCTTAACAAGATTATAATAGATTATAACAGTAAAACTAAATTAATTAATTAATTAATGTGAATAAGTAAATGTATTAAACGATCTGATATTTAAAATGTTTATAGCACAACCTACACAAAATAAACTATTAATGATGTCATTAAAAGTAATATACTTAATAATTAATGGTAATGTTTTGAAATAAATTATGATAACTACTTATATTTCAATATAATATTACCTATATGTTAACTCTTCTAAAATAAAATATGTTGAAAAAATAATTATGTAATAAGAGAAACACGAATATTTCTAATGACAGACCAATTAATACTTTATGTTTTACACTGACATATTTTTTGTTCAACATATGCGATCATTAGTGTTGAACCAATAAAATATCCAAATTCTTTGTCACATAATATTATAACTAATAAATAATTATAACCAACTGTTTTTAATATTATGCAATTATTCAATAAACCGAAGATAATAGTTAAATTTTATTTAGTTATATAAGTTTTATATCCATAGTAATGCAAAACTAAAATTTTAATTTAAACAAAAAAAACATTCCCAATTACGATTTACGTAACTGCATAATATTTATGTAGAATACATATATAAATTGTTAAAAATTATTTAAAACTTTTATAATACAATAGACGAAGTAGAAAAAGGATATACGTAAGAATCAAAACATGCAAATTATTAAATAATACTAGTGAGACACAGTTATCTGTATTATATTTTATTAAAAGTATATTTATATTATACATTAAATATATAAATTTATACAGAAGCAAAATAATACGAATAAATTCATTAATAAAATAAAACTGCTGTATGCCACAGCACTGAATATTTTATAAATGCGGTAATTTCATCGTCTATTGTTTTATATTTTTATAATATCATTAATCATAAATATCATTTACCTAATATTATACCTAAGGTATAGTAAAATAGTAACTGAGGCAGAATATTTTGTGACTGATATTAGTTTTTAGTTTTTAATTAAGATGTTAGTAATAAAAATGTAATCTAATTAAAGATATTAATTTATTATTTCCTATAAATCTCTTAAAGTATTATAATATATTTTGAGAATCATTTTATCAATGCACAATATATTATCGAAGTATATATTTTAATATTTACTGTTTAGCTATACCGCAGTGTTAAAAAAAAAATAAAGAAAAAATTAAGAAAAAAAAATTTTTTTGTATAGAACTAACGTTTCAAACACGTTGCAGTGTTCATCTTTAGAGTTGTCCTATTTCTAATGTAATGTAACAGGTTCAATATTTTCTACAGGACTAAATACCTTATATTATCTGTGTTCTTAAACAAAATAAATATGGATGTAACTGAAATTAATGATTTGTATTATAAATTAATCTACGGAAGGTCGACAATAAACAATTTTTATTATTATACTTATTATTATTTAATATAATATTAAATCAAATAAAGAGATGTACTTAAATACATCCACAAGAGTACAATTTAGGATTATAATAGTAAATTAAATTATTATATGTTATTTGTGTATCTATTGACTGAATTTAATTCTTTGATTGTAATACAAATACATCCAAAGTGCACACAGTCCATCCATTTTTAAATTATTGGATCTATTAAACACTACTTTATACTACAAATTATAATTAATCATTTAATTTATCATTATATCACTTTATTAATCATTATACTATTTTTCTCTCATATTGTTCATTTATAAACATATAGTACCTTTTTATTATAGTACATATTGATAAAAGAATTATTGTAGACAGTTTTAAATAATTTTTTTTATATAATTTTTAGTATTTAAATATATGGTGAATAATTACTAAGTATTTATATTATATTTATGTTAGCATATTTTTAAATAAAATATAGGTAATCGAAATTTTTTTTTACCTACAGACCACCTTACAGAAAATAAAAAAATATAATAATAATGAAATAAAAGAGCGTATGTATATATCTTATCTCTTATATTTCTCTATATAAAAAAATTAAATCAAACCAAAATGCGATTATTTACTTTTAAAATTATACCTACAATATTAGTTTATATAAATTTTAATTTGAAGTTTCAAAATGCATTTATGCTATAAGTTAGTTTGTTTTATTTAGTTTTAATAATACTAACTATAAAATAATTATATAGGCTTGTTTATTATTCGAAAGTGTTAGCCTTAATATAATCTAATGATGCATAAAATAATTTTAGCCATGAAGTCAATTGGCTTCACATAATATGTTAATTTATTTAGCTATTTTACCGTTAAGCATTATTTATTAAATCTTTATCAACATGAACATACAATAATTATAAAAGTAATTAAAAAATAAAATATAATATTGGTATTGATATTTATAAATATTCAGCGTAACTCTAAATAACTTTTTTAATTTACTCGCATATTTTTTTAATATGTTTTATTCACGTAATTACAGAATTTAAACTTGATCACAACTCGCATTAATAATTGTATTAAACATTTTAAAATATTTTTTTTATTATTATTTAGGTATTTAACTTAACAATAAAAAGCCAAAAGTAAATATAAATATTTTAAAATTTTAAAATCTGATTATAATTTCTAAAGGCCTAGCCCAATTTGTACGTATAATTCTTTAGAAATCAAAATATTAAACATTTATAAATTTAATATCTTTCAAAGAAATGATATAATATATTGTATAAGAAATGGTTTTCACTGAACTATAATAATATAATAATTTCAGAATTCAAAAGGATCATGTCGGATAATTCGTGTTGGCTGAATGTTAACAAGTATTTAATAAGAAAAAAATTAAGACGGACGAAATGGGTAATTCTCACGTAGGTATTATTGTTATTCTTAAACTTGTATAGGTCTGGATGATCTAGTTGGTATGAACGTGTGGTATGTATAGTTAACAATTTATATAATTGTATATATAAAACGTGCCTTTTACTATTTATTTATTAAACGTATACAAAAATCTTATCATTAGTAAAAAAAGAAGTTGAATCGCATTTGTAAATATTGAGGTGTAATATTATCTCAAAATAAGATTATTTCTTTGAATAACTATTTTGTCAGTTTGGTTTTATTTTTTTAATATTATTATAAGGCTATGTTATTTTTTTTAAATATCATAATTCTTATTGTTTATGAAACGTGTACTGCCATATTCGATGTCAATGACAATAACTATATTTATATATTATAGTATACCTACACTAGGTAACAAAACTTGCCAATTATACGATATTATTCGAATTCGAGCAAGTAGCATTGGGTCAGATAATACAATTTATAAGGTCATTTTAATTTTTTACCCATATATCTTCCAGGGCATATTAAACACTAAACTAATAACCTCGTTAAAAATATTTTTCAAAGTAAATGAAGGTCGTCAAACAAAAACAAAAAAATACCAAATATGACCATATAATATATTAAAATATATAAATGTTTTGTGACACAATTGTGGATCATTAATATTTTAACGAATAATTTCTATGAAACTATAATATATAAATACAGTGTTTAATGCTCATAACTGTTTAATATACAAAATAACATAAACAAAAACAATAACAGGAATTTATAATATTTTTTATTATCGATTAACGATGAAGATAGATTTTATTAAATATGTTTATTTCAAAAAATATGAACTGTATCTTAAGTCTTATAAAAAAATTAAATTATAAAACAAAATTTTATAATTTTACATGAAGACGTAGATTAATTTAAAAAACGCACACTTAACAATTACAGCACAGTAAAGGTACTGTACAGCCTATTTGAATATCTTCTTTCTTCCTATAATAATATAAATTATAATGTCACGTTTTTGAAGTGCTCTAAACACTAGACCTATTATTTATTATCATATTTTAACTCATAAGCTATTATAATTTTATAGCTAATATACAATATACCATGATAACATCCACGGAATAATATAATTGATCTTTTAAATTGTATACTATTTTCTATTATCGATTATCATGTATACTGTACATACATGTACAATAAAATATAACAAGATTAAGTTTTACGTAAACATAATACCTAGTTACATTTTTACGCATTGATTGTCTAATATACTGACACGGGTAATAATGTATTGATGCATATATTATTAGATACACACAATGAGATTTAAAAAATACTTTTATTAGACATCAAATCAAAAGCTAATGAACATTCATTTTATGATCAAAGACGTTTAACGACATATTTGTATATTTTGTTCATATACAGTATTATATTATAGGTACCTATATAAATAAGTGACGTAATCGTGTAAAACATAAAGAATTAAATAATCTATAAATTACGTGTATAATGAATATATATAAAATATATCATATTAAAAAGAAATTAAATTAAAATTTGAAAACACAAATGTTTAAAACATAATTTTGTATAGGTACACGTACGAGGTATTTATACGATCCACAACACGAAAGAGGAGACAAAGCATAAAAACTTATAAAAATATTGTATTTTACCTAAGCTAATAAGCTCAATGTGTATAATCTTTACCAACTTCAAAAACAAATAAACATTTAAGACAATTCTCATAAAATACTCTGACTTTGTGTAAAACTATTGTATTGTGTGTTGCGTATTAAATAACTATAATATAATATATAATTTTCAATAAAAATTTAATATTTGGATAATAATATCTAGTAAATTTAATTAAAATAGGTATGGCCAATTTACTACAGTCTTATAACAAATCTTTTGTATATTATGTCTTATTTTCAGTGAAGAAAATAAATGTAAAAATAGTAAAGTATTATAAAAAAAAAAAAAAACTAGACTTTTAATTTTTTTAAAAGAAACAGTATCTGAAAACATTCTATTTAATTAAGACAATTATTCTTCAAATATTACTTTACAACGTATATAAGTTAATAATATTAGAAATAAACTTTTTACTATATACAGTATAATTCAGTAAATTATACAGTAATTTATATAAATGTCATTAATTAGTTTATAACGACTATAATATCAAAACCCCAATTGTCAGCAATTACAATAGTGACATAGTAATTGGTTAGGTGAACCATAGTATATTAGTATCATTAGTACGATGGACCCGCGGATTTAAATACTCATTGAAGTCAATGCTCAAGATTACTTTTTACTGCCTTCTTACAATAAAAACCTATTTTTTTATTACTATACAACTTTTTGGTCGTTTAAACTCATACGCTACATTGCAACACATTCAATTTCCTTTTTTTTTCAATATTAAAAATTAGTTGTTGTAACTTGCAATAACACTACAAAATTATACATGGTTATCATTAAAATGAAATGTTTATCTTGATATAATTTTCATGTTATAATGAATATTATATTTTATATTCATGAATATGACTACATATTATCACGACAATACACTCACCGTGTGACAAATCCGATATCGTCACCGAAATTATTTCAAACGACCCCGAAACGTATAAAAAATAAAATATTTAATATAAAAACATTTCGGACGAAAAACTCCGAAAATCGTACTTGATTCGCAAGCGCACGCGCACAATACACCAAACGCGACGCAACCGGTAACCGGCCCCGCACTACACTGCAGACGACAGACAAATCGGTTTCGTTGCCGTTACCGTCGTCGTCCACTGTTCCTCGACGGGTCGTTCGTCTTTCGGGTGCCCACTTTAGCCAACCGAACCGGTAAACGCGGCGTCAAAAGACGCGCCGTCTCCGGTTCGCGCGATTATTGAAATATGGATCGTGGTGAAGAAAAGACAATTGTGCCAAAATTTTGATCGAAATTTGAAAACAATTAATTACAACAGACCACCGTTCATCCCTTAACACGATATGCTATATTGGGCGCGGTCTGGTTGGCATCACTGAGTGCGCGCTATAGCTGCTGCTGTGAGACTATTATTATTATTATTATGATTATTATTTTTTTTTTTTTTGTTACGTGATGACGGCGGCGCCGAAACGAAACGAGCGCGTTTTGTGGGGAACCCGGTTTTTCTCCCGAGCAGCTGCGGCGGATAGTGTATGCCGGCGATTCGGCTCGCGGACGTGACCTTGTCGACGAAGAATGGACAAATAACGCGGTATAATGTTGTTGGTTTCGGTATGCGTGTGTTATTATAATATAGATAGGTATGTACGCGCCA
>CM023359.1:52628887-52696397 GCA_013282895.1 Eriosoma lanigerum
GTGCAATCGGTCGTAAATTCGTAATGGGTACCATACCTATTACCAGCAATGTACTCATAATAATATTGTAGTTTTGTATGTCGATTGGTAACGCGACTCTAACAACGCTGGTACTATAAATACGTTTCGGAGTATTTCTCGATGATACGAAAATATTAAAAATCATGTTTTAAGTGAAACCGTCCATTGTATTCGTATTGTTTTTTTTCTCATTATTTCTTGCAACATTCCGACTTTATAGTTTACACCACGACGCTCCATCGTCAGCGTCATCAATATTCACCACAATACTATATTTTTATATTATCATTTTGCGACTTATTTGTTTTAAATCAAATATATCGACATCCCGCGGGACGTGTCAGGGCCGGGTCCGTGCCGAAATCCGTCAGGGTGCAAGAAAACAATTATTTATTGAGTTTTAAACATGGCCGTTCTAACTTTCTGGTAAGGGTCCGGGCCGTGTTAGATCCGGATCGAAAAAATATCGTTGGAGACGATTCTCTTTCCGGATTAACGTACGTGTTCAGCCGGGAACGGCTGATATAACAGAACGAATTAATTTGATGACAAAATATTTTATTTACACGTACGGGATACTGAATAGAGTGTATAGTGTATACCTGACCGGTCCGACCCGGACGTGCCAAAAACTGACCCTGCCATGACACGTCTCGCGGAAGCAGTGAGAATAGACCTAAATACTTTCCGGGCGTCCCTGGATACTTAAATATTATCCTCTTCGGTGCGACCACACAGGACCTTATACGTGCTATGATCACACTATGTATAACACAATTCTAATAAATTAATAACACCGTACCGGTCCCAATCGATGATCGTTTTTCAAAAATTTAAAATAAAAAAAATAATAATTTCTGTATCGTCTTGTACAACCATTTGTTTATTACATTGAGTCGGGTCCGAACGTAACTGTGTCATACTGACATCCTGTATTGTAAATTATAATTTTTAGTGATGTTACGTGATGTTACTCAATTGCGAGGTCGAACCGAACTTAAAATTGGTCATTCGAACCCGAAGGAAACGAACTACTTAAATATTGCATCATAGGCGAAACTGTGACATATCTACGGTGGAGGGGGGCTACAGGTTCAATACTTAAATCTTAAATCTAACTATACTTTTACATACTCTTATGTACAACATTTTGTTGAACTAATTAACTTAATAAATTTAATATTTCCTGTCATATTATTATGAGTGTTAATATTTTAATCGTATATTATATAAAGCATTAAGATCATAAAAATATTGAACATTAGAACATTGCCTTATGTTTATGAAATAAAAATTATATTTGTTACAAAAGTGGATTGTATATATTTTATATAAAATAGTTCTTGTTATAAGTTTTGACTTTTATGTTATCTTCTCTACATAAATTGGGGGCTAATTAAAATATTTGGGTAGCTAAGAGCCCCTATTTCCACCTATGTATTGCATTGAACCCAAAACGAATTTTTTAAAAATTTTAAATTAAGTAAATAAACTTGTATCAGCTGCGGCAACGACTGGATTATATTTTGTTGTATTTCTCGGTGTTAAAATATAAATACCGGTCGATAAATATTTACAATTTTTTTTTTCAAATGAAATCTAAATATTATGTTTCTCATGAAGATTTGAACGAATGCAGTATTTAAAAGCCTGTTTTTTATATTACGCATAGTGCGTAGATACAACTATAATATAATATACTAACATCATCACACGTTTAAGGTTTTGTATATTTTCCGTAATTAAATTAGTGTTTATATTATTCAGTGAGTAAATACATAATAAAAACGCTGTGTAGAAAGGAATAATGATTGATTTACAAACATATGTTTACATAAGAAATAATATATTTTATAAACATAAACCACAAATATTCATAATAAATATGTTTTTACAGAATAAAAAAATTATTACCATATAAATATATACATACAATATATACCACCGTATATTTCCCGAGATGACTCTGTACGTGTGTATTAAATCTTAAATAGTCTATTAAAAAATCTATTAATATCTATAAATAATTTAATAATTACCTTAATTTTATTATATCGATCGATTTTTACTATACTCTTCGTCAGAATAATTTATACTCGCAGATATAATGGCTTCATATTGCGCTAATCACGCTAATAAAAAGTTCTGTGCAGACGTCTGTATCAAATAAAATGATGTTATGTAAAAAAAGTTTATAAAGGCAAATCATATCATCGTCGTTTGAAATTTCGATTATAAATAATTCTCAGAAAACATTTTCTAAAGACTTTATACTTTATAGTTTATGCCTTTACGATAGATATAGGAGCCGACATACTGTTAACTATAATATAATTCGTATGATGTATTGTATTATAATCACGTATACAGTGTAGTATATTTGAAAACTCGTGTGTGGGAAATTATTCAGAGAAATCCTGTGAGATGTAAGAAGTTTCTCAGTTAAATAAAGTAGTTTTTAGTTATTTTAAAGAAACAATAATATATATTATACCGATCAAAGAAATATCTATCGTTGAAAATTCGAAAATTGCGTCACTTTGATCAAAAATTGTACTCATATTAATTGTACAGTAAGAACAACTGCAGGGGTTAATGTTAAACATGAAACGTATGTCAATCAATCCCACTAAATTTTTATAATTTTAAACGAAATATTAAAATATATGTAGGTAGCGCGCAAACACTCAATAAAAGATTTATAGTACTATATTATAATCGAAGAACCTAAAAATATTGTAAGTTGGGTGTAACTATAATAAATATAATACGAGTTTTAGTGCATTTATAGAAGAAAATAAAAAATAAATAATTTTTATAAAAATATCCCATCAATTTTTGTTATTAATTTTTTTATTATCATTAAAAAGTAATTTATGTTAAATTTGGTCATGTTAATTCAATTCCTTTTCATGATAAAAGATGGTTGATAAATTGTCAAAGATAGTAGTTTTACGATTTTCCAAATTGTATTCAAAAACTTTAAAATTTGGAACAATATGTTTCACACCATAGTTTTTTAAATCTAAATAACAGACTTCTTAAAATTTTTCAATTTGAAAATGAGTTTTGTTAAAATTATTGAAATATATTTCACAAGTGGTAAAGCTAAGTTTAACATTTCTTAAATAAAAACTATACTTATAATTAAATTTTTTAAATAAAAAAAAAGAATAAGTAATATAAAATACTCAAGTCTCAAATAAATACATATATATATGTATAGTAACTTTCTTTATAAATTATAAATCAAAGACAGCGTGATCAGTATTATAATTACGCAGTTGCGTCATTTAAAATAGGGGTGGGCGGGTCAGGTTAAGACATTATGTGTTACGAATTATGATTATTATTAAATATTATTTAGTAATTTATTATATTGTATAATACTATTAAATATAAAGTATTAAATATGAAAACAAATTTTCAATAAAATGAGTTGAAAAAACATGTAGCGTCGTTAAAAAAAAATTCACACCGTCACTAATTATAACTGAAACTGAAATCAAAATTATTTAATCTTCAACTAAATACTTGTATTAAGTATGATACACTGGAGTCTTAACAAGTGTCAAATTTTACTTATAGACTATAGTCTAACTCAAAGTCATCAAAATATCGAATTTATATATTAGTTTTAATAATGGATTTAACTCGCCCGAGTTTTTTTTTTTTTTGCAATTTAAACTACCTATAATTTAAATACACCTATCCAGAGAAAATAACTTATTATTTGCTTTTAAAAAAAATAATTTTATATAATTACCAGTTTACTACCATAATCCCTAATATTAAATTCCCATTTTTTCTAGTTATACGTGATGTCATTGTAAGTTGCAATTTTTCGTTGTTTTTATTGATGTATATAAATCAATAAATAATCACAGTGGCCTAGACCTATTCATATACCACATAAAAATCATAAAAAATATATAATATCCCGCAAAATAGATTGTACTTAATTTGGTAAATAGCGTTAACGGAATTCAACGTTATTTTTAACCGCCGTGATGCAAAAATTTTCTATTATATATTTTAGATTCCGTTAAATCTGAAAAAGTTATTTATAATTCATTATCCCGGTTATCCGTTATTCATTCGATAAAAATATTTATACAAATTACTAACATTATTTTTATACATAATACTATTGAAAATTAAATCAGTACCTTATGACTTGAAAAGTTATATGACAAATGCGGATAGAAGGAGCGAGGATTATCTCCCCGCTTAATTTTGTGTATATTTTATAAATAAACGATGGGGCCTGGAAAGAAAATAATGCAAGAGTAGTTCCCTTCCGGCTCTCAGTTCAAACAGAAAAAAAGTAAGTACTACCTACTGTGCTAGGTATATATACATGTAAATTATATATATTTCAACAGAATTTATTATATAGGTATGATGTACTAATGTGTATAGTACAGGCACTTATTAATATTTATTAGTATATTAAATTTTAATCATCTATAATTTATGCTTGGAGTTCCTTCTTTCGTGTATAGATAGTACTACACGGGAAATTTTAGATTAGTTTTTAGTTAAGTTCACTAATGCTATAAAGCCTAAGACGAGTATTGAACTGTTACGGTTACATTATGCGACCCAAACAACTCCTCTAATTTTTGCCAATTAAGCAAAAAATCTTGGCGGCCCATTCCAGAATGTATGACAGGTGGGAAGACTCAATAAAAGAGTATAATATATAAATTAGATAAATGTCAGTTGAATTATTACTATGATTATGTGAGGTTTAATTATAATTTTTATATTAAAGTTATTTTATATTTTTACTTAAATAATCGTTTTGCTTGCACATGTTGTTTCCGCCAGTCATCCGGACTTCCATTGGTCAATCGCTTTTGTCCAGATATCAGGTGTATAATTTATAAATAATATATGTAATACAATATGGGTATTTTCGTTGATAAAAATATATACCATCTTGTATTTTTGTGTATTGCTAATTTGAGAGTTGTGATTATTTTAAACTAATGTTAATTGGTTAAATGCGAACCTTGGGAGTCTCTTTGGAGCTAATAAATTAAATAGAGAACTTTAGATTTTCTTCTAGTATTAACAAAATAGGTACTTACATGATTTTAGAAAATCAAATTTGGAACATATATACCAACACTTACCATAGTCTTAAACCGAATTTTCGGTTACATTAAAATTAGAGCCTAAAATTGTTTGTACTACACGACACACATTGTGTAGTACATTACATTCTTAGTTTTCTGTATTTTTAACAATACTTTCATTAGTCACTACATATAAATATAAATATAACAGAATCTTGACTGTTATCTTTGGAATGTATTTATAAGTATTAATTATGTATAGGTTATATAATTGTATATCTGTATACAGTATATACACTATAAGCTCTAGCTAAAAAATTATTAAAAAACATATTGTATATGATGGTACTATAAATTTAGTATACAGTACGAAAATGTATGTATTTAAGACCCTGAATAAAATATTACCTATCTAAACAGTTTTAATAAATTAGTTTCTATAATCTATATGAATAATCTTGTTTGTTTTATTCTGTTCGAATTTTTTTTGTTTTTTAACATTTTTCTTGATCCAAATAGTTTTACTTTTTTGAAACTCATAATAAAAAATATGATTTAAAATTATATATTTACCTGTTAGCTGTTATATGATTTTTTTTACGTTTCAATGACAATAAAATATTGCAAATATATCTAGTCATCTACAGGTATTAAAATTATTGTACTAAATTTCTTTGCGATAGCATACGATAATATTAAATAACTTCATACAAAAATTTACAAACACTGTTGTAATTACTGGCGGACGAGTCACAAACGACAATTGATAAAATTTAAAAAATGACCAACTATCTATCAATTTACCCCGGTTTATACTATAAAAAGATAATATGTATAATATTATTTGTATCTACTTACTACTTAGTACTTACATTTATTACAAATTAGAATGGTCATTTGTAATTAGTAGAATACCAGAGATTTCCTATTTATAATATCAATAAATACCTAGGTAGTTATTATAAAAATAAATACAATAAGATCACAAAATATAAACACAATATATTATTTATATTCTATTTTAATTATATTTCTCTAATACATCGTGAATATAATTTGTGTAAACATATTGAAATCTATAGGTATATTAGTATCTATTTAATATTTCACCAAATATATCTATTGTATATTATTTTGTTAAGATACTACATTTATAAATTACATAATCATGTTTTAGAATAATTAGTAACAAAAAATAGAAGAAAATTGTCGAGGCATTGTATCGTTCACCTGGGTAAATATTGCAGCACTGATTCAAATGTTGCATTGTTTTTTCATGGTAATAGTACGATACGTTAAATATTTAATAGCAATTCTGGAAACATACAATTGATACATAATTAATTTACCCTATTAAAAGTTTCCATTTTAAACCTAATTTTAATTCGACCCTAGTGGAATCTCACTGGTGCTAAGTATATAGTAATATAATTTATATTAAATTAATAAGTCTAAATATGAAAATGTGTAATCATAATTCATTTTAATATAAGTTAGAGCTACCTCAAAATTGAATGAAAACATATCATATTTAAAAATGACTATGAAGATAAACATTATATACAATACTTATTGTACATAAACAAACAAACAATGTAAAAAATACATACAATTATACGTTGTATTATCGTATACGTATATATCTATATTCATTAAAACATAAACTTGAAAACAAATAATATGCTTTTCAAAATCGAAATACTTTTGCTGTTCTTTTAAATATTTTAAATATATTTTAATTTAAAAAAAATTATTTAGAAAATAAGGAGAGGCGAGGAAGACCGAAGAATTTATAACTGGTGTGAATGAACGAGAGGTAGGATGTCAAAATCTGTTTAAGTATGAATATTTATGAGTGACTGAGTAGCGAGTGATTTGTGGTCAAATTTTATAAAGTGGTATTATTCTGATAATGTATTTTTTTATAATTTTTTTTTTTTATATACCACCATACTGACTGTAAATAATCGTATGACTAGGTGATAGGGTTTCGCTTAGTTATAGCCATTAGTTATTAATTTTCAGGTGCAATGAAGAAACCTCTACGTGGTACACCCGAGGCAATTGTGTTATTACAAAATTCAAACTCTTCAACTCAGGCATAACCTTATGTATTATTGATAATATTATTATGAAATTTGATAATATTATTTTTGTAGTTCATAGATTAAAAATATCATTAAGAAGACTTGTGTTGTTATAACTGTAGTTAATAGACATAAGTATTAAATATATTGCAGCGTATCGTGCATGATTTACCATTATTTGTGTATCATTTTAAAACAAATTATGTAAAAAAAAAAAATACAATTTTAATTTTAATATGTGTTGTATGTATTTATATTGGGAAATAAATAAGAAAATAGGATATTAAAAATTAAAATAACGAATGACATTACAGCTTACTTGTAAATATATTTGTGCCCATACGAAATTTGAAGCCTATAATTGCTTATCTATTCTATAGATATCTATATCTATTCTATTATATTCTAGTCATACATATTGTAAAATACAAATTAATTATTATGCAACGATTTCAATAGAGCATAAATTAAAATCACTTAATAATTTAAATATAATAGTAATATTATGATTCATTAACTGGAATAATATAGCAATCTAATATTATTTTTCAAAAGTTTTTGAATGCGCGCGCTCAATATACATCCGGCCAAAGACGTTATAGAATACCACGATTCGTACGCGCGCTTATACAGTTAAACCGTTCCACCAAGAATGACAAAACGCGGAAGGCCACGCCTGTTTTGAAATTCCCGTTTATTTTTTTTTTGTACACAAGCATTCACTATCGTCGTCGTCCCGCGTCCTCCGCCGACCCAAGGTCGAATAGTCCCGCCGTCACAGTCGCCGTTGTAACACTGTATTAAAATGGCGCTGTCGTATATATTTTTCCGTTCGAACTCTGTTGTATCGTCACTGTAATTCCGCGAAAAGCACACCGCCATCACAGCCGTTTGTACGATCAACGAAACTGTAACAGTCGTTGTTTAAACGCTAATCGGGAACAAATTATTTTTCGAAACATATTTCGCACTCGTCGCTGTACGTAAGCAAAACACATTGTTTTTTTTATCTCGTCATTTTGTACATTTATTACAAATTTGTTTTCATCCTGTCTCATAATATTCTTCAAATATCTTTGTTTTCTTTTAATTTGAGCTAATATTATTCTTTATCAATACTAAAATTAATTGTATATAGGAATGAACAATACTTAATAACTAGTACATTTATATGGTGTCTTATCATTGAACGCGATAAGTAAATAAACGATTAGACGTTATTGGACCATGTCTCTATGAGGGTTCAGCTCTTGGGATTTTTGTGTGTTGACTTATTAATTTTGTATAGTATACTTTTTTTATGTTAAGTCTAGTAATATTTGTACACTTTATCAATGAGAACTGTTTACTATTACTCATCTAATCAGCATATAAAAATATCTTAACACACGCTAGTGTTTCAAAATTTGCCGAACTTCGACCATCAGGCATCGATAACTATAAAAACAATACAAATACAATTATTTAACCCGATACTTTTGTTTAGTGTCATGATTAAATTCTTGAATAATACATCACCTCTCCAGAAATGTATAATTAAAAAATATAGTTTGATTTACATCTTGTATGATTATTATAATTAATAATCGGTTCTTTTTTAAAAATTTAAAATTGCTCCCATACTATTCATTTATCTTAGTATATTATATTTTAATAAGTTTTGTGATTAATTTTATAAAGAAAAATAATAAGTTGAAGTGTATTGTAGTTTATTATTTTTGACCTTAAGGATTTTGCAACTTGTAATAATAAACTATATATATATATATATATATATTTACAACATCCTGTTAACGACCCAGATAATAGATATAAAGAGCTATTATTGATATTTGTCATTGTTGATTCTGATGTCTGCCCCATAGCTGCCACTATATAAAAAATAATATAATACCTATATCTTTATATTATTAGAAAAATTGTTATACTTAACTTAGGTATTAATTGTTTTAATAAATAATATTTTTTTTTTTTAATAGTTTTTAACAGAATTATTATAATTTACAGAAACAAAATAATTTTTAACAAAGTTATACAATTATAAGATAGTTACAATCTTTATATCTAATATAAAGCAATATATTTATGAAAGAAACATTTGACTTATTTATGGCAGTGTAGACCAAAAATATTAAATAATTGGCATGCCATTTAAATTTAATTAGAGTTTTTTCATACTTTTAGGAATACATTTTAGAATAATCTATGAAGATGAGGAACACAGGAAATCTTTTAAAATGGACCCAAAACTCCAATAACAAATCCGCTAAAGGAGGAGGTAAATTAAATTTATTCTATTTTAGTTATACAGATGTATTTATGGTAATATTTCTTTTAAGAAAACCGAAATTGGATTCATCCTCCTGAAGCTTTACAAAAAGGTCACATTGCCTACATTGTGAAGGTACTAATTGGGTGTTAAAATACTGTTATTCCAAATTTTATTTATTATTAAGTAATTTTAATTTACAGTTTCTGGGAAACGTTGATGTTGACCAACCTAAAGGTTTTAATGTGATTAAGGACTCAATCAAGAAGTTAAAATTTAATCAACAAGTTCGAAAGTCTGAAGGTTCTAAAGTACCAAAAGTTGAACTCACAATAAGTGTTGAAGGTGTTGCACTTCAAGATCCAAAAACAAAAGTACAATTACTGTTGTTACTTATGAGTTCATATTGGTGTAAATACCTATTGTTTTTCCTATAGGTAATAATGCATCAATATCCGTTGCACAGAATTTCTTACTGTGCTGACGATAAGGTGGACAAACAATTTTTCAGCTTTATTGTAAAAGACTCTAATGAATCTGAACGACATACATGTTTTGTATTCATGAGTGACAAGTTAGCTGAAGAAATCACTCTTAGCATTGGACAAGCTTTTGATCTAGCATACAAGTATGTTATCATTTAGCTTAAGAGCAAGAATTAATTACTTTTCTGATATTATTATCTTCAGCTATTTGCTAGAAAATGTAATTTTTGATTGGATGTCTTGTAGTATTCATTCAGTTTATCTTGGATTATTTGCTTTTTAGGATGAGATACTTTTATTATAGCATAAAACCATGTTGTATTTCAAAAGTACATAGTTTGTTTTCAGTTGTCTATCATTTCTAAATGTATGTTTTAATATAATGTAATACTTTTATCAGTGTTGTAATACAAATTTATTTTGTATTGCTTATGTTCATATTTACTTTTGTTATAAATTGAAACTAAAATCAAAAGTTTTTAAAACCATTTTCATTGAATATCCTATTGGTGCATTTTATATTATACAACAGAAAATATTTTCTGTTTTCATCACATATCTTATTTATTTTTAAAGAACCCCCTTCTAAATAATTTGTGTTCTCCTTATTTATAGTGGTAAAGTATCAACATGAATATTAGTGTATTTATATTCCTCTACAATTTTTGTCTATGTTCTGTTTACTTAATGAAGATATGACCGGCTATCTAAGCCAATGTTTAGTATTTATTACTAATTGTTTGTGACTGTCACAGAACTGAAACTCAGTTATTGTACACAAATGCAATGTCTTCAAAATGAACAGAGTAGCATGTTCATCATGTTCAATAATATTTAACTAGCTATACAAATATTAGACATTTATCTTTCTGTGTCAATTTTATTTGTACATTTATTACATTTAAATATCACATGGTTGTTACTTTACTAGTAATCTTAGTAATAAAATAATTTATACATTATTAGTTTGATAGAGTTGTTTATTCCAGCTATGATTTTGTTTGTCAGCTGTCAACATAAACTAACATTAATATTTACTACCTAAATATAATTGCATGATTTTTTTTTTTTTAATTAACAATAGTGTGTAATAATTGATAATAATTAATTATCTTGCACGGTTGAAAACATTCAAATGCCGAACTCTGTCTATCCTACTGAAGTCGAGCCTTTTAGAATTGTTTAATTAGTAGAAAGAGTTAAAAAAAAGTAGATTAGATAATTACAGGGTGGTTAAGCTCTGTAAAACAAATAAAAATATGAATCCGCAGTAACATATTATCAGACTGCTTATAAAATTGAGTGTTGGAATATAAGAAACTGTTATTACAAAAAATGAGTTTATTTTGCTTGTTAATGTTCAAACGATAATTTCTTAGCCAAGCGTATCGATCACCCTGTAAAGTAAAATATTAGTTTTTTTAAAGGAAAATAGTAATGTCGGATTGTTATTGTGGTAGGTGGCCCAGCAAGCCGACGAACAAGCCGACTTTCAGAGCTCGGCAGTTGGATGTTTCAAAACCTCTACCAATCTATATGTCTGATGATTTGCCTGATCTGCACGAGTGTACAGAATTAAAGCGTGCTGTCCCCCAAATGCCCAGTGGTATGGAAAAAGAAGAAGAATCAGAACATCATTTACAACGTGCGATGGTTGCTGGAAGTGTTATACCCACACCCGAAGTTGCTAAATTAATATCTGATGATTTGAAATGGCATGACCACACATACCCACCAGTATGTTATCCACCAAAACAACTTATACACATAACACCATTCACAATGGAACAAGATGTTCCAGAATATGATTATGATTCAGAAGACTTAGATTGGTTAAATACAATTGGTCGATTAAATAATATTACAGGTGATAAATTTGAAGAGCTTGTAGACAAATGGGAAAAACATAGCACTTATAATATCATTGATTTAGCTGATGCTAAGTCATTAACTAAAGATGATGAAGACACTATATTATTAATATATGATTATTGGTTGAGAAAAAGAGTACGCTTAGGTCATACATTATCTCCTGCTGTGCGCACTGAGCCTATAGCTGGTGCTCCTCCTAATGATTCATATGTTGCATTTAGAAAAAGACGTGATAAAATTCAAACTCGTAAAAATCGTAAAAATGACGAAGCATCATATGAAAAGATGTTAAGATTACGTAGAAATATAAGTAGAGCAGTAGATTTAATGGCAAATATTGTACAAAGAGAAAGAATAAAGAAACAATTAGTAAGATTAACTCTTGATACATATAAGAAAAGATTTGATTTGGGTGACTTTGATGGACATCTTTATAAGGATGTTGAATTAGTGAAAACTGTTGTTCGGCATGCATTTACACCAATTTCAACAAATCACTTTATGTCTACTATATGGAAACAAAGTGATATGAAAAAGAATTCTACAAATGCTAAATATCAGGATGCAAAAAGAGAAAAAAGACATTATAGGAAACGGAAGCATAAATCTTACGATATGGGACATTTAAGTTCTGATGAAGAATTATACTCGCCTCCACATAAAATACAAAATGTTGATGATAGTGGTGGGCAATGGTCATTCCGACGAAACAAGCATTGTTCTTACCTTGCCCCAATTAATTCTCCTGAACCAGTAGATCCTACATTCGGTTTTCAACCAGTTTATATACAAAAAAATAGAAACAACAAATCGTTGGGTTTATGTAGGCCTAGATATGGTAGAGGCGGAAGGATTGTTTTAGATCGTTACACAAACGATGATGATCGATGGGCATCTTTAGACTATAATATAATAGAGCAAAAACAATATGAAATAGTAGAATTCAAACATCATTCAGATAATGAAATGTCTGACTACCTTAGTGATGATGATATAAATTGTCCATTAATGGAAATTAACAGTGAAATACTAGGAGACAAAACTTTGATAGAATTTGATTGGGATAATTTAGAACCTGAAGTATTGCAAAGTGTTGCTGAAATGTGTAAAATTGAATGCGGTGATATGAATAAAGAGAAAAATGAACAAGGCGAATCCATTTTGGAACGATGGGTGAATCAAAATCAACCTCACAATAATGAACCTACTTTGTCATTAGGATCAGATTCTGTAGTTATTGGATGTTCACAATTCAAAACAACTGATTTAAGTGAACCAAGAAGATTAAGATCCTCCAATGGTTTATCATTGAAAAGGCTTTTGAAATGTGATACTGATTCCCATTAAAAATTTTTTAAATTTATTTAATTTTATCTTTTAAGAAACATATTATTTATTTTTTTACAAATACATGTATTATACATATATTGCAAATTGCAGTTAATAAATTGATTGTTATAATATTTTAATATAACTATTTATTTTATTATGGTTGTAATTGGGAAATACTAATACTAACAGTTAAATATTATTTTTATAATTGTATATATGTAATGGCTGCAGTATTGATATAAATAAATGCGCTACCTTCAAATTCAATTGTTTTTTCTTAGACGTTTCTTAGACATGGAAATTCAACGCAAAGTTATGGTTTTACAACAACGTGTTAAAGAATTGGAAAATGAAAATAGTGTGTTGCGTCAAAGACTATCTGATGCCCTTAGTGGAAAGGTAATAGTGAAATATAAAGTTGAATACATAATTTTGTTACTTTACTAGTTCAGGATTTCTTTAATACAAACATTTTAAATTTAGATTGATGTTGAACAATATATGCGTCAAAATGGTATCAGTGATATGTTGCAAGTCAATAATGGAAATACATCTTCCCTCATAAATCTGACCAATGGAAATAGTTCTCAAGCTATTATAGCTCCACCAGTACCACCAAGGAGTGTTAATAATAATAGTGATAATTTAAGGTTATTATCCTTTTTCTAGTTTCCTTTAGTGTCTTAGTTACATGGAAAGTTAATAATTAACAAATATTTTCAAATAATAAATAAACTGCTTTGATAAATAAAGAGCATTAAAGAAATATTTTATATATCCAACAGTTATTTAAAACAAAGAAAAAAATTTCATATATTGTAATTACATACATTTAATTTTTCATTATTTACAGTTCTATCAATTGACCCAGTCAGGACATGGTCAGTTGACTAATTTATTTAATTATTATTTAACTAAAAAATTGAATTTTATTTATTAAATATATATAAAAGCAAATTCTTCATATTTTCTATTTCATATATATTTAAAAATTTACATGATATTATATGTAATATTATATTATATTTACATATTAAGTCATATTTGTTTTATAATTTTAATTACTTATCCAAAACTGAAAATAAATTTATTTTTATTTTAGTTCATCTCCCAGTGAAATTAAACCAACTCCTAGTGTTGGTACACGACTTGAAGGACTTTTGCTTAATGAAATGGAAAACAATTTTGATCCAAGAACAAATAATAATAGCACTACATCCACTATATCTCCTCCATTATGTTAGTATATTAAACTTACAACCATATTTTATTTTTATTATAAATTTTTTTTTATTTACTTAGTGGCTCCGCCTCCAAAACCAGCTAGAGATACAGGACGTCGTACTCAGAATACTGATGACATATTTGGTTTAAGTCCATTTAAAGCTACTCCAAGACCAGCTGGCCAGCCAAGAACATCAGCAAGTGATCCTTTCGGTATGGATGATTTTGGAAAAAGTGTAAAAAATGGCATTGAAAGTGATATTGGTCTATTGGATAAAAGAATAAAAGAAATGAAGGTAAATATTTAACTTTTTTTAAACAATGTAAATATTGTTATTTTTCAATCAAAAATAACAAATTAATATTATTTACAGGATGGATTTAGTCGTGGTTTAGCGATTAGCACTGAAGACTTTTCATTAGAAAGTCTTGATCCTTTGAAAAAATGAAAGTTGTATGGCACAAGAACAAAAAAAAACTATTGATCGGTACCTATAATAAATATCATTAATATGAATTTCTTAAAGGGAACAAACACCATATTATGTGATAAAATCATATAATATCAAAGCAATTACAAAGTATTATTATTTATTATGTTTTAATTATTTATGATTGTTATATAAATACATATCCAGATAATGTCACTTATTTTAAATTTTTTATTATTGTTTAGGATCAAATTATTGTTATACAATTTTAATTTAAAGCATTTACATTTATTTAGGTAAAAATTGTTATTAATTTTTTTTATTATTACCAAAATGAATATTATATTGAGTTGTTAACAAATTATAAATATGTTTATATAGTGTTATTAATATAATATATATATTTTTAGATAAATTTAGATTAATTCAGTGTATTATTAATTATTATACAAGTATACAACTAAAAATATAATTAAATTTTGTTTTGAATATAATTAGTAGATAATTATTTCTACAAGTTCTATGATATTCCTCTTCTTATTATCTGTTAATATTAATACATATATCATAAAATGTTTATGTTTATTACTTATGTTATGTTCAATATAAAATCATCGATTACAAGAATTAATATACCTACTTATAAAAATTGACTTGTCCATTACTGTAATTCTTTTGTGATTGAAAATTTTCCCTTTTTATACTTAGAAACAAATCTGATAAAAAAAATATAGAATCATAACTTTTTATGCAGTTTTATATTAAAAGATATACAATTTATAAATGTGCTATAATATAGATAAAATATATTATATGGACTACAGTAATAATTTTATGATAGAATCTTCTATTTATTTTAAGCCCTTTATAAAATTTAAAAGCTAGTTAACATGCAATATACAAGCATATTGGTAATTATAAAAAATTTCAGTGTTTGCATCACTTCTTATTTATCAATTACAACATAGTATCATTATTTGTATTTTTTAGATGTATTTTTGTTTTTATAAATATATAGCAAGAAAAAAATTGAATAGGATGGAGAAAAGCTAATTGTATACATTCATGTACTTTTGTTATCTATATTTTACCCCTAAAAAACGATGAGATGAAAATATTTTATTTTGCACAATTATATTTATTTTAAATAGGGTAAAACCATGGATTAATTAATATATTATAAATGTGGTTAAATTTGCTAAAACTATAAAATAATTTATATATATAAAAACAATATTTATGCTGTTCTCAATTAACAAATATAACATTAATTATATTCCCTTATTATATTCCCCCATTAATTATATAACCTTCCTTGGAGATACCGACGGCACACGCATACCCGTATGTATACGCAGGGATGTTTTGGAGTCATAAGTAGTGCGTGTGCACAGGGGCAGCAGGGTTTTCTCTTGCTGCCCCTGAAGGGTTTTTGGAAGATTTGATAATGCCGAAAAGATCCTAGCTGGGATACCGTATAATGTCTCAATATGAAATACCTACGTTGGTTAGATCCAAAAAATGTATTCAATTTTCAAGTTAATCAGTGGCGTCGAAATCCATATTTATGTATGGCAGTTGCTATATACATTAAAAATTTATTTTAGGGGTGGGTATCTATCTGAGGAGTAAATGATCAAGTGATTGTAACTAATAAAAACTACTTGTAGCTAATTGTTTATTATATTGCAATAAATAATTTATTTGACAACTTAAGTGAATGTTAAAATTTTTACGAATGTGGCAGCGTTTATTTGTTATAAATCTCAAATTGTCTAAGAACAATAGGTGGATGGATTGGTGATTTCAGGTAATTATTGGTATAATGTATATAATTTTTCATTTGGGTGCCACTGTAATTAATCAAAATAATATATAAGTAGCACATTCTACAGAGATAGTATAATGCATTAAGTAGATATATTTATTGATTACTTATAACAATATATTATGTAAGTTAAAAAAAATTATCTGTCGGCCATTATGAAAGAAAAATTGGCTGGAAATAATATTTGCTGCAATTGACCTGAACCTCTGCGCACGCTTGTATTCGGAGCGTATACGCCGAATACTCATTTAAAAATATTTAGCTTATACCACAGAAGCAAAATAAAAATACACTCATCTAGACACTTAACGACCATTAAATCGTCTGATTTAAAAACCTAAAAATCGAATTTGTTCAGACGTGTGTCGTAATTAAGGGTTGGATGGGGGAGATAGATCCTCCTCACCGAGTCCGTTTTCTTTAAATGTAAATTTGTATATTGGTTAGGTTAAGTACTATGAGAATATAATAAATATTTGCTACGTTTGTAAAAACTTTTCTATATCCCTTTCCCCAAGATAAATTCTTAATTACGCCCCTGACGTCATGGAGTGATGTCAAGATGAATCGAGCGAGTTATACGCACGTATATCATCACAAATTTGTTAAACATAGAGAATTTAGGACATTAAAATATTTTTTATTTATAATATTTTCAAACAAATAAATTGATGATTTTAAATTTAACGCGATTTGAATGCACGATACAAATATTATATAGGTATATTGTATATATCTTATTTTGAATTCGGTGTATACGTTTATTAGCGAAGCGAAATAAAATAATTTTTCACTTTTATATTATTATTTAATATTTATATTATTTAAAAATAATCCCTTAAGTTCTCTTAACAATGACGAAATTGACAATCAAATTTAGAGGTTTCAGTTCTACCACTATAATTTTGGAGGTCCAGTTGCAAAGCAATAATTGGGGCTTTTATTTTATAAGTAAAAGGATACTTTTCATTAAGAGAGAGCTAGAGAAACATTTCTTTTAGGATTTTAACCCGTTGCTGGGGTAGGCTATGCGCTAAACCTCTCATTAAATTAGCATAAAAAAATAATTTTAAAAACTACTCTTAACCTATGAATTGTATAGTTTTTAAATTAATTCAATATTGAGAAAGCTATGAATATTTTTAGATGTTTACCCTTCCCCCATAGTTGTTTAGAGATGCATATACCCTAAAAATTATTAAGCAAAACATCACCGTGTATATGTAAAAAAAAGGCCAAAATGGTCTGATTAACCTGTATAATATGTGTTTTAACTGTTAATTTATGCGGTAAAAAATTAAAATTCTTGAATATTAATTATAAATACTGACACGATTTTATCTATTATTATTATTATTATTATTGTAAAAATACCCAACAATAATATAGGTACCTAAACTTATGTTTGGATACGGATGACAGAGGTCAACATTTCACGTCGTAACTGTAGTCAGTCGATAGTACTTACAAATGGGAATGTACAATAATGTCAAATTATCGAAACATTTTCGAAATTTCAGGTTTAATAAATGTTCAAATATTGTTAACTTGACTTGTGTATGCACAGTAAACATACATTTTTTAAATGACAATGCTTATCTTTAGCACTAAATTAGGATCAATCGATTTTTTAAATCCATTTTGAACTATATAATAATCACAAACCCAAAATTCACTGAAAAACAATCGTTTTAAATGTTAATAAAAACAGTTTTAATTAGTCAGTTGATTAAATACATCATTTATTGGTGTTTTTTTAGTAGTTTTATATTTTGTGTCCGGAAATGAGAACGAGCGTCAAAATTTTAATAAATTATCATTATATATATAAAGGGAAAAAATTACTTAAATAATGAAAAATTAGAAATAAAAGATGTTTTATGTTCACTAGTAATATTTCTTTACAAAACTAGATAAAATAGTTAAGATATTATATTATGTCATTTAACTTTTAGGTAAACTATAATAAATTAATAACTGATTTTTGTTTTCTGTTTTAGATCCCTATAAAAAATTAAAAACCAGTAAACCACTCTTTGATAATAAAAAATTGGGATAGGTTATATTATAATATAATAATATAATAATTATATATTTATATATACATTGGCACGGAAAAATGATATTATACATAGGTTTGAGGGTTTTTCTTGTCAAATAACGATTTAACTTCCAAATTATAATATTATTTTAAATTTAATCTACATGCCAATATATTTTAAATTATAATAATAATATATTGTTCTCTTTTTCCAAATATTCCCGTCGTTTCCTTGTTACATCTAGACTGCGCATTTTGATATAAATATCTTTTAATTTAAAATAAGATTTATAAATACGTTTTCTGTACGACTATCTTTGGGCATTGTTGTTAAAAAATTTTAAAAGAAAATTTAGAGCCATTAATAATATATAATTATTTATTATTATCACTAACCATTTGAATTAATTGATTTTCCATTATAGGTAACCTTAATTTAATTTTAAAATAATAAACGTTACTCACTATCATAGTTTCGTAGTGTCACAGTAACTATAATAAAGTAATAACTGACGTAAAAAATTAATTTTTAACAATTTCGGCTATATTGTTATATGGATAAAGTATCGATAAAATTGGGTCATTCTTATTTTGGACATTAGTATAATAAACATAGATGAATCCCAATAAATATAAATAGAATTGTAATAGAAACTAAACGATTGACGTAATTCGGATGTCGCCCAATGTATTTTTTTATTTTTTGGACGCAATGCAGGTTCCCTAATACCAGCATTTTTTGCTTTTTCTTTCTTAACTTTGCCTACTTAAAAAAAATGATATTGTTATTTCATTTGTTGCTGTTTAAAGGACATCATACCCACATGTTTTGTCTTCTTTTTATAACCCAAAATTTTCAAAATAACAGCAACGAAAAACTTAAATTGTGACGCTTAGGTTGAACTAAAAACATTATCATATATTAATAGTAAATTTAAAGAAAAACATATTTTAACGTGAATTTTTCTTATCCTGAAAATTAAGTTGAAAAAATATAAAATTTAATACGTTTAATAATTTTTTTGCCAGATGATATTTTACATAACGAATATGACATTTACTCCCAAATATGCTTCTCTTTAAATTTTCTAATCTATATTTATGCTAAACCTAAACATTAGAATTTAAGTTCTGCATTGCTGCAGTCAGAGGCACAGGAAATATTTTTCTCATGTGGGAGGGGGGGGGGGGTTTAAAATAAAACCTTTAAAATAAAATACAAATATACTTATTGATTTTTGTAAAATAGGTTTATCTACTATTTTGTAGATTAAACTTATAGTCTTATTTACCTAATTTAATTTTGAATATAAAATTAAAAACAATTTTAATGTTTTACATTTTTTTTTTTTTATTTATTTTACAACTTTTCAAAAGTCATTTTATTACATATTATATTATATAAATATTAAAAATAACAAAAATGTAATTTAAATATAAACTATAACTCTAAAATGTTTAAGTATAAATTGTATAACTATGATGACAATTTTGCAGAGGGGCAAAATTATAATTTGCTCCCTGACATATTTAACGGGTGGTTGAATGCCCCCTCTGCCCCCCCACCATCATCTCCGGCACCACTAGCTGTAGTTATTTTGAAAATTATCTGTTAGATAGACAGAGACAAAATATACCAGTTTGATGTCCTCTAAAATCAAAAAATAAAATACTAATAACATTAATAAATTAACAATTATTAATTAAATTAGCTAAGGAAACTATAATGTAATACCATTGATTATAGAATAGACTATTCTATAATCAATGGTAATACTAATATATATCGTATTTGTATTGTGGTTAGGTTAGCAATTCACATATGGGCGTAGTTTGCTAAGAGACAGTGGCGAACTTGAATCAATCATTGGGAGACGAATTTTCGAAAATTTTAATTTGCTTAAAAATATTTGTATAATTAAATTTTATCTAAAATTGATAGGTATCTACTAACTACTATTCTACTAATAATCAGTAGTGCAACAATACAGCATCGTCTAGCATCTAATTATGTTTATTATTAACTGCCTATATTATTATCCATTTACGATAAAATCAGTAAAATATTTAAGAACATATCGACACGAGGGGGCATCGTTCTCGGTCCACGTATTTCCCCGCAGGATAACATTCAAGTTTGTCCCCGTTTTACTGAGCTATGTTGCTTGTTATACCATTTGTTATACGAGTAGTTATTATTCTCTTTTTCTAGAGTATATTCTTGAATTTATTTTAGAGGAACGGTGACCCTCATTTTGGACTTTTGTGATTCTATTCGGTTGCTGAGCTTCTCAGAAGGTAAATTGTCGCAAATGTAGCTGAATAATTTTGCTTTTCATCTTTTCAGTAAAATGTATTTATGTTTATTAATATAATATATAAAATAATAATTATTATGTATAATTAAAGTACAAGCGGAATATGTGATCCGTACTATATAATGTATTGGATACTTTCAATTTTACGATTCCGAAACCCTTTATACCACCGAAGGAAGGTTAGGTTAGGTTAGGTTAACTCAATCATAATTTCAATTGTGGTAATAACTATCGCATATAATTCCCTTTAATAAATACTAACCACTTTATATTTAATTTCTTTTGTTATTTTTATTTTCTTAATTTTTGAGTAATATTACAGTACACACCCATATTTATGAAACATTCTAGAAAATTGAATAGGTAATAATAATAAAACATGAGTATTTTTTGATCTGTTTTATGCTATTCATATTATATTATTTTGTTGTGCAATATTCATTTTTAATTTATGTACCTAATACTAAAAAACATAATGGTTATTTTTGTTATATTGCCAAAATAATATATTATATAATTATACAAATCAAAAGTTACCCAACTTGAAACGAATTGACATTAATATAGAATTGATGTTTGAAAATTTAAAATATATTTTGAGAGTCATATTGCATCTACGGCAGATTGTTTGTAAATTTTTAAAAGCCTAAATTTATATAATATATAGGTATCTCATAAACATTATATTGATAATATACATTTATATTTATATTTAGTGATTTGTAGTGTTTATATTTAAATACGTTTTAAAATGTATTTTTAGACAATTTCATTAAAAACTATTAGGTATTATTATTACATATTAATACATAATGGTAACTTTTATTTTCTACATACATAATACATTGTATTATAAATTATAAACGAAATAATTAGTTAAATCAATTATTATAAGTAGACAGTAAAGCTGAGATTTCGATGCACTTTGCATTTTTTCCAAATGCTTTGCGATGCTTCTTTGGACACAAATCCGTCACATATACTTTTGAATAAGAATAAGAAAATTTATTTTGCATTTTTTTGAATTTGTTTGCATTTTTTGACAAATTTTAGTTTTTAGGTTATTTTCTTCATTTTTTTTAGGGAATTTTTAAAGTTTTTGGATATAAAATATAAGTTTGAATTTATATAAATATAAGTATAACATATTATAAAGTAGGTACTCGTAAATAGTAGTTTATTATAGGAAAATCATTGAAATGTTAAAACCTAAATAATGAGCGTCTACGATAAAACTAACGTGCTATACATATAATGACTAAATCTGTTGTTTAATTATCTTAAATTGGTAAATCGTTTTTTTAAGGACATTTTTCAGAATTTTTTAGAGCATTAAAATCCCAGCCCTAATTATAAGTACAAAAGTGTCTATTTAGTAATTACTTTACTTATATAACTATTGAAATTAATACTGATTCAACAGAAATATAATATTATTTCAATAGATTATGAATGATATAATATAGGTAATGATTCTTATATTTTTAATTAAACGTTATGTTATTTTTTTTAAATAATTGATATTAATAATAATATACAAATACAAATTACAATATTCAGTAATCTTGATATTACATAACTAATTATTATATAATTTAGTTGAAGTTGAATTAAACTACCTAATTGGTAATAATAACTGGTGTAGGTAAGAAGGTAGTAAATTATCTTTATTATACCTGAGTACAATATTATACAAAAATTAAATAATAATAAATATTTAAATGGTACATAATGAAAGATAATAATAAGTGGGTATAAGTACCTAATAATTCATTTTATATCATAAAATACCAATAATACGTATATGACATGCAGATAATAAAATAATAATTATTTAAGATCTATAGAAATAGTGTAAAGATATATTTATCTAACTTTTATTAAAAATATTTAACAAAAATTACATTTATATCAGTGATTTTGTCATCAGTCATCCATGTTGTTACATATATCTATGTTATTTTAGCGTAGGTATTGAGTTCAAATTTAAATTATTAAATTAATACGTAATAATAATCAAATAATGAAATGCATTACGTCGCCTATTTCGTATTCATAAAAATCAGTATGACGACAAAATGTACCTATATTATTGTTTCTGTTAAAATATAATAAAATACACATAAAAAACAATATTTTTCTATTGCAGTTTAATTTTTATGTTGATATTATTGTCAAATAAGCAATTTATAAATTACTGTAGTAATAAGTATCTTTTGTGTTTTTTATAAGTAAATGTATATACTATGATGAGGCATAATTTTTCAACCCGGTAAAAGTATAGCATAACATTAAATATTACAAATTTTTTATTATGTATTATAATAATTAAAGGTAGAAAATATGTATTCTTACATATATTCCAAGTATAAATAACTAATGCAATGTTTTTTTTTTTTTTTATATTATAATACTTATTCGTAGAAAATATAATATGTAGGTTGGTATATATTTAACACAATAATTTCAACCTACCTCTGAATGTTTCAGTAGTATGCCGGCATAATAAAAGTAAATTAAATCAACCTTGACTAAATAAAAAATCAACTTATCCTCTAAGTATATTAATAAGAAAATAATCTTACAAAATCTTAATTTATTTTCTATAATAACAGTAGTATTTATTATTATCTACGACACCGACATTAATATTTAGTAATTATCGTTATATTATATAATATATGTAGTTTGCAGACATCTATATTCTGTATACATCCGATATTTGAATATATTATTATCTAAACGTGACATACATCTACACAAGTTGATATTCTGTACATAATAATAATAAAATATCATGCACTAATAAATAACTAGTAATAATTAATAATTATTCGTTTAATTTTCTTTTGAATGCTGAATAAATCAAGTTTTTAATTGTATCAATTCTAGTGTTAATGGGTTGACAAAATTAAATAATTACTATTAATAATAATGCTAATTATTTTATTTTGACATTTCATGGCACTTTTATTTTGTTATTATCTGGTAGTACCTAATCCTTAAGTTTTTATATATTTTATGTAAGAGAGCCTACTTTTATTTATATTAATTATATACAAAAAACTCAAATATAAAAAGTAATGGTCACTGTGGGGAAAAAAAATTAATTAAATAATTTATAGTAATTAATTTATAAAGTAGCCGGTAGATATTATACGAAGTGATTACAAGCTATTTTTTAATCAATATATACACCAAAGGTGTATTATTATGCGTAGGCGGTATACCTTATATTAATGTAAAACAACATAAACTATCATTAAATTATCAATTTAAATATTTTAAACTGCAATTGTATTTAAAAACGTAGCAATTTATAGTGCAATACATTTATTTAAATACAGCACATTATCAATATACATTAGTATAAATATAGTCTATATTTTGAAAAATTGATGTGAAAATAACAACCATCATTTAATAAACCATAGTACTTGCCACTTTAACCTTACAACCCTGAGATTAGATTCGACTTTTACTTAATAACCTCAGTCAACATTAGCGAAAAAAAATATATTTTTGTATCATATTATAGTAACATAATAATAAATAATAACAAAAAGTAGGAAGGCCGATTGTGGACGTTTCTCCTTCGTCCCTTCGGTCCTCGGAGAAATTAGTAGTTGATTATAATTATTAAGATTTGAATACAATGATATTGTATTAGAAAATACGATTCTGAGCGTATCTAAATATATTGCAATATATTATACTGATAATCCATTTCAAAATTTACCACGAATGTAAATTACATATGTAAATATGCAAAATAAATTTCAAATCCCTACGATCAATATTCAAGGAATTATCATTCTTTTTCAAGAAAAAACTTATGAGATTCAAAAAATGAGCTAAATAAAGTACCAATTAGATGAATTTGGTATAGAAAGGGTACCCTATTTATTGTAATCGGACTATTATTTCTACCTGGAAAAAGTTTTTCATACATAAAAAAAAAAAAAATAATAAAAAACCTATAAAAATTGACGATTTTCCGCTTTTCAAGGAAAAACTTTTAGGAAATTCGAAAAATAAGTTTAATAAAGTACCAAGTAGACAACATTTGTAAGCGAAGCATATGCTAATAATCGGATAATCGGACCATTATTTCTACCCAAAAAAATGTTTTCATACATAAAAAAAAAAAACATCTTTATAGAATCAATACATTCCTCGCTCCGCTCAAAATCTAAAACAATAATGCATATAATCTACTATAAAATTGAATTGTGATACGTTTTAAAAGTTATCCAATAATTATGTAGTACTAATATAGATACCCAACTGAGAAAATACATTTTAGTAATGTATGAAATAACTAAACTAATAATGATAGGTATTTTGTACAAAAGTCAAAATACGTATCCTATACCTGTATTACTTTAAGGTCATGTATTATGTTCATATAGGCATACAGCCTAAAGTTGTAAAATTAAAGATAATCCAGATGTGAGACATATTATAGAACAGCATAATTGCAGCACCTACAAATTATAGACTATAATAAGTAACTGTATTCCTTTTATAACGTCATGTTAATGAACTCTTACAAAATGTCGAAACATTTTGTACCTACAAGTATTTGACTAATTTATACAAATTTATAATATTTTAAAACAATTTTATACACTTTGCTTTTTGGTATAATTTTATTAGTTATACATGTTTAGGCATTTTGCATGTTTTTAAGTCAATTCTTAAACAAATCCGGATAAATTAAAATATAAGTACGATATAGGTAATGCCATTCTTTTTCCGGAAATGACAATTAATAACATAATAATAAAAAAAACATTATACTTTATTACTGACTAATCAGTAATTTGTAGTATTTGAAATATTGTACAATTTATTAGAGAACAATCTTTCTTTAATCCAAGAAACTAGGGAAAACATAATTGAACATTTAATGAGGCTAAATTCAGTTTTTAAAAATTACTTCTACAAACAATAAAATAAAACAATTTGATTTCATATCTTTTTGAACTTTTATGTAATACAGCTTTGTAAATAAAATTAAAATGAAAACATCTTATTAATTTTTGGATAACAATAGCTTTCTGACAAGACGTTCGAGTTTTTTTCTCATTTACAAGTACGGAGAAGTTAATAGATCTTTTTTTCCTATATGTGTATTAAAAAGAAATACAGAAATAAACTAAATGCAACTTCAGATTAAAGGATATACTTATGGGTGTCCGTTGGGGGAGGGAGTAAAGGGACAATTTCCCCCTCCTGGCTTTTTTGGCTCAATTATTATAATCAGTATAGTATCAATATATGTAATAGAAAATAAATATTTTTTAATCATTTTTCGGTTACTAAATTACTTATACATATGAAAGAAAATGACAAACCATAATTTAGCACTACTTGGATAGTGAAACTACAAATTGAAATATGAAATTATTTTGTCATTCCCCCTTGAAAAATTCTGCGGACGCACTTAGCTTATACCATACATCATTTGAACCCGAAAAAAAAACTATGGGCCTCAAAACAGACAAAGACTAAATATGATTACAAATTCATTTTTTTTAATATTAAAAATTATTGTTTTTAAATTATAATTAAAAATTATATTTTATTATTTGTGTTATTCATGTTAAAAGAAATTATATGGGAAAATGTTTTAAAAATAATATGATGGAACGAGATATACAAAAATATTACGATTTTTAACTTTGAGATACTCAATAAAAAAAGATTGGAAACTGCTGGTATAGAGTATAGAACGATAGGCTATAATTTGATTTATATTTAATAGCATTTTTATTGTTTATAAACTAGGTATAGATATTTAAGTATTTTTTCCCCTTTGTTGAAAAATAAATTTATAAAATATTAATATTATGGCACTTTTTCATAAGTAAATAGTTACACAGTCACAAATCATATAAATGTAGTATATTACTATTAATTGCATAATACCTTTTGATAAATTTATAATTTATAAATTATATAATATACATTATATATATACAATAATCGTTTTTCGCTTATTGTACTTTATAAGTTTATGAGAACTTCGGATTTAATAATATAATGATATACGAATCTCCTGCCTAAAATATTTATTATTCATATGTTGCTACAGGTAATATAATAAAAAGTATCAAATACTGATTTATACTATATTTGTTTTATTTATAATCACTAATTATTAATCACAGTAAAAATAAGTATTTAATTGTTCTCATATATAGTTGTTTCATATCTTTTTACATATTTAAATGTGTTATATAGTCATTAATTAATTACAAAATTCTTAATTTCTAATTAAGTGCTATATTTGAAATTATATCTATTTTTAATATAACACGCAATGAGTATTTAATTTTGTAAATTATAGATAATAGGTACATACTTCAATAGTTTAATCAATGTAATATCGATGTAGTAAAGGTTGAATATTAAAAAGTGGAAAGGTCGATTTTAGATGTCCTCCTTCGTCCTTTCGGTCCTCGGAGAATTTAGTGGCTTATAATTAAGATTTAAATGTAATGATATTGCATTAGAAAATACGATTCTGAGATAATACAATATATTATATTGATAGGTCGTTCCATAAGTTCACTACGTATGTAAACTACTTAAGAAAATACTCAAAACAAATTTAAAATACTTACGTTCGAAATTACAATAGTTATTATGAAAAACCTAATTTTTGACGTTTTCCCATCATTTTATTCGGAAGTTTTTCTTCTCCTAAAGAAATTATTTTAGCATCATAAATATTGACGGAGTATTTTTTACTTTTAAAAAAATGTTTAGCGTAACCCTTCTAATTTTTCGAAATTTCCGGTTAGGTTTAATACAGTCATTACAAGGGATGCTACTTTTTCTTAAGTCTCATAGTCTTAAGTCATCATGCGTTTTTTATTTTTCCAATTAAGGCACTGGATAAGTGGATATAGTGATAATCAGTGACGGATTACTCATTAAGCGAAATAGGCGTCCGCCTAGGGGCCCCACTTAGGTAGGAGGCCCCGTGACAATAGACATTTTTTTATAATTATAAAAAATTTTATTGCGGAACAAATAAACAATCATCAATATAACATATTTTATTTAATGTTACAAAAAATATTATTTTTCGGATTTTATTTTTAATAATTTTTACATTTTAGATTTTGAGTGGAGGGAGGAATGTATTGTTTTTACAAAGATTTTTTTTTTATGTATGAAAATAATTTTTCAGGTATAAAGTTATATAGATATATAGGTATATCGGTTCGATTTTCACAAGTAGAATATGTTTTCTATAGAAATATCGCATCTAGTTTGTATTATATGCAGCTCATTTTTCAAATTTCTTAAAAGTTTTTCCTTGGGAGAAGAAAAACTACCAAAAAATGGCAAATAATTACGATTTTTGTTACTTTAAATTTCATTATTTCATGATAACTAGAATTCGGATTTGAAGGCAATATAATCAATAAAAAAAAGCATTTAAAATGTGAAAAAATGCAAAAACAAAATATTAAAATTTTTTCGCAGAATAAAATCAATCCCTCAAAATGTCCATTGCCTAGGGCCTCATAACTGTTTAATCCAGCACTGGTGATAATTGATTATAATATATTTATTATAATCGTAATTTATAAAATTCTAATCTTTAAACCAATTTGCACATCATTTTTTTAAATATGATTAATGAAGACTGAAGACTGAGTTGTTAAAATATTAAATTAGTTTTTATAATAATAGAATTGATATAAATATTATAAACCTCGTGTTAATTATATTTATATACACTTTTGTAATTATATATATATATATTTACAATTATCTATATTCAATTATTTTATTGATTTACCAAGTAATAGTTATTTATTTATTATATAATTGATTTTGTGAGGTACAGCCGTAAATAATAATACACACTTGATCTTTTCTTTTTTCACGTATACGATTTGATTATCATTTAATATATATTTATAATAGGTTTTACATTTTTAAACAACACTTATATGTTATACAAACTCATAATCAGACTTGGGTCAACAACATAGGTAGTACTTGTTTTTGATGCTATTCAATTAAACGTAGATCATCATTAAACTTTCTTTATTATGTGGATCATCGGATCAAAACATACTATAGTTTATAATGATGCTTATTACCTATTAAACTTGTATTTCTAATTTATAAACTGGCTCATACTTTTTTTACAAAATACAAATAACCAAATGTTATTTTTTATATAATATGTAAGTCTAATGAAAATTGTTTCTAGATATTAATTTATATATTCTACACTACTGTCAATTATATAAATATAAGTAAGCAACATAATATATTTATTTTATTGTATCAGGATTTAATAATATAAACAGACTAATCTCATCTGATATATCATCAGAAATTTGTGTTAAAAAAACTGTGGGGGAAACATAGGTATAATTCATTGACATGATCATCCAGTATGTATATTTATATATAAATATGAATTAAAATTAAGACAATAATCAATATTTAATTAATAATAAAATATAATATAAGAGCATAAAAATGAAATGTATACTTTATAGAATATATTGTGTACCTAAGGTGTTTACTGTTTAAGTATTATATAGATTACTATTTAGTCAATTAATGTAATTGCAACATATAGTTTTTATTTTGAAACAGCTTATATTAAAATTAGAATACGTATGCTATATATAATTAATTAATTACAATTTTTTGTACTGAAAATTTAAAAACTGTATCAACAAAAATCTAAAAATAAATTTTTATATTATAATTTTGTTTTCCTATGAACATAATATATTGTTATAATGTAGTTATTGGTTAATGTAATTATTAAGTTCCTTACAAACGAAATTCCTAAACTCACTAAGTTTAGTGGTTAATGTAATAATGTACCAAAATTTTAAATGTAATGATGTTTGAAAGATATTTTAATATTAAGTCTTTATAGTATTTCAATTTGCAAATCACATGATACTGCGTCATTAAATAATTATATTATTTATTATGTATATTATTAGTATTATTATTATTAACCTGTGAATATCATTAACTTAGTTTAAAATTTTTAAACCTTTAAACTTTGTGAATATTCCAAATAGTATTGTAATTTTATATTTCGTATAGTAATCATTAATTTAAGCTACAATGCACACAACTAACTACTAAGACTAAGTACTAACTGTATTAATTTATAACAAAATTACCTTCACGTTATTGCATTGTCACATTGATTTGCAAATGTTGATGTATTTTAGGTTTTATAAGATTAAATATGAAAATTGAACAGTTTTATGGAACAAATGTACATATTTTAATTTTTATATTTTTCTATATCAACAGTCAACTTTTTAATAGTTTTAAATTTTAATAATATATACCTAATATATTATTACCTACTAATAATCTCAGAATAAATTATGAATGTGTAAATTACAGTGGCGCCCACAGAATTTTTGTAAACCAATGCAGTCAATAATAATACACCCACCCACCCCCAAAATGTATAAATTTTATCTAACACAATCAAAAATATATATTAAAAAGTATTGTAAACATACCCCACCCCTTGTTGGGTACCAATGCAGTTGCAGTACTTGATAACCCACGTGGGCGTCACTGTATGTGCCATAAAATTCTTCAAATTACAATTTCACGTTATTGGAACATAAATAAAGATAATAAGATAGAATATTTATTATTTATAACTCTGAGGACATTTTGTATATACAATATAATAATATACCATCTAGACATTGACCATTTAAGTACATATTTTTACCTAATACTACATTATATTTATTTTAAATTAGACGTATTATACACACAATACACATTTTATAATATAATAAGTACAAAGATTTTTTTACAATATTTTCTTATATTTAATAACGAATGTTGTTATATAATTAGTTTTATATATGGCGTAGAAAAAACTAATAACAAACAAGTATGAAAATTTACAATCCGCGAACACTTTTGTTACTCTCTATGTGTGGGTAAAATTTGTTATTACCCTACGTACCTATATAAAAAAATACCTAGGTATATATAATATTTTTTAATAAAATGATGGAAATTTCAAATTACATAAATGTGCAATGTTACTTCCGTTATGTTTGTAACACTAAATTATGAGCAGCCTGTATTTATTATTATTAATTAATAATATATCTACTCCATTATTTTAATATGCAGCATATACTTACCTACTATGCGATTTGGCGTCGTTAGTATAAAAAACTAATACCACCGTGTATAGGTATTATATTATTATTAATATTATATTTTGATTAAGTTGCATATAATATGATTACATTTATGATATAGACAAAAGTAGGGATTTTAATTTGCGAATTAAAAAGGGCGAAATATAGCTTATATTACAAGTACGGTAATAATGTATTATTATGAATTTATGAATTGATCATATTATTGTAAACGGCATATTATTCTGAGCTACTAAATAGATTATATATATTATATTGCTATTATAATAATTAAATCGTAACATAATTTATTTACATTAGGTGTAGGCCGTTATATTAACACGAATTTTAATTGTGTAAAAATGAATGATTAAATATTAATTTTGTTTCGTATGATAATTGTGAAAGATAAAAAAAAACTGCGCACAGCCCAATGCCATAAATCATAATAATATTAGATACCTACATTGATAATTCGTAGGCTAACTACACAGACAACCGGTAAGAACGCGATTTAACGGTCACCACCCGCTAGTGAGCGCCGCCGTCGGATCGTTCGGTCGCGTAAGAAACTATAATACACAGTATACCGTCTTCTGTTTATTATATTTCCTTCAGTCTCCAGCATTAGACGCGCAAAAATAATGTAGACCAATGACATATTCGTAATAATGATTTTAATTGTTCAATCTTCAATCTATTGTTAATTTTTTTTTTTTTTTTTTGTACCAAATCCGAGTGTTTGGTTTCTTATTGTATAAGCAATGGCGCTGGAGAAAAAATCAGGTACGTTTTTCTATAACATAACAACAATTCTATGGTAGTGTTTACTGTTTAAGGAAACTACCTAAGGAAGTTTAAAAAAAAAATTATATGTGACTAAAAATGATTTATGTTCAATAATTATATATAATTTACATTATTATGTTACGTACATATCATCGTAATTTCTAATTTTAACCAACAACAAAATATTATAAAATGAAAAATGTTTAATTTTTTGTTTTTTTCCACTAAACCCTTAACCACGGAATTATTTGATAAACCTGTTTTGATGAAAGCTACATAGTGAAACAATGTGTATATAAATAATGAATTTCATAATATATTGTAAAAAATATAAATAAGTTTTGTGCAAATGAATCGATTTTTTAGAAAAAAATATTTTATTAAACATTTTGACTTAATTCAATTAATATGGTTGTTTTAATCATATGAAAGTTAGTATGAAAAATATTTGATAGTATAGTAAATGTTTTAGCATTTTTATTCAGAAAAATGTATGTACAATTTGTATTATGTTAACGCTTGGTATTAGAATCATTAAGAGTAATATTATATATTAATTTAAAATAATTATGTAAAAAAAAAGGAATGTGTAATTGTGTACGTTTAAATGATTAAATTATTGATAAATCAATAAAAAGTATATAGGGCAAAATAATAATATAATATATTTAAAATGATTAAAAACATATATTTTATTACAACCGAATATAAAATATACCTATTATATATTATATATAATTGTCTCACCATAAAAATTCATAATAGGTATATACATGAATTAAATACGATTTAAATATATTAACATATCAATACATTTTATTTTGTAATATCAGTATAGAAAATAATAATAATTATAGTGTAATAGTGGTGTGTATATACGTCAAGTAACGATTAAAATAAATATCAATTATTAAAATTAACTCAATTATTGATTATATTATATTGAAAGTTAGATAATAAAAAAGAATTAGACCATTTATGTGTATATCTTAAAAATGTGTATTATACAGTTACATGAAGCAATATTAATTTTTAGTCTCTTAAAACATCCAAAACTATGTAATATTATTATTACATAATAATATAATATTATATTATTATTAATAATATACTAATTATTATTAAAAGAAAACCTTTTGGGAGATTAGGCATTTCCTCAGGAGAAATACTTTTTCTAAAATGTTTACCTTTTTTCCTTATTTTTTCTCTTATTTCTTGCAATATAAAATCAAATGTGGCAATACTTAGTATAGTGTAATTTTTAAATTTATTTTCGTTTGAACGTAGTTAGCACGTTAAAGAAAAAATTACATTACGAGTGATACATTTTTCATTTAACGGATTAATCCATAATTTTTTCTTTAAATGTTGAAATAAGTATTACAATCTTCATCAGATGACATTTTGACGACCGATTATTTTTGTTTTGTCTAGAAGTGTTTTCTTTAGTATATGATTAAGAAAAACAAATTATTTTTAATTTATTAAAACAAATATGACAATAGATGACTAACACAATTTTGCTCTTTTAATGTGCGTTCGGCCTAATAATGAAATCTAAAGAATTAGTTTAAAAAGTTATGTTTTAGTAATAAACAAATCTGATTAGAAAGTTAAAATTAATAATAAAGATATTTGGAGATTTATTATATGTGTGATAATATGATAGATCATAATGATCGATCTGGTAGATCCTATATATTATATAACAAATTTTGTATGCAAGAAATTTATTATTGTAAAAATTTTAAAAAATCGTATGAAAAAATAAATGTAATTTCCATAAAAATTAAAATATAAATATTACATTTTATACATCATATTAAGTATATTCAGAAGCTTTTTTTTGACTAAAATAAATCTTGGATAACGATTTTATTAAAACGATTTCATAAAAAAACATATCTAACATTTTCGCTGTAGTCAAAGATTTATAGGCCTAAGGTTTTAGATAATTATTTGTTCAACAAAAATATAGAATAATAGTAGGTACCTATACCTATATAATTACTGATTTCCAAATAATTTTAAGCCAAATCGCATGAATAATAAAACTAAAACTATATTTCAAATTCATCATTAGATATTATTTTTATATATGAGATTTTGTTTGATTTACAAACAAATTCGGCGAAAATTAAATAACGGTCTAAAATTAAAATTAATATTAATTTACAAAATGTGTAATAGTTATAAGTGGTAGTTGTTAAAATATTAAATAGTAATTGTACTATAATATAATTATTTAATTTTATTAAAATTGACTTATTTCTATCAAAATCCCCCAAGAAATTATTTCTATGTACCATTTTCAATATTTTAGACATTTATAATACATAACATATACTTCTTGTTAAAATATATGTCTGACTGTATGAATAAAATACTGAGAAAATATGATTACTTTATTACTTAACAATATACTTTATCAACATTTTTTATAATCCTGATAATTTGTTAATTATTTATGACCAATTAAATATAATATTGGAATCATTAAAGATCATATTATATGCCATTACAATACCATATTTAGACAACACAAATGTTTATTAATTTGATTATTAACCAGGTAATTTATTATTTTACTATTACTGTGATTTGTTCTATAAAATTTAAAAATGTTTATTCTTATATTCTTGTCTATTGTTAATAAATGCATATTTGTATAACGTATAAATTAGTGTAGATAGTGCAATAATCTTGTTAATACTTGTTAATTATATAACATGTATTCATAATCCCATCATTATGAAACGTATGTGTACTGACTCAGTTCTTATTTTTTAGTGGACGCCGATATAAATTGTGTAGTCTGAAATAGTATAAGTGATCATTACTGGTTTAAGTAGTGACAATACCTATATAGTATATATGATGAGTGTGTAGGTACTTGAGTACTTGCAAATAAGTATATACAACAATATAAATTCAGTTATTAATTCTTAAATAAAAAGTACATAATTATTTTTTTTTTTTTTAAATAAGAATAATACTTGACTATAAACTATGATAATAAAAATAATGTTAACACTTAATCATATTCTACAAAAAAAATTTCATTCTAATTATAATAATATGAAATAAAGGCATAACATCGTCCCTCCAGTATTCTTGTATAAATTTTTTAATTGTACAATAAAAATGTATTCTACGAATTTTTATATAAAAAAAAAATAATAATTTAGAAGCTGTGCTTACTTAGATCAGACTATTATCACACGATAAATCAGAAAAATATGTAAGTGTTACATACAAATTCGTGGATTCTCTATAGTCAATTTCATACCTACATAATTTATAAATATATTTTGTTTCACTTATATTATTTACAAAATATTCAACTTTAGAATTATTATTACCATTCGATAATTCTTTCTACAATATATATATATTCGATTATACCTAATACATTATAAGACCTAATACGAGCACGGTTTATTGTTATTTTTTTTCTGTATATGTTTCAAGAATATATTTTTTCACGTGTTCCAATGTTTTTTTCAGATTCTCACTTTTAACATTGATCGTTTTTTTGATCTATTGACCTTGTATTCATATTTCTATAAGAAGTATGTACTTAAGCACACCGTGATGATTTTCAACAATATTATTTTCCTTTTATACAGATCTACGCAATTTCATCCAACAGAGATATGTACTGAGCTTAATGGGATTCATGGCATTGGCCATTGGCTATGTACACCGCTTTTGTCTGAGTTTAGCAATCACCGAAATGGCTGAAAAAGCACACAGTGACAATAAGATCAGCCGCGTGAACACGGGTACCATATGCTCCAGCGATGAACTATTTGGAAATACGACCTTAACGAAGAAGGTAACATTTTTTTTACTATTATTATTATATGGAATAAATATTTCATCCATAACTCAACAGACATTTAAACATTTAACCTCAATAACGCGATTGAATAAAATAATACAAAATCTTTATCCGATTATTATTTTTATACGCGTAAAACGATATACGTTTTCAATGAAATATTTATGCATTATGCATTAATATATACGTATTGATATTTATTATAGTACCTGTATATAATCAATGTTATAACGTAACATACCTATTATAAAGGACCATTTGCACAATAATTATCATATTACTTATAAATAGGTACTAGTAAGAATTAATACAGGGTGATCAGGATTTATCTCGCAGAGTTATCTTCATTATTTTTGTAACACACTGTTCTAATCACTTTGTATTTATATCATAGAAGATTATAATTCGAAAAATATAAAATAATTAACATAAATATTTTAGTTTTGCACATATTTAACGATTAAATGGTAAGATTACTATATTGCATATTGAATACAAAATTTAAAAATAATGAATAAAAACGCGTAAAAATAGAAATGTAATTAAAATATTGATATTTTTATAATTCATATTGAAATAATAATAATAATAATACAATATACAATAGTAAATCGATATCAATAAACGATTATTGCGTGTACCTCATCGATGCAGATAGAAAATTTTCGATACCTATACTATAATAAGTATACAGAGATAAGTAGCCGAAAATAAAGCTCGAGGAAATAAAACCCCCCAAAATACCTCATTATAAATAAATATTATTAAATTTTATCTACGATGATAATGTGTGATGAGACCATGAGGGACAGTATAAGTTTCAGTATAGCTTTCAGACTTTATCACAGAACTCACTGAACACAGTATGTGCATTGTAAATTATAATTATTTATTATGCATTCAAAAATGATAAAAAAACTTTTTATAAGTTTTTATTTTTCTACGGGAGTTTTTCAATGATTTACAGAGACGGTATAATTCATAAGTTTAAAGAATTAATATTGACATTGTTGTGGCTGTTGCCGACCCTCGTAAAATATCGAAGATAGCTGATAGGTTACCTTTATGTGTAACACGTTCGAAGGTTTTGCGATCATCGTCAGTAAAATACATAAACATTATAAATATAAAAGTATATCCGTAATAAAATATATACTCGTATTTATAGTACATTATGCCGATAATTATATTGTTGTCGTTCGCCACTTTGCCACTGCAGTATTCTATTATGTATTAGAGGTATTAATAATAGTTGCCGCGTGGCCAGCATAGAAAATGAGAATGGCGGCGGCGATTACCTTATACCGCGATATAATAATTAGCAGTTTACAAAAATGGTAGTATCCGATGACACTCGATCGATCGCTTGACCGCGGTGTATCTCATTGTCATATTATATACAGACTGTCTATACAAGGTGTATAGCGAAGATTTGACGTTTTAACACTGATATTAAACCCATTTGATAAATGACCAATCCGCATGACCACCACACCCTGTATGTACCTGTAAAATAAAAATAAAAAAATCAGTACAAGGAAACGTAGAAAATTGTACTTTAAATATTATTTAAAAACCGCCGACACCGCTTCCAATCGTACATATTAGTTCCGGTACAACCATGTCAAAACTATATTAATGTTTTTTTTTTTTTTTTTTTTTGTGAATGTGTATCGACTATCGTTGTTTACCAGCAATCGAGAAAACAATATTTAAAATTTAGAGTAACATATGAACGTAGTTTGAAATAATTATCTAGGGGGGCTATAGTAGGAAATATTGTAATGGGGATATGAAACCTAGGTTAATAACAATTAACAGGTTACAATTTTAGGGGGCTACGAGAGTCAGAGTAATAATAATAAATTAATAACATTATCGAATTAAATATTTTAAAAGATATACTCGGACAGTTTTCTCGATCGTTTTGATATTAAACTGTATACATAATATTGTTTTCGTCCAGGATTTTACGACTTTTTTCTGTAAAATGTCGAACCTAACTTAAGCACAATATTGTAGTCGAATGAGTTTTATTTTAATTGAACAAAACAAATATTTCAAAATCATATTAAAAATTATTTTTTACATAGCTTCTCAAAGAATACATAACAACAATAATAGCAATAATTAATATTTATTGCTTATTGAAAATGTTCAAGCTATAATAGTGTGACCATGACGTTAATATTATTTACACACCTAAACGTATTGTTTTATTTTAATATGCGATAAATAAATCGATAAAAGATAAAACTGTCCGTAATTGTATTAATATTATATTGGCACCTATATATAATCAAAATTATAATTAATACAATATCATAGAAAAAAAGGCCAAATTAATCTTTGAACATCATTGAATTTTTAAATACGATGTACCTCCGAAGTACAAGGTTACAACTTCAATATTACGATTATTATTTAAATGATACGTTTTTGTTTTGTTTTATATAGTTCCAATATTCAGTTTATTTTTTTTTTATAAATACAATTATCATTTGATTTTGATTTGAGTTTACGTTAACTAGAATATACTATAAATAGTTTGTTATTGTTTATATAAAATTTCTGTTTTTTAATCACGTTATCAGTGTATTATTATTATTATTTAATAAAATTATATTATTTTAAATTGTATTATGTATAAATAAAAATATAATTAGGTTAGGTTAGATTTTAAACATAATAATATTATTACTGTTGTAATAACGTAAAAAAGATGATAATTAGTTAACGTTATATGGTAAATGGGTATAAGTTGGATATGTGATTTTTAGACGTTGTTATTTTCCTCCCAATGGTCAGAGGGTTTCAGGGTAATGAATCAAAGTGTTAAAAATCTTAAATAAGTAAAATAACATTTAATTATTATTATCTAACTATATTTACGGATCATATATTCTGTTTGTATTTAACATTTTAATATTAACTTAATCAACTTTAATTCTATAATTAACTCACGGATCACATATTCCATTTGTATTTAATATTTTAATATTAACTTAATCAACTTTAATTCTATAATAAACTCACGGATCACATATTTCGCTTGTATTTAATATGTGTAATGATAATTTTTCTTGCAAATATTTAATATATTTTCTTTTTGGAGAGGGGCTGAAGCACTAAGTAAAAGAACCGAGTATAAAGTTAAAATTCAAATTCTTATCCTAGACTAAACAATAAAATGTTGTTAAAACTTACCCAATTTATAATCTATTAAAAACCAGGCTTATATAAATTAAGTACAAAATTACAATTTTAATATTATAAATCTTACATAATTATTATTAGTTACAAAATTTTCAAATAAGGAAATCTCGAGTTATACAATATACATAATAAAATAGAAAATAGAAAATAGAATTCATATCTCATAATAATAATTATAATAACAATAAAACAAATTCTATTAAATTGAAAATTATTACAAATTATTAAAAAGTATTTGTCAACGTCGGTGTCAGTGTCGACATTGTCATTTGTGTGCAACGTATGTATTTACTTTTGTGTATTTTCTTAATTCGGAATTTTAGATTTTAGATTCTAAGCGAAGCGTGGTTAGGTTAGGTTGTATTGGTTTTTTTTTATTCCGATTTTTTTTTTTTTTTTATTGTGTGTGTGAAAACATATTTTTGGGTAGAAATAATGGTCCGATTACCACAAATAGGGTATTCTTTCGGTAGAAAATTGCATCCAGTTGGTATTTTATTTAGCTCATTTTTCGAATTTCTTAAAAGATTTTCTTTGAGAAAATAAAAACGACCGAAAAAAACGATAAAATTTCGGTTACCATAAATTTGATTTTAAAATCAAATATTTAAGGATAACTATTACCGTTTTTAACGTAGGAACTTGTAGATTTTTTTTTTAGTAATCTCTTAGGTAACTTATATACGTGGTAAAATTTTGGAACGGATTCTCAGTATAATATATTGTATAGCTGAGTTTTTCTCAAAACTCGTATTTTGTTCTTCGTATTTTCGAATATAATATCATTGCATCGTAATTATAATAAACCACTAATTTCTCCGAGGACCAAAGGGACGAAGGAGGAACGTTCGATATCGACCTTCCCGTTTTTCTTTGTTATAAATCGTGCACGTCATTACATTGTTATACAATTTTTTTTATATTATTGTTAAAACAAATTCCATAGTCATTATACATTTATTCGGGTATATAACCTAACCTCACCTACCTAGTACCTATACTGTATTTTTAAACAATTTAAAAAAAGTTCGGTATTATGTTAATTGTCGACGGCACAATCATACTTAGGCAAAAATCAATGACATCCTAAAGTTTCTTCTTTTTCTTCTTCTTATCTTCCAACTATATGGGGTCAGCCACCTTAGTTCTAAATAATATTTTTATAAACTAATAATTATATTAAAACATGACAATAAATAATCGAAAATTGTCCATTGAATATTATTCTTACATCTACTTTTGATGAACTTTAATTAATATTTATTGATATGTTTGTACAATATTATTTTAATCTGTAATTATAAATTATTACCAAAAAAACAATAGGTATCTATATTAATTAGTATTAATCAATACGATTATAATTATAGTAATAATAATAATACTAATTATATATATATATACCTATATAATAAAACAATCTTTTACTTTCTATTCAAGACCGAACAAGTTTAAACAAATTTTAATATTTTTTTCGAATTAACTTTAAAAATCGGTTATGCATAAATGCTTAAATAATTTTAATCACGTTTTATTAATTTAATTATTAGTATAAACTAGCATTATTTCTGTCTAATAATCTTTAACGAGTTGACCTATAATTAAATGAAGTAAGTTAGGTTTTATATTTTGTAGGTACCTACAAAATATATTAATATTTATTTAATAATATCTATCTATAGGTATAATTATGAATCGCGATAGATCCTAATAAATAACATTATAATTATATTTGAACGATTTGTCTTTACAGGAATTGGAATTCGATTGGGACGAACAGACCCAAGGTCTGATATTGGCTTCATTTTTTTGGGGATATGTAATCACCCAAATGCCAGGTGGTATGTTGGCTGACAAGTACGGAGGAAAAATAACGTTGGGTGTGGGAATGTTGTTCAGTAGTATCGGTACAATTATAACACCTTTTGTAGCCAGGACCTATGGACCAGAAGCACTGATCATCTTACGATTAATCATTGGACTCGCTCAAGTAAAAGCTCTATACATATTTTTACCGTCGTATTTTACTTGAAAAAACTAAGAAATGTGTAAAGTGTACCTATATTATTATAATACATAAAAAAAAAATGTATAGTATGAAGTACCAAGCCTGAGTAATTTGATCAAAATTAATATTTTTAAAAACAATTATTACCTAGTTACTTATTTAAATTATTTACAACTTTAATGAAAAAATAATAACTTGGTTAAATTAAAAATTATTTGTAAAATAAAACATCAACCTAGTTAGATACGAGTTATCCTACTGATGCAAAAAAAACAAAAATTAAATCCTATCTAATTTATTAATATTTATAATAAATAAATGCACTTTTGATTTATTTATATATATACATTAGTCATAATAATTATTGTTTATAGTATAAAATAGTTACCTATTGAATTTTAATAATAATATAATTTCAAAATTAGTATCCGATATGGAACATTTTTTTTCATATATATTGATGCGCGTTACAGAAATATTTCCAAATATTTATAGATACATTTTATTTTAAGATAATACTAAATAATAAAGTTGTTAGGTTGGGTGTCTAAATAATGTTATCTATAGTTAAAATACAATTTAATGAAAAAATAACTTCTAACTTCACTTTTAAGTTTTAACTTTCTAACTAGTTATTACTAAAAGCAGGTACCTATTGTCCTACTGGCTACGGATGTAGGTACACATAAAGTTTTAAAGTGGGTGCGATAGTAAGCAAAACATTAAAAATTAATATTGACTTGTTCGGAGATATTTTAAGATTGGAAAAGAGACCATAACAGTCGTAGATCCATAAAACATTATTGTTGAAGCGCATACGATGAAACAAAATTAATTAAGTGATTCAATTCCGTTTTTAAACAATTATTATAGAAAAATGTTTTGAAGAATACATACCTACATAGAAGGAACAATGTAAAGATGAAAACCGAATAGAGTTTGATTTTGGAGGAAAGAAATTTGGAACCAATAGGCTTTAGGCCAATATTGAAAGTGTCATACCTATCAACGAGTTAGTACAAGTAGATGAACTTTATTTAGGATATGTTATACGACAGGAAGATAATATGTAAAATACAGGATAAAGGGCAGATAGATAAAATGTAGAGAACAGAGAAGTATCAGGTATTTTAATTATGCGATAAAAGGATTGGCTAAAATATTGTTCAAATAAGATTGATAATACTTACCTACCTACAATCTACAAGGTTACTGAAGAAAAATTGAAAATGAGTACGATTTAAAAAAAAAAATAAAAAACATACAAAAATATATAATTGTATAGAGTACGCTTTAAATATTATTATAGTAGGTCAGTTTTGTAGTATCTACCTACTTAATTAGTTAGGCCATTGTCCTATTGATTTAATATTATATAACTTTAACACCAACACGTGTTTGTTAAATTGTTGTAAGAAAATAATTATTGCTAAATAATTTTTAATAATTAATTAAATAATATAGTGTACTCGTATATGACATTATTGTGCATTAAAAATTATAATTTAGGTATAATTATATTGTAATTATATTATCTCTTTATATAATTTGCAATATCATAGTGTCTTTTCTTCCCGGGGTCGTTTTAAAGTTCTTATTAATTATTATATATCTAATATAATTAAAATAACAATTGACGATTATACGAATAGGCAGTAGCGCCGACACGTTTTATATCAAGCAGTTCAATTTGTTTTATTTAATACCCACCCATTCCTATTTTTACACATTATGTAATATTAGCATCACTTTTTCAAACAGTATCGACAAATTTTAAGGGGGTGTTTTCCTAGAAACCCACCCACCCCTTATTTAAGACAGTTCAATTGAACTATCTAAAGTATCTGTTCATCGCCACTGCGAATAGGATAACGACAGCCGCATTAATCTAAACGATAATTTAATAATTACGAACATAAAAGTAAATTGCATTATTTACGATTTTAAATATCTACTTTAGTTTTAAGACTTATACGGCAGGTACTACCTACCTGTCTCTTACTTCGAATATTATAGTTAAAAAGACAAAAACAAAATTATCACAATTTAAAGTTTTATTTTAAATTAACTACAATATTTTAGATTCTGAGCGGAGCGAGGAATGTATAGATTCTACAAAGATGTTTTTTTTTATGTATGAATACATTTTTTCGGGTAGAAATAATGGTCCGATTATCACACTTAGAATATGCTTCGCTTGAAAATGTTGTCTACTTGGTACTTTATTAAGCTTATTTTTTGAATTTCCCAAAAGTTTTTCCTTAAGAAGCGGAAAATTGGCAATTTTTTATACCCTTTTTATTATATTTTTTTTTTCGTGATTTCTTATTAAATTTTAATAGTAGGGGCTTGAAAATTTTTTTGAGTACTAATATAGGTTATTTTAATTTTTAGAACGGAACAGTTAATTATTTTGAAAAATATAGAGCTTTGAACGTTTTCCCAAAAATATTTAATATTACCTACAATTTTGATATTATCTGCTTGAAAATTTTATAGAAGTCCAATACTATATTACTTAATCTTTTTACAAAATTGTTTGAAAATCTAAACAGGCAAATTTTTTTATAGGCTTTTTATTTTTTTTTTCTGATCTATGAAAACCTTTTTTCAGGTAGAAATAATAGTCCGATTACCACACAAAGGGAACCTTTCTATACCAAATTTAATCTAGTTGGTACTTTTTTTAGCTCAATTTTTGAATTTCCCATAAATTTTTTCTTGAAAAGGAATGATAATTCCTTGAATATTGATCGTAGGGATTTGAAATTTATTTTGCATATTTACATATGTAATTTACATTCGTGGTAAATTTTGAAATAGATTATGAGTATAATATATTACAATATATTTAGATACGCTCAGAATCGTATTTTCTAATACAATATCATTACATTCAAATCTTAATAATTATAATAAACCACTAATTTCTCCGAGGACCGAAGGGACGAAGGAAGAACGTCCATAATCAGCTTTCCCACTTTTTTTTTTAATGCACAAATTTTAAACATTTTAACTGGTAAATATAATTTTATGATTAGTGGTGGGCGAATAGCAAGGCAAAATTTTAGGAGTGGTAAATATTTTATGATATAAATATATTATTTTATATCTATTCAGCTTACTAGAGGGGGCTTACACAATTTTGCCCCAGCGTGGAAAATGTCCAAATGCATTAATGTTTTTAGGTATATATGAAGTTAAAACCAGAGTTTTATAATTAACTACATAATATATGTATTTATTTTCATTATCATTTAAAAAAACTGAAACAATAAAATACAAGTAGGTAGATACCTAATAATTATTTAACATAATTTGATTACATTACTATATTAATATTCAAATTTAAAACTTTTATCTATAATAAAATTGTTGTTTTATTTATTATTAAGTAGTTAACATTTATAATTTTTTTTTTTATTAGGGACCATTGTATCCTGCATTGAACAGGCTATTGGCTTCGTGGGTACCAGCAGAAGAACGTGGTCGATTAGGATCTCTAGTATTTGCTGGTAAGATTGCATCACTTATTCCTCAGCAGTTTTTACATCTATGTAGTATACATTCTTTACTAGAATGTATTATTTTACGGCTCTTTACTATATTTATTGATTTTTAGGAGCACAAGTAGGAAATGTTGCCTCCATGCAATTCGGCGGGTTCCTTATGCGGTACACAAACGGTTGGACTAGTGTTTTCTACGTATTTGGGATATTCGGTATGATATGGCTCATTCTTTGGTTTGTAATTATCTATAATCATCCAAACCGAAACCCATTTATAAGTGAAAAGGAAAAAACATTCTTGAACAATCTAATAAGCACAGTTGATCCAACCGCGGTTAGTACAATTATAATAATATTAACATTAATAATACAGAAAAAAATGCAATATCTACAGTCGCGATAGTTGGTTCTATTGATATTACATACAATTATATTAAAATCTACATTTTTAATTGTATTTTAAAACATGTATTTATTATAGGGCAATCTATCAATTCCCTGGAAAGATATAGCCACATCAAAACCCGTGTGGGGATTGGTTATTGTTCAAATCGGACATGACTGGGGTTTGTTTACCATAATTACCGACTTGCCTAAGTATATGAAGTCGGTATTACATTTTTCAATAGTCCAGGTACATAATATCATAATATATTAGATAATAATATATGAAGTCAACTATATCCCTCATAATACTAATTTGCTGCTTATCCAATTTTGATGCTTTAAAAAAAAATTATCAAACATCATAATGTTTTTGAAAGAAATCAAAAATTATTATACTAATAGTTATTAATTTGTCTAAATTACATATTTAACCTAAAAGCCACAATTGAAGGGAAGTACTGATTTTAGCTATACCTATATATTATCTGGGGAAGTTAATTACACTATAACATAAACAGAAACAGCAAATACAATATTATATATTGTACATTATTATTAACATTGCAATTAATTTCAGAATGGAATATGGTCCGGATTACCATATATAGTTATGTGGATGGTAGCTATGGTTTCTGGTTTCATAGTCGACTCCATGTCTACGTCTAAGTACTTTACAGTGACTTGCATCCGCAAAACATTTGTAACTATAGGTAAAACAAATTGATATTAAGAAACAATTTACAAGTTAATTAATTAAAAATTGCATTACTCTTTAGCCAGTGTAGGGCCAGCACTTGGAATTGTTGCAGCTTCATATTCAGGATGTGATAAATTTTGGGCAGTAACCTGTTTTACAGTTGGCATGGGACTCATGGGTACTTTTGTACCTAGTTTGAAAGTCAACGCTTTAGATCTCAGTCCAAACTATGCTGGAACATTGATGGCTATTGTGGGCACAGTTGGGTGTATGTCTGGGGTAATTGCACCTTATGTAGTAGGAATCATGGTTCCAAACGTAAGTTTGATTATTGTAACAATGATATTAATTTAATTCATTAAAAAAAAATTTTTAATGAATTTACAGAGTTCAATGGAAGAATGGCGTGATGTTTTTTGGTTGTCTGCTGCCATATTAATAGCCACTAATCTGTTATTTTTACAATTTGGTTCGGGAAATGTACAACCATGGAATGAAAAAGCAAAACTGAGCAACAAAACCACTGATAGTAGCAATGAAAACATTGAATCCTCAATACTAAAACCATTGTAAAAATAATGTTTTAATATGAATCTTGTTGGGGCTGTATTTAAGATTATTGGTTTCCTTGATGTCAAAATCCTTGTACTTAAACCTCTTCTTTATAAAAAAAAAAAAAATGGATACATTTTTTTAATTTTTCTTTCTTTAATGGAATTACTAAATTATTTTTATTTCAGAGCGATGAAAACATATTAATTGCATTTTTAGGTATTTAATTTAAAATATAAATATTTTACTATCCTATCCTGGTACTGTCCATTTATACCGTTTGTCTTTAAATACAGCCTTGAATCATGTACAGTCATTAATAATGTAACATCATTGTATAATATAATATTTATAACAGTTCATATAAATCATATGTTAGGCAAAGAAACAATACAAAAATGTCAATTTAATAAAACCGTGGGATACTACTGAAATTCCTGAATAACATCTTGTTAAACAGCTTTATTAGAAATTAAGTTATTTTATTATATAAAATATTTTTAATTTAATTAAAAGAAATATGATTATAATTTTTTTCCATGTGTATTTAGCATATAGTTGTTAAATTTACTATAGTATTATATCAAGAATGAGATTGAAATCAAACATGTAAAGGTTCAACTGCTCTTGAGTAACAAATTTTCTGGCAATGGAATATTGCCATTCATCTTAGAAATATACAAAATTATTTTGACATTAAAATATATAACAATATGTTAAAGGTTAAATATAATATAAAACAAACTTTAAATTAATACCAAAATGAAATAAAACTAGTCATGTTATTTGATCAACATTTATTTAAGAAACAAATTTTTATTAAAAATAATACTAGTATACAATTAATGTTTATTTATTTATTTAAATAAAATATGTTAATAACAGTGAAGGATCTAGGATTTTCTCACCGGGCGATATTAAATTTGTATGTACATATATGTATATGCTTTATTAATAAAGACATAAAATAATAAATTTGATATTATGAGGGAAGATATCTTCCCCTATCAGATCTGGTTAATAATCCATAATTTATTTAATATAGGCAACTGATATTTATGTTCTAATAAATAATGAAAATACAATTTAAATTTAATAGATGTAATAAAATAATCTCACTGTCAAATTGATTCAAACAACATGTATACAATAATATTTAGTACAACCAAGTAAATGCATTTAGGAATAAAAATAAACTTTAGTTAAAATTAATAATTTTCATATTATATGAAAAAACATTAAAATAAATTATATAACTTAATGAACACCAGCTACTCCTTTCACAGCAATGTTATTAGCATTTTCTCGTTTTACTTTTCTTCTTCTATTTGGCTTTTCCTTATTGAATTGCACATTGCGTTCGAGATCAATTGTGTACATTGTACCACAAATAAGTAAATCAAATTTTAAATTCTTGAGTTTATAGTTCTGTTCTATTTCTTCAGATGTATTTTTTTCATATTGCCACCAACCTTAAACATTTAGAATACATTATTAATATTCAACGAATATGGGTAATTGTAAACTCCCTTAAAAATATTTTACTACTGAATTACTCGTATGTAAATTCCCCTAAAAACATTTTGCAATTGAATTACTTGTATGTTAACTTCCCTAAAATCATTTTGCTACTGAATTACTCGTATGTAAACTCTCCTAAAAACAAAAAGAACCATTTAACATTACCAAGAGGATACCCAATAAAAGCTGTTCTAGTCAACTTTCAAAAAATTTGTTTTTATATTTTCTTTATTTTTATTAAATATTTATAAAAAAAATAGTATCAAAAAATGTATATTTATATATTCACGTTAAATTTTTTTAAAAAATTAAAATTATTATTATTTATTATATTTATTTTTGAAGGCGTAATAATAAGAACCTGATTTAATATAATAGAATTTAGTAATTATTTTTTCTTTATAATTTTCTATTAGTGGTTACTTAAATAATTTAAATTTAAATTTTTAAACTGAAAATATAGTCTTTTATAAATTTAAAACAGTTTGATTACTTTTTTTAATTACTCATTGAACAAATAATTATAAAAATATAATATATACATATATATTAATAAATAATATGCATAATATATATTTCAACTATGTAAAACACTAATAATCACTGTGAATAACGTTAATTGGTTCTATTTGATTTAGAGGAATTTACATACGAGTAATTTAGTAGCATAATGTTTTTATGGGAGTTTACAACGTTTTAGGGGAGTTTACATGTACTCACAAATATTGTACCGATAATAAACACCGAACCAAAAATAATTCATACCATTTTTGCCTTCGTAAAACCACTGATAGCCGTCATCAAGTACGTTTATTTCCTGGCGTTCAAGTATATCGGGATTTTTATCAAAGTCAATTGGTATCTCCTGACGACACATTGGACATTTGTTTGCTTGACGTGCTGCTCCTTTAACGCACAGGAAACAGAAGATATGACCACATGGAATACGTACTGGGAATACTGCTGGTCCCAAACATACAGGACAATCAATAGGTTCACTTTTCGATTTGTCATCTATAATTCAATAATATGATGGTACAATGTATGAATATTACACAATCATACAAACGATTGACAATTCATTAAATATCATTCATAAACGACCCACCTTCTTTCTTGGATTTCTTTGAGGTAGATTTCTTTATAGTTTCAACTGTAGATTTTTCCTCCGTATCAACATTGGTCGGAGAGGCAGAATCAACAGGCACATGCGAATCTTCTGTAGACTCAACTTTATAGAACAAAAACAATACACTTATTTTTAGTTAAATTCGTAATATGGTATATATATAAACACTAAATACGTAGAGCGACTCTTACCTTTCTCCTCCGTCGTATCTTTGGCCTCCGCGATCTTGTCCTCGGATCGTTTCGGACACTCGGCCATGTTGCAGGAATCGTGCAGTACTGTTACAACGGATTTAACGGTTACGAATATGCATGATATGATTAACCCACGGCGAAAAATTATATAAACGTACAACCCTAAAAGTTCCAGTAAACACTAAATACGGTTGACAAATGAGTAAACAAGTGGTATTCCGTGTATCTCGTATTTTGTAATCAACTATTATCTGTAATCTGTATCCGTGAAGCATAGAGTAATATTACCAGAGAATAAGTAAATGGAAGTACACTGTAACAAGTTCGCCAACGTAGGAAACTAAAATCCCATCCGTATAATCATCGTCAAAAGTCATTAATATTACATCGGTGGTATCCATGAGACTCGTGTATAATCCGCCAGAGGCCTCCGATTGCATTTTGTTTTGACTATTTACTATTTAGTATTTTCATTCTTTATGATTTTAAATAACATAAATCAATTATTACTTTTTTGTTATTCCGTATTCGACATTTTTGATTTTTTATTATTTAATATTTTATTTAATTGTCATGTTAGAGTGTTGTTGACCCACTTACACCAGACACAGTATACCGGAACTCCTGGTTGATTTTACATCATCACATTCACGTACAAAGATTGATACATGTTAAAACAAAAAAAAAATTCCGTGAGAAAAATTTGCCCCGGTTGTGGCTTACAGGTAAAGTTTGAAAATTTTCTAATAATCAAATGTAAAACACTTAACAATGTGACATAAAAAAAAATTCGATAAAACCTTAATTTAATGTTAATAATATTCCATTTGTCATTGCAATGATTAATTTGAATTTTGAATTTTTTTTTTTTTAATAAATGTCATTTTAGTACCCAGTAGCTGTAAAAACTTGTACCAAATGCAAACATTCGTTTTACCTTTCCAAAAAAGATATTATACCAAAAACTACACCCGAAGTTGCAATAGCAACAACAGTACCAGTAGTCGAGGAACCCAAAAATGTTCCGACCACTGCTACTACACGATCAGATGGCCGCCGTAGAACCGAACGTGTTCGACGTGAAAAACCTAATTATTATGATGCCTCAGCATTTATACGCAAAACACGGGTAAATAATTTTTAATATTTTAAAAAAAAACGTCCATTCTATTCATTGAAGTATTATTTGATGTTACTATCTATATCTCTATTCTGTTGATTGTTTGGTATTTGATAATTAACTTGATACATTTTGACTTAAGTACATGAATTCAATAATTTATTTTTGTTTTTACACAAATAATTAAAATTTGTTTCATAAAATGCAATCCTAATGTTATATTTATTATTATTTTTATATGTTTTACCATTGATTATATATAATTAATTATATATAATCAATGGTTTTACTTACAGTATAAATTTCAATTTTAATTATGTTAAATATATATAATGTCAACCATTTAATACTGATAGGCAATTTAAAATGTGTGTCACTGTGTCAATTAAATATGTAAAAAAAAAATATTAATCATATTAATTATTATTTATTGATAATTTAATAAGCATTAATCAATATTCAATATAAAATATTATTAATATAAATATATCTTTAAATTTATATTTGTTGTATATTCTTATGATAAAATATAGTATTAAAAATATATTTAATCCTTTTAATTTAAATAATAAACGTATAATTATTTTTCTTTTATTTAAATATATTACAGAAACGCACTGAAAAACCAAATCCAAAGCAAAAAGATAATTTTCAAGGTCGTCGAAGTGTACAGTTGACACAACCCAAAAAAGGAATGTCATCCCAAAAACAAAATTATAAAACAAAAGTTGCTCAAGACCCAGAAGATAAAATATACCATACTATGATGAAAGATGATAAAGCACAAGTATGTGCGATCATTCTAGCTGAACTAAATGAAAAGCTTATGTTAACTTCTTGGAGGCCGTAAAGCAACTGAATTGAAGACTTATTAGATATTATTAATATATTAGGTTTAAATTCAAACTTCTCAATAAATTGTAATTTTAAGTGAGCTACAATAAACAAAACAAACAAACAAATCAAAATATTATAATTATTAGATTAAATTTTACTTACTAAAATTAAACTTGAAATTAATGACAGTTAATAGTTTAGTTTAAATCTCAAATGATTAAACCTATAAAAAATAAGTAAATATTTCTTCCTAAGATATTTTTATTAAAACAGGAACTAGTTATGTTCCTAGTTAATTGTATTATATTTAAAAATTATATTGTGCCATGCATTTCCAATTATAATTTAATAAGAGATAATATATTTAAGAATTCCTGTTTAAATTAAGATTTAAACTCTTAATTACATGTTTAATAGATATTTTATCTGTTTTTACTATTAAGACTAAAAAGTCTTAATACTATAATCTTATTCGTCAATTTAATAATTATTGTAACAAATAACTTCTAAGGCTATTTATTATATAATTGGAATAATTGTATTTTGTAAATATTATATTTGAAAAATTATGTGTTCGAATTATTTTTTAACTTTTGTGTATTAAGACAACACTGGATTTACTTTTTTTGATCTTTGTAAATTAATACAAAATAATTGAATTATAAAGCCTATCATTCTTCATTATTATTATATTTAAATTACTCATTATTTGAATTTATATTTTTAACCCATCATGCCATCATGATTGTAAATATTGTGTTGATTAAAGTTGAATTTTGAATATTTATACATAAAAGAAAGAACTGAATATTATATGTATCATTAATTCATATAATTATATGTTTAAAGTATGTGTGTGTATAATATTTGTATGTGTGTGTGTATATATATATATGTATATTTGTATAATTGTATCCTTTATTTATAAATCATTGTCTTAATTTTTAAAATGATTGAAAACCATTAGAGTTTTTGATTGAATATGATGAATTAAAAAAAAAAAGAATGAAAAAAATAAATAAAATTATTAATTAAAAACAATTTTGTTTTTATTTTTTACATACATACAAAAATATAAAACTATTGCTATTTATATTAAATTGCATTGAATATTTTGTATAGGACATGAATTCGAGATTTCAGGTATACCAAATAAAATATGTAATTGCATTAATCGTACCAATACCCGCGATTAATATTTCATGAGAGTTAATGCGGAAAAGAAAAACAAACTTTAATATTTTGATTCTTTGTCGGACGAGAACAACATATGCTGAAATATTGGATACGCGGTTTACAATCTGGGCCACATAACCAATAGTAGGTATATGTTGTATGTCGTGCCTACATACAGGATACAGCTGTACGCGACGACCGATCAAATGTCGCAGTTGCATAATATACCACGGTATATAACATATGCAACTGCTAATTATAGTGTCTAAACCAATCATGCGGTTCTCACGTACCAGCTGCAACGATTTTTGATGGAATAGTGCCGTTTGACGAGGAACGTAGCCGTCCAAGAGGTGGCGGTGACCATTAAACCGGACCCGAGCGTGTATAGTGAGACGACGGCGTTCGTGGAAATTTGCTGCCGGTCCGGCGACGTGAACAGCACGTCGACGACCAGCTGCGCGGCTCCTTTGCCGAGTAACGTGGTGGAATACGAAGCGGCCAGGCGTTCGCGGCCCAACACGCGGACGGCCACCAGCGGTTCGAGCCCGACCGCTGCGCCGGATAACAGTCCGAACAGCGCGAGCAAACACAACGACGGAGAAATTAACTTCAGTGGACCGTTGGCCAGGGCGGGGGCCGCCGTCAGCAGGACGACGCCGCCCATTGCCATGACGACGGCGTACAGGTAGATAGACGCCGAGCCGCCGCCGCCGCCGCCGGACGACAGCAGATCCGACGCGACGGGGACCAGGACCCGGCCGACAGCGTTTGCCGCGGCAGTGTACAATGTCGGCGGCTCAGTCGTAGCTGCGAACACTGCATACGCCAAGTGGCCGACCACGTTCACGGTGGACACGGCCAGAAACTCGGCCGCTGGTTTAGTGCCGAACAGCCAACGTCGGGCGGTGGACCCGAAATCCCTCAGCAAGACTGTGTTCGCGGATGGTTCCGATGGCGGCATCGACGGTGACGAAACGACAGCCGCGTAGTATTCGTCCGCCGTATTAATCGCCTCGCGCGTGTTGATTGACGTTAACGACGCCGACGATGACGATACCGATATTTTTGAGAGTGTTTCGACGAATCGAACGTGTTCGTCCACTGGTTCGTAGGTCAGCGCACACGCCAGGACGTTCAACATCATTCCGGACGCGATCAAAATTCCTCCTCTGGACAAAAACAGAAATCAAGCGGTAATAATTATACCTAAATGTAAGATTAGGTTTATATTATACATAATGAAAGGATATCGTATAACAGTTTTCAGTGGCGTGCTCAGCTTTTTTTTAAAGGGTTGATATGCATTTTTATCAATCACGGGTTCTTGGGGGGCTTTGCCTTACATTACCATCAATTAATTACCTAACAATTGTATTTTCATTTTCTTGGGGTATATGACACCCACACCCACACCCACGTGAGCACGCCCCTGACAGTTTTACTATTTCAATTATTATAAGCACCTATTATTACATTTGTAAGCTTTACAGGAAAATTATTTAAAAAATTATCATTTCATCACTTTTATAGGAATGAATTATTCGCCACTAATGAGTGACAACCTACCTGTAGCCGTACGACGAGGTCATAAACTTGAGATATGGTGGCAATGCGAGGGAGCCGACCGTAGTGCCGACCAATGATAATCCGTTTGCGAGTCCTCTATGCTCGTTAAAATACTCATTAACTATAAGTATACCAGCAGGATAGCACAGGCCTGCGCCGAAACCTACCATTATACCATAGCTGAAAATACGAAAACAATAAATGTATTCTTTTTATGAATTTTTTGTAATACAATTTTTATGTGTTTTCGAAAGATATGACAAATGCTATAACGCCGGATGAATGTAAATGTATCTTCCTAATATTTTATTTTAATTAGTTTTGTTTTGGCAAAATCAAAATATTCATATTGTAAATGTTTTTAACATTAGGAAAAAATGGTAGGTAATAAAAACTATGTGTTAAAGTTTTATTGTCTATTTTCTATGATTATTTTAAATTTGTTTTTTTTTTATTTTTTTTTACACTCCCAACTATAAACTAGTCTCTCTTCATAACAAGAATAACACTATCTCAACCTATTCTTTCTCATTTTTCTCACAATTAATGCAACTCCTACACTTCCCCTTATATACTCATTTCTTATACTATCGTCTTTATACTTCTCTAATCACTTCACACTTCCACCTTAGCATTCTTATCTCTGCACATCATCTGTTCCATATTTTTATTACTTTTAAATTTTATTAGCATCCTCTTATTACATAAAATACTCGACGGTCCCCTCCACTCAATCCATTCACTCTTTATTCTATTTTTTATATCCTCCTCAGAACTACCATTCTATTGCACTACCGATCCCAATGGTACACTTTAACATATTAGTCTCACACATTAAATTATCGCTCATCTTGATAATATGCTTTGCAGTTTGCTCTATTAATTTACTGATCACTAACTTCAAAGTCATATACGATTGCTTTCTACTAAATAGTAATTATTTGAAATTAGTAAAAATAATGTTTTTTTTTTTTATCATTATACATAATAATATCAGAAATATTATGATTATGTGGCACATTTTTTATCAGTTTATCACTAATTAAACCAAAATAAAACGTTTTATCTTTACCTTGTAAGTAATTTAATAAAAAATTCGTAAAAAACAAATAGATCTCCGTCGTTTAAATAATGAAAAGATGTATATTTTCATAAACATAAAAATAATAAAAAACTTTTATAATAATTTTGAATTTTTGATCGCCAAAATGTTTCTAAAATTTAAAATTATGAAATGGAATTTTTATTTTTACATGAAGAAATAATAAAATGTGTATAGGTACTAAAATTGTATGGTAATATCTAATTTTGTTATAAATTCTATAAAATATTGACTAAATGAATGGCATAATTTATCGGAGTTCAGAGACAAGATTTTCTAAATATACATTTTAATTTTTTTATATACCTATTTACTAAAATACGAAAAATACATCGAAATAAAAATTAAAAATTAATTATTTGTAATTTATCAATTTCATAGACAGCATAAATCGTGCAATATTAATGTTATCCTTTTCACGGTGTGTAGTATGAGTATAATTAATTTTTTTTATAATAATAATTATTAACTTTTATAATGTACACATTATATACATTTATGATTTATTTACCTAACGTGAAGATACGGTATAGAGTTGGCAAAAGAACTCGACATCATGCCGACAGATGCCAGAAGTCCACCCCAGAACGTTACGGCTCTGTGGGAGGTTAATTCGCACAACAGACAGGATAATGACCCTGAAAGCATAATTACTTACTTACGATATAATCTATTATTTTTCAATTAATTAAAAAAATTATAAGTATAGTTAAGAATTATGGTGATCCGGTGAAATGATAATCTGAAAAAATAGGTAGGTACCCGTTTATACTAGCTAAGCAATTGAAAAGTAAAAAAAAAATTGAATTTTATAATTGTTAATATTATAAAAGATAATTTAGGATATGGTTTTCTTGTTGACAAAATGATTTATTTGAAATCATTATATTACCTTTATAAATAAAAAAATATTAACAACAATTATAAATGTATTATGCTGCTATTACTGCTCGTAATATTGAAAATACAATTGATTTTTGTTTCTGAATTAAAACTATTTATAACTTAATCTATACCTACTTCAAATAATATTTGAAAACAAATATTGCTTGACTAGGGCGAAAAATAATCACGTTTGACAGTGATGATATGATATCAGTATAATATTATAATACCTATACCTAAACCAATAAATTTACATAAAAAATATAAGTTATTCATATTGAATAATACGGTATACTTAGTACTAGTACAATATTGTTTTATATAAACAAAAATGGTTTCAATCAACATTCGAATAAGAAAATTAAAATTTAGTTCACTTGATAGTATACCTACCTATTGACAGTCTGTTTCCAGTCAACAAAGTTGGACGGTCGGGTTGAGTATGATTTAAACTTAACAGAAGAACTTCGAAATGACTATACCTACATGTGTTTGGATTTTATATAGCTCGAGTAAACGATAATAATTATATTTGTTTGTAGGTGTAATTGTATTATATTTAAATATTGTTCTAAGATCAAATTTCAATAATATCTATAATTTAGACTGAAATATTACTTGACCCATGTCCACTCTGTGTAATAAATTATACCTATTATATTTGGTGGGTAGTATCAGTAATAATATATAATATTATGCTAATGATAAATGCTGACTGGTGTTGACGATTGAATAAAATACGCGCAACACGTGATTACGGACGTGCGGATGTTTAAAGATGCGGGAAAAATGTATTGCTATATTATTTGCAATCATATTTTATATAATATCCGATACTTCGACCGGGCTTTAATTATCTCTTTTAAAACTTTAAATTCGACACAATTTATTTCTCTAAAGTCGATAATATAAGATTTATGTGATAGATACCTATTTATTCTTGCGTATTGATCTGTGCAATAATATTATAAGATGAATAAAAATATGATATACCTGCAATGAAAAACATCAGATCGAACGTAGCCGGTATCCAGCAAGAGAGGAAACCGCGATTGCTGAACTCGTGCATTTCTGAAAACTCGTCTAGGACGTCCGGCACGAAGGATCTCAGCATCCCGGGCAACAGGAAGTTGGCGAACGCACATCCACCGACCACGTACCAGCCCCAGTCGCCGTCCGGTGCGGCGATCCGGCACGATCGGTGTGACGGTCCTGCACATATACGAATATAATTTAATAATTTACAACCATTTCGGTATTATTATGATATAGATAATACATGCAATAATGGATGTATCCAATGTTTTCAGGAATAATAAAAATAGTTCCACATATCGATAATAGATATACCTAAAGTTTTTATTGATAAAAAAAAAAATAAAAATAAATGGTGAAATAAGTAAATAACACACAAGTGTTGCTATATAATTTTTATTTTTTACTTTCTTGTCATCTCGACTTGAGAATTTTAACGAGACTGCAACATTAAATCGACTAATGTAAATTTAAATTGCTTTGAACAAACAATGATTTGATTTTGTATTAATTTTCTCCGAAGATATATATTATGTTATATATTATATCTAAGATATAAATACTCGGACTTCTGGGCTCTTTGTCTCTATCTTATATTCTCATATACAGTCATAGTAAATTTGTATTATAAACACAATGTAAAATAATAAGTTAGTATATAATATTACATATATTGTTGTTCAATACGTGTACCTAATACCTAGTAATTAGTAAATACCTAATATGTATTCACGTGGGTCATACACGACGTACGCGTAATATTTAAGCGCCCTATAATAATGTAATTTTATTATGTGTATTGGACTGTGTACATGAAGTACATGTACAGTATATAAAATATGTATTTTGCACGCACTTTTGTTCTGAAGCATGTACGACGATTCGTTGGGCTCGTTCGCCTCGGGGTCCGTCATAGCCGATCCTCTTCCGGTCATTTTCCGTGTCCGAATTCCGGGCGGAAATCTCATACGTGTTCAGCGTATCCCGGCTACGGCCACGGGACACAAATTACACTTGGACGGTGACGTCGGCTGGCGCGCGTGACTTAACGATGATGTTTAATAATATGGATGTTGACGGTCGGCGCCGCTGATATTGCCGCGGCCGACGCGTTGTCGAAACGACCGACGGATTGCGACTAACGAGCAACGTTTCGTCGCGGAGTAGATAATACGCATACATTATTATCATTTATATAATTCTCATTAGACCATAATAATCATATTTCGATGCGCCTGCGATTATGAAACAACAACAAAAATTACAGTTATCTCCGGAAGCTGATTATAATAAAACCAACCAGATAACACAAACACGAAGGAAACGGAATTTAAAAACAATTTTAGTAAAGTAAATATCAATAGGTAAATTGTTACAGATATATTTAGGTATACTATTTTTGTGTTTATCATTCGCATATAATAATAAATAATTTAACTTAAGGTCAGTATTCAAACAAAAATTTTAAAGATTTTGAAAAATGTATTTTTTTCGATTTGCCATTCATTCATAAAAAAAAAATAATCCAGCGTATTATTACTAGGTATATACTTACATTATATTATTATTATTATTATTTTGTATATAGCTACACGATAGCATATTTGATATTATGTAATATTATTATTAATAATAATGCGATATATCGTATCAAAATCATCCTAAAAAGAATAAACAATATTTTAGACACACGTCCGACTCTCATGACACAGACACTATAAAATAATATTGTTAATCTCGATGTGTTCTGTCATCGGTCATTATTGTCTTATTGATAAAACCATTCATACAAGCCAGTGGCGCCTAAACTATATTTTTTATAATATGTAACATTTTTACAACTTTTAACACCACGCACCTATGACTATTTCGTCACTAAAAATCACTTATTATTATTTATTATATTATAATAATATCTTATGAATAAAAAAAATTATTACATACCTAAATTATTGAAAATATATTAATTATAAAAGTGATAAAATGATTAATATTTTTCTTAAATTTATTACTTTATCTTTATGATTATAATTTATAGTCGTTTCTAAATGGCTAAATATTAAAAAAATACGTAAAAATTTTTATCTAGGGGGCGACGGCCCCTCCTGTGACCACATACCCAAATTTATGTGTAGGAATTGTTATATATGAAGCATTGTTTAAACACCACTATGATACAACTATACAGTCGTATATGAGTTTCATATTACGAAAAAGATGTTAAATAAGATTAATTAAATTACAAAGTCTTTAATGTTATATCCATTATTAATGTAACACGATAGTCTAATCATTTTGTATAAATTATAGTGTTTAAATTGATAAAAAAAATCATGTATATATATATGTATATATATATATATATATATATATGATATACATATTAATATCATTATATAATAAGTATTTTACGTCCGTTTTTCAATATTTAACAAAATTAAAGTAATTTTAGATATTATTATAAGTAAACTACTTCTATAATACACTTAAATACCGCGAATGTTGATTTAACATATTAATGGAAAGAATTTTGAAATTTCAGTCCTAATTATTTATAATAATCCTGTAAAATAATCGTATTAAACTATCCAATATTTCATTAATTGTATTTGTATATATTAATAAACAATTATATTGTTATATTGTTAAATTTCATTAGTCGCTGTGGACTTGAACAAAGTGTTATGTCTACATTGATTATAATACACATTTGAAATTATATATATATATATATATTTATAATAATAATTTTGGTATGAAGTTTTATAATAATGTTATATATTATTTTCACGTGGGTGTTAAAACAGTCTTTTGAGTTTTATAATAGTGTATAAATGATTAATTTTATTTTATATTTTTTTTCCACGTTTTATTATTGTCTGCATTCCATCGTTTGGTAATCTGCATAAAAATATTATAATCTATATAACTAAAAATAATCACACGAACGCGTAAAATTTAAAGCAGAGCTGTCAACTTCCTTGTTTATATTATATAAAATAGAAGATGAACATAATAACAATTAATACTTATGATTTGGTAATTTTTTGTAATATTCTATACCAACGCGATAATATTAATAATTATAAATTATTAAATACAAATTTAGACTACGATAGATAAATACACCGATTCGAAATGACACTCCTACTGTATAATCATTATTAAAATAACTATTTAACGTTGGTGTAATTAAATATATAAGTATATTTTTACACGTCCAGGTGCTTTATCGTCACAAGTGTTGAGAATTTTGAAGTAAGAGTGGGTAAGATAAAAGTTGAATATTTAAATAATTAAAATATCTACCTATAATATATAATATATAATATTATGTATATTTTTAGTTAAAAAGTCAAAGTTAAATTAATTTTAAATTTTCAATTTTAATGAAGCCTATAAAATATGACAATTTAGTTTTTTTCATTTATTAACTTTTAATTCAAACAGATAATTTTTTCTCAAAATAACAAGTTATTTCTCACTTCAGTTAATTTGAATTATTCGTTTTATAAAGTAAAGTTAAATAATATAATTTTATAGGAAATCAAATGTTCCTTAATTTAAATACAACAACAACCGTTTTATATATTATACTTATAATAATTTTAAATTAGTCGATAAATACTATAAATTAATTATAAGTAATGAAAATAAGACGAAAATATCTTAATATGTATTAATTTTTAAAAATTAGTATATTTTACTTTTTAATGTTTACATAAATTTAAAGTAACTTTTAATTTTACTTGAACATTTTTAAAATTACGTAATTTTACGAATTAATAAAATTAGTTAATTAGCTTAACCTTGAAAAAACCATAAGAACCAAATGGAATTCTATAATGTTAATTAAATTCATAGACTTGACAATTAAACTGTTTTAAAATATAAGATCTAGACGATTAAGATCTATCGAAAATTATTTATATTAATATCATGATTTAAATATATGGTCATCTGAAAAATTATCAATTATCGTATACTATAACATATCAACTTAACATTTATACCCTTCTGGCATTCTCCAAATAATATTTATTATTATCGTAAATTCTAGATAAAAATTTATCAGCCTAAAATTTTACCAGCCCAGGCGGGAATCGCCCACCCCTATATGTAACTATTTATAGATTAATATAATAGTTGCAGAGTTTTAAAAAGGTATATTATTTTAATTTATGACATAAGGAATAAAATATATTTCTTTTAAAAATCTAAAAATATCTCATGCAATAAGCCTTCTTGAGATGTGTATGTGTCATTCAACTTCGTTACTCAATTATATATTTTTAATTTACAGCCTTTTTTTACTATTGCGTCAGTTGTGTTAAAATTACTTTTATTTTTAGAACAATATAATACAATAATAATAATATATTATTAATTTTCAAATAACAGCTTAGAACTTAGATCACGTACATATTTTTATTAATATACTTATTATTGGGTGGTTGCAAATTACATGCAATAATGTTATAAATTACTGTTTAAAGATAAAGCAAAGTGACTTTTATTGTGGATTATTATTATTTTACAATTATTTACAAAATAAAACGTTAATCATATATTCAAAAAATAACTTTGTTTTATGACTAAATTAGTAATAAACATTAAAATATGGCAATGAAAACATAGGTAAAATATAATATAGATAAAGGTGTAAGTTAAAAAAACGAGTATCGTATTACCTACTTAATTTCATATGATTACGACACTCGAATATTCGATCCAAATATATGACGAGTTCTGGAGTACATAAATCACGATTCATTTGTTTATAATTCCTGTTTTCAAATCAAACTTCAAACCATATGAAATATTGTTGTTTAAAGATTATACACGATCAATAATTCAATATTCGTTTATTATCCTAATTCATTCTTGCATAATCTAGTATATAACTAAACTATAAAAATTTATAATTTATCTTAAAAGCCATTTGAGTTTTAAAAACTGTATCAACAATTGTACGTATATTTCGTCCCTTTGGCATATATATTAAATTCCACATCATACAATGATAGTAATAATAAATATTAAAATAATAATAATAATATATATATTTAAATAAAACAGATAATTTAAGTTCTCATCGAATGAAACATAATTTAATGAAAAGAAAATATATATATATATAAAAACTATGTAAAATATGACTAAACATATTTTCGTAGTATAATTTATTACGTTTGAAGTAGGTACAAATTGTTATCATTTTACTATTAATGCATATTACAGTTAAATACTGAGAAAATTACGTACAAATATTATTTGATAAAAACCAAATATATTAAATTTGTTTTGATACGATAGTATTTTTATCTTATTGCGTATGTTATAGGTATTCCTAAAAAGTTGATAAAACAATTATGTAAAAGATCAAGGAGAAAAATCAATATATTATCGAAAATAAACCTATATATAATTTGTTAAATTATATAAACTGAAGTCTTAAATGTTATCAATTATTTTATTTTAATGTCAACGATAACTGATAAAATGATAACTATAATAAATAATAATTATATAACTTATACAACTTTTAGTCTCTTGTAAGAACAGCAATCAATGTGTTGTTGATATTCATCGGTGTGACTAATCTGTGGCCTTTAAGAGGATCCTCTTAATTTATTGACGCTATTTAACTTTTTCTTTATACAATTTTATATTTTATTATTAATTTTATATTAATATATACAATTATTATTTAAATTCAGTTTAAATCGTTTATAAGAACGTCATATTTCAAGTTAAATAATTCACAAATTATTAATATATATATATATATTAATTATATATATATATTGATATATATTTATATATTAATTATATATATTGATGAAAAAAAAAGAAAAAAAAGGAACGCTTGAGTACAGTTTATGTTCTCGACAAATTTGACAATCACAAATTCACAATAGATATAAATGAACTGTAATAAAACTGCGGTAAGCTATAACTTTTCCATCTTATATAATCTTCAACCTTCCTATTTAAGACGACAGACAATAAACGGATGGGAAGCGTTTTCTTAAATAGAAATTAATAAATAAATATAAATAATGTCATAGTTGATAGTTTTTGTTTTTGTTATTAACATTTGACCCTATAACTGGTCAGGTAAGTGACTGATTAATGATGACTGATGTCTCATAATATATTTTATAATTATAATCAATGGATTAAATAAGATAATTTACCTAAAATAACAAATATATAGTCTTATTTCTGTAAATGCAAATGTATTTGTCGTATTTATGTAAAATTTTTGCCATTCTAGTTATCAGTTTATAATATAATCTTATTTAGATAAGATAATAATATTAAAATTAGCTATAGGTACGTAATATTAAGTCCAAATTATATGGAAACAAATATTAATTTATTATTATTGCTTTTTCAAACGTAAATCCAATTGACAACTTTACGATTCATTATTCAAATTTACCGACTACCTAAACTCTCAGAGGAGAAGACACTCCCCTCCACCCTTTGAGACGGCCTAGATTATACCCAGAGATGTATTTACCTTTTTGGCACCCTACTACTCTGTTTCTACTACTTGTTACTACTGTTTTACTGTTCCTAAAGTGCCCTCTTTTTAGAATGACTACTAACTATGTTGCATATTCAGCATTAATATTAAATTATATATATATATAAATACTATACACGTATAGTATTTATATTAACCATAATGATAAGTATCATATTACAATCGGTGGGGACTGTCCACTGATTATTAGCGAGTAGAATAATAATGTACATCATTACGATTTATGCTGTTAACAATAAAGGTCTATAAAATACGTTTATGTTCTTATTTATATTAATAATACTTAACCTATAATATGGGATGGTTATAAAGAAACAAAAGTATTTTCCATATATATATTCAGGAAAATAAAAAATAAAAAAATTATAACTTTCTACGTGCATTTTGTTTAGCAAATATATTTATAATGCCATCAAAGTCCATGTCTATCATAAGTGCAGATTCAATAGAAAGCTAAGCTATTAAGTCGATTATCAGTCATTTTTGTTCTCAAATAAGATTTGACTCGCTTCAGCGCTGAAAATAATCTTTCGACTGAACAGTTAGACGTTGGGCAACATATGTACATCCTTATTGCTATATCTACATAAGAAAACGATTCGTGTAGTTTTAGGTTTTTTGTTTTCACCTAAATTCATTAAATAACTTATGAATTGTATACATTCGTTAGAAAATGAAGAAGATCATTGTTGTACATATTTTGAAATATTTTTGCTTTTTTGTAAACTTCTGATGGTGATAGTTTTATTATTTGAAATAAAAAGTTAAATTTTTTATTAGTTTCATGGTAACACAATTTTTTTCTTTCTTGTCTAATTTCAAATATAACCCATTAGCTTCTGATTTTGTGACTGACATTTCTAATTTATCATTTTTGATAAAAGATAATGATATACTTTAATTATTTCATTCCAATTTTTGTTTAAACTAATACTAGCATCAAATCTTGCTGACCACCTCGTATCTGATAGTTTTTTAAGTGATACATTTTTGCTTTTATTTAAAATGTCCCTCCCCCCAAATACATCACTGATCATACCCACCTTAAAAATTTAAAAATGTCATACAGAGATATAAATCGAATGGAAACATTATTATTGATTATGTATAAAATATAATAATAGGACATCATAGGCTCATATTATCATTCCTGATTAAATTAAAAATGTGTTTATTTATTTTTCTCATATTATATATATTTTTTTAATTAATTAAATAACATCGATTTATATATTATTTTGAATTTTCTATACAAATATGAAGTAAAAATAAATAACTATATACAATTGAATAATCTATATTATTAATTATCGAGTATAAACATAAACTATTATTAAGACTTTATATATAATATACGCCTATAATACATACACTAATAAAAATAATATAATCGTACATTATAATGATATAGGTATATACTATATCTATATTTTAAATTTAAAGTAAGTTATAGGTATTTGATACAATGTTAACTGCAATATATAGTACCTATGTATAATAAATTATAACACCAAACAAAAATAATAATAAAATATCATTAATTTAAAATTTGGGAGTTATACTAACATTTTTTTCCTGTTAATTTTTTGGTATCTATATATTTCCTAAAATTAAATGTCACATTTACAACTTATAATATCTATAGTGATATCAGTCTGTACGAATAAACGCGTATAAAATTTCGACATAAAACAACGTATTCACTAATTCAACAACGATAATAATTATTATAACAGACATGGAAGATTCACAATAAACAACGCTGTACCTATTTAACATAATATAATCATTTATTTTAAACAAATAAACAATTTAGACATTATAATTACTATTCTTAAATTCGTCATTTTAGTACCAACCAAGAAAAATTATATTGATATATAAAATATAATATATAAAGTTGCATAACTCAAATAGATTAAAGTCTGAGTGAGTGGTAGATAATGTATAATATAATACATTGGTGAGACAGCTGGGAAGAAAGTATTGGTGTAGGGGCAAAGGAGAAAGGCCTAATATAAAAATAACATTTAAAATATTAGCTCATTACTGAGTTATTGCCGTGTGAAATAATATCATAACAACTTTACAATAAATTAATACCATATTAATTGCCCTATAGGTAGTTAACGGATAACAATAATGTTATAATTTATTGGGCTGGAAGAATTCATAAAAAAATACATTAGTAAAATGGTAATAGTATAAAATAATTGAAATATTTTTTTTTATTCACGTATTAAATTTAAGTATGTAAATTATTATATTATATTTTATAACGCGAAAAATATGGTGTACGTAAACATATTGCCATCGTATATATATATATGCTGTTATAATTAGTTTATGTTGTAAAAATTATTTTATAAATATTATATTTATTAATATATAATAGTATATTTACAAGTTCACAATAAAAAAAACTTTCCCTGATCTTTAACATGACATTTTCATTCAAAATAGTAATTATCTCATTCCAAACAATTCATTGAATATGTAATTCAAATTTTAATATAAATTAGGTTAAGATAATATATGTAAATTTTTAAATTACACAAATTATTTTATTATCTGCTTTGTACTTATTGACGAATTTTGTTATATTTAAATTATTTTTATAATTTTAGAAAAAACTGTATTTTTTTAGGAACAATATCATATAGGTATAATATAATTACAGATTACAAGATGATTAGAATAAAATGTTACAAAATAAAGGAAATAACATTTAAAATGTACATATGTAATTGATACCTTTTTCAACACGAAGTTCTGATCATTCTATATAATAGGTAGGTATTTATGTAAATGGTGTTATACTCCATATACCTGTACAATAATTGTCGTTTGAAAGAATGGCTGATTATAGTAATATTATAAACAAAATGGTAAATAAAAATCAGTTCATTATAGTGTGGTGGTAATCGATACGTTTGAATTTCTGATTCATTTGAGTACCTATATAGACAATATTATTATATAGTTTTTATAGTGTATGCATAAAGTCACGTCTAGAATTTCTGGAATAACTGTTGACTACAATTTTTAGTAAATGTTTATTAAAAAGTTGCTAAATATATAGAAAAATATGAACGGTCCGACCCAAGAAAATTTATTGACCAATAATTTCAAAAGCACTTTTAGATATTAGGTAATTTATTGGCGTTTATAGAATCATAGCACATGCCAAGATGTTAAACGAGGAGGATATGGCTAAGCATTGCACAGTTATAATATAAATATTATATGACTCTTACGAGAGAATATAGATACATTCTAGTCTCTAATGTAGAGAACAATCAACATAGGTATTAAAATGTTTTAATTAACAAATCGGCAATGTTTAAGTCATAATTTGAATTTCACCACTTAATTATATTATAATAATATAATAATATACATAAAATGATATTACGGGTTGACTTTTTTTAATAATATGTTAAAATATTTGCTGACAATAATGTGTAATATAACATGTGGCCTAGAAAGTTTCTTCGGTCTGGACGTGGTTTAATATTAAATTTTATTATGTTTTATAAACATAAAAATGATACTTATATAATATAGGTAATATTGTAATATAAATATTAACTAACCAATAACCTGCCTATGCACTATATAACATAATATTTACTACAACCACGGTATTATAATATACATTTTCTAAGTGTCTAAGAGTAGAATATGCGCGAATACTATTATATTTAATAAGACGGTATGTGAGTGTATGAAATGTCGACAATAAACCAATATCATTGGTGCTGTTAGTCATGTCGGCCGGTCAGTGATGGTTTTTCTTGAGGAACGGTGTGAACAGCCACACGGAAGCACCGAACAGCAGTATGATGCCCATGCCGTGGAAAACGGGCCTGTACGAGCCAATAGTTTCAAATATGTAACCGGCCACGGGCGGGCCGATGAGTTGCATGAGTCCGTTGCAGAACAGCGATATACCGTACGATGAGGACAGCCGCTCTTCGCCGAGCATGTCGACCATTATGACGGCCGTGATGCCGACCACCACGCCGGAGCCCAAGCCGAACGCGGCGCATGTACAACACATGGTCAAATAGTCGTCGGCGAAAGGCAACATGAACAGCGAGACGCCCGACAAGACTAGGCCGCTTAGGTAATAGTACCGTTTGTCCAGGCGGATCCAGTCGGACAGCGTGCTGCCACCCACGCGGCCCACCAGATCGAGGACG
>CM023359.1:52696407-52707525 GCA_013282895.1 Eriosoma lanigerum
ATTTGACGAAGTACGAGGTCACGATGAATATCCCTGGTGGAAACGCAAGACCAGCGCCGCAGCCAAACATCACGCCATAACTAAGACAAAACGGACCACCGTCCGGTTAGATTTTGTTGTTTGGTCTTTGGAAATAGATATTAATGGCTTTAATAATATATTATAGGTATTATTTATAATTAATTATTATATAACTGAGATTAAACGATTTTGAAATTTGAAATAACAGCGTGTCAATGGATATTATATTTATTTAAAAAAACAATTTATGTATACAGTATGATTCAATTGAATATCTATTTTAATTATACAACAACTGAACGAGATAGTTTTCTCAACCATAAATAGTATAATTAGCTGAATTAAAATTTTAATGAAAAATCCGTACATTTTGTTTTATAAAATACCTAATATTGAACTATATTGAAGATACGTAATACACTAATACATAAGTTTATAGTCATATATAATATTATTATTTATATCTGTCTATAAAACACAAAAATTGAGCATTCGTTTTCCATTCTCTTAACAAATTTAAAATATGCTAAAGTTTTAATTTACATGACTTTTTATGTTTTTTATTTTATTTTATTTATTTGTTTATTTAATACACTTTTAATTGAAAATCAATATTTTATATTATATAATATATGTGATAAATATAAATTAAATTAATTTTTAAATGAGTTGGAATGTCGATTGTGGACGTTTCTCTTTCCTCCCTTCAGTCCTCGCAGAAATTAGTGGATTATTATATTTAAGACTTGAATGCAATAATATTGTATTAGAACATACGATTCTGAGCGAAACTCAATATATTACAATATACTATACTGATACTCCATTCCAAAATTTTACTACGTATGTAAATTACGAATGTAAATATTTAAAATGAATTTCAAGTTCCTACGATCTAAACTTAATTAGTTATCAAAAAATAAAATAATTTAAAATAATTAAACCGTAATTTTGACGATTTTCAAGAAATTTCCCTTTAAAAGATTATATAAAAAATTTTCAGTCACAATTATCAAAATATTTTGTAAAAAGATTAAGTACTATATGTCTAGACTTCGATAAAATTTTCAAACCTATAAACCAAAAATTTCAGGAAATATAAAACACTTTTGAAAAAATGTCAAAACTCTATACATAGTCAGAAAATCAACCAATCATTTCCAAATTTCTATAATGTAGAACACCAATGTGAATACCCAAAAAAAATTTCAAGTTCCTACTATCAAAACCTAATTATTTATAAAGACATAAAAAAATTTTAAGTAATGAAACCGTTATTTTGCCGATTTTCGGGAATTTAAAATCCAATAGCTTATAAAAAAAATTGTCAGTCACAATTTTTAAAATATTTTGTAAAAAGATTAAGTAGTATATGATTAGACTTCGATAAAATTTTCAAATGATGAACCAAAAATTGCCGGAAATATTAAACATTTTTAGAAAAAAGTTCAATATTCTTTACTTGGCCAAATAATCAACGACTCCATTCTAAAATTTTATCACACTTGTATACTACCTATGCCAATACTCAAAAAAAATTTCAAGTCCTTACGATCAAAACTCAATTAATTATCACAAAATTAAAAAAATTTGAAATAGCAGAAACCGTAATTTTGCCAATTTTCCCCCATTTTTTGATAGTTTTTCTCCACCCAAGAAAAAACTTTTGAGAAATTCAAAAAATGAGCTAAATAAAGTACCAACTAGATGCAATGTGCTACCGAAAACATACCCTATTTGTGATAATTGGACCATTATTTCTACCCGAAAAAATGTTTTCATACAAAAAAAACAAAAATCATCTTTGTAAAACGCTTCTTCAGAATCTAAAAATAATAACTAACTTAAAATAGATATAAATTCTGATTAGATAAGTTTATTTATCATTGATAAGTTATTATTGATTAAGATAATAAAGTATAGTTATTTATAATTTGCAATATTGTTAACTTCTAAATTATCGTTTTTTTTACAATTTAATTATAAATGTATACTATAATATTTTGTTAAAAATGTATAAATTTATGTTATTGTTGCAATAAATAAATAAAATATATCTTTATATAGGTGGTACCTATGTCCTGTATATACTACCTAATTAAACAAATATTGACAAAATTAATATTAGCATAGATATCATATTATATTATTATATAATTATAACGTTCATAATGTTTATCATTTTTGTTTCGTTATTTATAAACTAATATAACTTATAGTATAATACTATAATATACATAATTGATTAAAAAGTAATTTTTTCAAACCTTCATTATAAATATTTATACTGTTATCAATTTTATTATTTATATTATTTTATTATTAAGTCACATGAAAGAAAATTACGTAAACAATTTAAATAATGTTAATATACCAATTTATTAAAAAATAATAGTTAAAAATAATTATTAGATGGTACCATATATAATTAAATGTGTCTAATAAGACAAAAAACTAATTATATTAATTAATGATCTTGAAAAACAATATTAAAAGTAAAAAATATGTAAATACGTGCCTGAAGTATAGAAATGTGATCGAGTTGGCAAAATAACAGAGCATCAATCCTAAAGAAGCCAAAGTACCTCCTATTAATGTCACCGTACGATATGAATATATTGATGAAAGGTAACTTGATACAGGACCTATTAAACATAAAAATACATTAATTCATTAAATAAGCAATAGATATAAGTTTGAAGTTTGTGTGTTATATTTTATTATAGTATTATACATTTATATTGCAAAATTACATATTTAGTTATTTATACTATGTATTAAATACTTTACATTGACTTAATTGAACAATGCACTTTTTAATCTTGTAATTCATATTTAATAATACTATGACTTTATTAGCATATAAAAATAAATTATTGATTTGTATAACTTTTTTAGGATCTATTATGTTAAAATGATAGATAATGTTATTAAAAAGAACAAAAACTATTGTTATACTAATTAATAATGATTTACTAACTACCTACTATAAAATATACTACATATTGATGAATGGTGATTGTTGACATAAGAAATAATTTGAGATTATAGAATCTATCGTTAGAAGATCAAATTTATATTTTAATATTAATGTGTAAGATAATTTAAAATTAAAATTGAAATGTAAATTCACTATTTAAACTTTAAGAATAAAAAACATCAAAATCAGTAATAAAAAAATACAAACAAATTATAAATGAAAATTAACCTTTCAAAGTAATTAAATTTAATACATTTCAAATTTTTACAAATTATAAAAATTACATAACAATCGAAATATTTGATTACGATTAAAAATTATATTTTTTGACTATTATTTGTAATTGTAAGTTTAAAAAATAAAACATATTTAAACTGTTCACTTGTTTATGTTAAACGAATGTAGAGAATTGAATATTTTTTTAATAGTAATTCTTTATTTTCGTAACATAATAGTCTGATAACCATGTAGGTATTTATATTATATTAACTTAAATAAAAAAATATGAATTATTCCTCCTGATAAGATTTTGGATGATTAATTATTTGAATAAACTTAAATGACTAATGGGTTTGTGTACCTATTATAGACTAATGACTAATGTTTATAAGAACATTTCGTGCATTATCGTTTATTATACTTATGCCATAACTCATAAAAATAAAGAACGGTTAATAAATATTATTGTCACAATTTTGTGATGTTCGATCAATAATTGTTTACTTTCTGATATTGACTTTTATGCTTTGTTGATATTTCATACTGTTAATGTCAAAGTATCATGATCATTAATAGAAATATTGAAAAATCTCAAAATATACTGTGCAAATTATAAAGTATTAATTGAATAATAAATAGGTAGGTATACAATATGATTTTACTTGGATCATAACTAAAATCCAAGATAATTATGGCAAAATTGTGTTTACTCGAATCACGAATGTGAGTTTACCATAATGAGTCTACTATAGGTAAATCGTAGGTACTTTTTTGTAATATATATTTATTATTTATGTCTGTATGACTGTATTAATAAAATATACCTATACAATATACATATATCAATATATGTATACACTAGGGTGATCCTTAGCTATAGAAGCTTTTTTAATTATTTTTTATTCCGCACCCCCTCATTTTATTTAATACTATTTAAAAGTAATTTGTGTAAATTTTTATAATAATTGCTCACTTCCTTCACGTGCCACAAGGGGGTTTAATAGTAGGGGTAGTTTTATTATTTTTTGAATTTAATTTAAAAACTATAGCTCTTAACATAAAAATGTATAGAACTTACATTTTAGATCATATTATTCTACATAAAGAATGTTGAACAAAATTTCTTATACATCTACTATTTAGATTATATTACCTATGTACAAATGTAAAATAGTGTAATTATATAGAATTACATATTTTTTATTGACGATTGCCATAAAACAATTTAAAATGTTCTACAATTCAAATTAATAATATTAAAAAATATATCTATTTGAATATTAAACATATAATTAATTTTTTTAATTTTATGTAATAATACTATAATGCGACAAAAGAAAATTAAACTATTGCTAATAGCTTATAGGTTATATTATAAATTCTAATAATATTAATATTGATAGGCATAGGCGTTGTTAACTCTACATATCACATATGTTATATTATTATGTATATATTGAAAATACTAAAATACTTATATATACTAAAATGTATAATATGTCAAACTCAAACTATTTTACTACACTTGTAAATTACTTATGTGAATATTCAAAATAATTTTCAAGTGCCTACGATCAAAACTAATTAGTTATCTAGAAATAAAAAAATTTAAATTACGAATACCGTAATTTTTCCGATTTCCCGCCATTTTTTAGTAGTTTCTTTTCTCCAAAGAAAAAACTTTTGAAAAATTCGAAAAATAAATTAAATAAAGTACCAACTAGATGCAATTTGGTACAGAAAGCAAACCCTATTTATGGTAATCGGACCATATTGTTATTTCTACCCAAAAAAATGACACAACATAAAATAAACATCATTATGAAACCAATACATTCCTCGCTTTGCTTAGAATCTAAAATAATACAAATTTTGAAAACATTAGATATAAAAAAAAAATATGAGCAAACACTGTGAAAAACGTGACAAACTGTTATATTTTCATAATTATAGGTACTTTCAAGTTAGTCGATAACAAACTAATGATATACATTATACACATTGTGCATAATATGTAATATACTTTTAAATAATATCAAAAAGAAAATAACACATAGGTAGATAATATCAAATAATAATTTTTAATTTATAGGTATTAATTTATTAGGTACAAACAAAATATTTCTGACGAGGTTACAACTTTAAAAGTACCTACATACCTACACTTTAACTTACAAAGAATATATTAATACAGTTATTAATATTATTATAAATAAATTATATTGCTCTTTTATTTTTAATTTATAATAGAAATTTAAAATATTATAATTAAAATAAAAATTATATTGTAAAATAAATATTGTGTTATTTATAAATAGATTTAAATTTAATAGTATGATTGCATTGTAGGATATAACTATATAGTAATTATTTAACCCATGATAATAGTATAATATTAAAAATAAATTTAATATGTTAAATTAAATATATGTAATTTGTTTATTGTTGAATTATGTACAGAGTGATTAAGTAAATAGTAATTAAATTTAAATATTTTTGTGACAAAGTTTAATAAAAATTATAGTTACTTTCCTATTTATGCATTAGTGAACCTTAATTATTTCGTTCATTGTTTTATTTAGATTTAAAATTTGAAATTGTATTGAAATTGAATTGAAGTATAATATATTTTTTTATTTAACACCAGTGGTATAAACTATTTTTATTATATTCGTATATTAGGATAGCCTATATATTAAATATTTGTTTACATTATATCGTTAAATAAAATTAAAATTTTTTTTTTTTTCAATTCGTACGAATATAATTAATGTTCAAAATATCGATTGATTGTTTTCACAACAACAATGTCACTTTACAACAGTAGTCTATGACGTCAATCACCATCGTGAAATGTTTTAACATATTTACCAATACCTACCGATTTTTTCTACATTTTGTGTGATAAATTATTTACTACGTCATATTGTCATAAAATGTTAAAATATGTAAAACATTTAGAGCAAGTAAAATTAATAAGCCATTTAGTTTTTACATTGTTATTTCTACGTTAGAAAAGTGAGTAAATAAATAATGCGGTAGTAAATTATTGTTACGAGTTTAATATAAACGTATTAAATCTAAAAAATAAGAACAAGATAAATTCGATGAGATATGGGTAAATTCAATAAAAATTTAATTAATTATGCTTTCGATATAAGATATCACGTTTTAATTAAGTCTGTAGATTAAAATACAATTGTACACGTTTATTTTTCTGAAAATTATGTAGTAAGTTTCCCTTTTAAATTTGTGTATGGTTAACTTGTATATAATAGTCTGCAGCAGTCTTAAAAAGGCATTATTATATATGATATTAAAATTATTACATATACATATTACATCCCAAAGTGTTTTTTTCGACAGTTAAAAAATTATATTTGTTTAGAATGTTTAGATTGACAGCATACGAGTTAATTTGAATGTAATTATTCTAATAACAATTCTAAATGGTCCATTGTTTATTCTTTTTAAAATATTATTATAATATACGCTTTGATAAATTAAAACGAAATTTATATTATGTAATTTGTGATTCATCTTTTACAAATTTAAAGTTATTTTATTATAATTATTTTCAATATTTTTATTAACCTATATGTTTCTATAACCCAGTGATTCACAACCTAACTAAAATAGTTATTTAGGTTATTTTAGTTAACAACTTTAACCAACTTTATTATTATATGTACATTGTTCATGTTACAATCGATTTGATTACAAAATTTATTCGTAAATCAAATCTGTTTATTTATGATACGGAAAGAGTCAATGAAATATAAATATAAATTAGTATATAATATAATTTTATAATTAACAAATTTGTAATAATAAAGTAATACTTACCCAAAGAACAGTACAGAAAGTAGCAGATGGCGGGTATCCAAGATGCCGCAGTCTCTGACGCATGGAATGCTTCAGTGAACTCCACAAACAGCACCCCAAATGACTTAAGCGTGCCTGGAATCAACATGTTAACCAAAGTACTGCCCAGAAGCACCAGCCAGCCCCATCCACCGTCCGGAGGAACGAGCACATAGTTTTGACCGTCTATAGATCAATGAAACGTAAAATATATGTCTATATATATTTAATTAATATAATATAACGGAACATTATTCAAAGCAATTGATTTTTAACTATTAATATATCTCATCAAATCGCCAAACATAGTAAGTAAAAACAATACAATTCAAAATTATATCTTTAAAAAAAACGTAAAATGTAAAAAAATATTGAAATATCATTTTCAATTTTAAAATTCGTAATTAAAGATAACATGTCATTTATGCCATACATATTATAGTAAAATCATATCAATTAAAAACAATTAAACACATAGTTTAACACACATATTATATTATAATATATCATATCATATTGTATGATGGATTACGATTATATAATATCAATAATAATAATAATGTACATTGGCCGTTTAACATATTATAAAATTATTGCGTCAATTACAGTCTATATTATATGCATTTGAGTTATATATTAGGTATACGTTATATTCATGTATTTAGCAAATAAATAATGAAATAAAAATGCAATTATTATTTATAAAAACACATTTTTAAATGATATGTGACAAGAATATTGAAAACTCGATAGACATAATAGTATAATACAGATATAAAGATAAACTATTACTGTCTATATACTACCTATATATTGTTAGTTATTGCAATGTTACTCGTTTTATTGATCGAGACACATAGCAGGAATGCTGCATGCTATTTCTGAAAACAAAGCAACAATCGTGTACCAATATTTTACACAATTTAAACATGACACAATAATAATTATAATTATATATTTCAGTTGAACACAGAACAATTAGCATGAAACAAATTATCATATAACAATAAAAAATATTAATCGATTAATTTATTAGTTTTTGATAATTCAATTTACATAACCATAGCCACAATTATTGATTTATTCATATAAATGAAGCGTTTATTAAGATTTAAATATCACTGATTTCTACCAGCACTAGGTATATATACAGAGTGTCCCAGATCTATTTAGTAATTATTGCAATATCTCCACGAAAAATTAAAAATTTTTAATGCGGTTTTTCAGTTAGTTGATACTTTTAATAATTTTTGTAAAAAAGACTTTTCATAAAAAATGTGAAAAATAACATTTTGTTTTTAAATTTTATGAAATTTAAAGATAACCGTTTTAAAAAATATACTTGTATGATATTTATATGTATCTTCTAATTTAATCAAGATGTAAATTTTTAAAGATTTTTTCATTTATTAGAAAAATAATATTTCTGACGTCATTATTTATAATCATTTCATACTTTATTATCATGCAAAAATTGTTGCTCGTCATTTACTTATCATAATGTTGAATACTGTTAATATGATTATTATATTATAGGTACGACGTACGAATTTACGGTGTAATAAATTAATTAGAAAATTAATTAATTACAAATAATGAACTTACGTCACAAATATGATTTTTCCAATAAATGAAAAAAATTCAAAACAAAAATATGAAAAGTTATTCCATTACTTATTATAACAATAACTAATATAATAATTTAAATTTATTTGAATACAATTATTTAAAGTTTATACGTAAAATGCGTATATGTTTTGATGATTTTTATATATAATTTTTAATTTAATAAATTAATATTTGTAATTTTATCATTTATAAAATTAAATAAATAATGAGGATAAAGAAGATTTAAAAATGTCCATTTTTGTATTTAATTTGAATAATACTCCGTTAAAAAAAAATCAACGTTTTGTCCTTGAAAACAGAAAATTCATATATATTGATTATACCTACCAATTTCTTAAACTAATATGATAATTATGTTTGATATATTAATATATTAACATATCCTTAAACGTCAAATATTAATATAAACGTATTTTTTTTAAATTTTTCACTTGCATGTTGTCAGTGTTGTATTATTGTAAAAACCCTTCAATTTATATATATTAAAATAAAAAATGTACCTATCTAATAAATATATATATTTATAGTTATCAGTTTATCATTGTTGTAAAGTTCAAACTTTAAAGCATAAACCAAAAGTGTAATATTATTTTATACATTTTTGTTTATGTATTTATAGATGAAGTTATTCTTTCGACGCATTGTCATTATAACTGTAGAAGTAACTTTACATGCTGTTTATGATAGAACTAATAACCATTGAAAAATTAGCATAACACGCCGGGGAACCTTCATTAGAATTATGTGTCTCAACAAGTATTTTTAAACTTAATGAATGACATAACCGAAGGTTAGTGGCAGGTAACATCTTTCGTATTATAATATAGTACACTGACATTGGCAATGGTCGTAAAGGTCTGTTATAACTTATAAGTTGTCCCCCCTTCTATCAGTCACGCGAATATAATATTATAGCCAATACTAGACACAATGATTCGATAGCGACCGCGATCGATCGTTCATTAAACTACCTATCTAATTTAATTATTTATAATATAAACTATATTAAATATTAGTTGAAAATTATTATAAAGTAAAAGTGTGATACATATTTTGTGTTTTTCTGAATATTAAAAAAATAAAAAATAAATGAATTCAATATTCACGATCGCAACAGTCATGTATATATTATAGAATATTAGAATAGGTATACGAGTATATATTATTTATATATTATATAAACATGAATAACAATATTAAGTGTATTATATCGCATATAAAAATTAAAAATATATATACCTACTATCTATCTCAATAATAATATAATTTAATGTATATTATCTTTTTTATAACTTTCTTAATTTCTGTATTTCTATTAATTGATACTTACACATACAAAAAACATATTGTTTTTACTTAAAATTCGTTTCTTAGAATTTACGTCTACCATCTACGACCTACGACCTCGTATCTAATAACTGTAAAACAGAATTTTAAGAACATCACCTCGTCAACATTTATCTATCTAATATTACTAACCCTAATGCTTCTAAATTAAGGTACACACCTCAAAATAGTAGGACATCAACTAAAAATATACCCTTGAACTTTAATGTGCGAGCCACTGGATGATATAACGAATAATTGAACGCAGGGAAATACAAATAAATAGCTTTGTTTAATGTTAAATAGAAATACAATATACACACCATAAATTAACATCATCATGGGAAACAAAACGAACTTTATAACTAACACTTTTTGACGGGCCACAACTTAAAATCACGCAACTTAAAATTGCAGAGTATAATGCGATATTTTCATATAGATTAATAATTTAATAAAATAACAAAACTCGTATAAATGCCTAACCTAACCTAACTTTCTTTTACGCGTTACACAACTTAATACTTTAAAATAATAAATAATTCAAATTACCTGTTACCGCTTCTTTTTCTGCCAGTACTTCGTGGTCGTCTTCTTTGGATTTTTTCTTTAGACTCATAGTTCAGTTCTCCCGAAACGATACACTGAAACAGTATAATCGCGAACAGACACATTATTAACTGTGTCGGTATATTTTCCTTGTTTGAGTTTAATATTATAAAGTTGATCTATACGTGTGTACTAATCATGTCGTATTAAGCAACACATTTTGAAATTTTACAACTACATATTTTATAATAACTGTTTACACGTGCAAGTCGTACAACTGTGATCGACTTTATAATTCAAATTAAACATGATGGTCATTGTGTGATTATTGTTAATTTCACATATTATATTATATAAAATTGTATTGAATTTGTTCTATATTTTGTTCTAGAACAATATTCAAAATGATATGTACGAATATTTATACTCTTAAACGTTTCCACCCATAAGGCTATAATTAAATTATTATAATGTTTCGTTATCGCAATGAATGATTGTCATATACTCGTATATTATATATATATATATAT